>CM038792.1:40626271-41226271 GCA_021764765.1 Vicia sativa
GAAAGGAAAAATAAATAAAGAACCAACCTTAAATGCAATATCAGGTAAGGTAAATTTGCAGATAAAAATATAAGAAACATATTAATGCACTTTGAATGCTCATTGTATAAAACAACTTTCATTCAAATTATAAATAAAATAAATAATTTATAGTTTTTACATGATTGTCGTTTCCATAGGCAAGTGATTACACAAGTGATTAAAAGTTAACAAGGAACAATGCAAAAATATTATAAAACTTTTGGTGTTAAAGATCATTTGCATTTATACATGAATGACAAACATAATAAGTAAATAGAAGGTACAATTGCGATACATTTGTTTCAAACTATTTTTCGTTTGTATGTAGGAATATGTAAAAATAATTTATTCAAAATTTTATATTTGATTGCATAAACAATTTAAATAACAAAAGTTTATTTAATGAATACTTAAATAAATTAGAAAACTTCTCCACAATTTCCATATAAATAAATTATATATATATTAATATTTATATATATATATATATATATATATATATATATATATATATATCTAATATAAAAAATATATTTTGAAATTTAATTTCAAGTATCATTTAAAAACTTTATTTTAGATGTAAAATATTCATTTCTAAGATATGATCACTAAATGAAGCAAATAAGAAGTAAAATTAAATTAATTTTCATTGATTACCATTGAATCAAATTAATTGTTATTGAAAATATTTAGTTAACATTATATAAAATAAATTTATTGGCATTTATCAAAAAATCTCTATCAAAACTATAAAATAATGACTTCAAAACCTTCAACAAATTCTAAACTACAACCTCAACTTGAAGTTCCTTCCTTACTACACGTGAAAGGAAAAATAAATAAATTAAAGAACCAACCTTAAATGCAATATCAAGGTAAGGTAAATTTGGAGATAAAAATATAAGAAACATATTAATGCACTTTGAATGATCATTATACAAAACAACCTTCAATCAAATTTTAAATATAGTAAATAATTTATAGTTTTTTACATGATTGTCATTAAATAATTTATAGTTTTTACATGATGTCATTTCCATGAGCAAGGGATTACAATAGTGATTAAAAGTAAACAAGGAACAATGCAAAAATATTATAAAACTTTGGGTGTTTAAAAGTTCATTTGCATTTATCGCATGAACAACAAACATAATAAGTAAATAGAAGAGTACAATTGCGATACATTTGTTTCTAAACTATTTTTCATTTGTATGTAGGATTATATGTAAAATAATTTATTAAAATTTTATATTTGATTGCATAAACAGTTTAAATGACAAAAGTTTATTTAATGAATGCTTAAATAAATTAGAAAACTACTCCACAATTTCCAATAAATAATATATATATATATATATATATATATATATATATATATATATATATATATATATATATATCAACTATAAAAATATTTTTGAAATTTAATTTCAAGTATCATTTAAAAACTTTATTTTAGATGTAAAATATTCATTTCTAAGATATGATCACTAAGTGAAGCAAATAAGAAGTAAAATTAAATTAATTGTCATTGATTACCATTGAATCAAATTAATCGTTATTCACAATATTTAGTTAACATTATATAAAATAAATTTATTGGCATTTAACAAAAATCTCTATCAAAACTATAAAATAATGACTTCAAAACCTTCAACAAATTCTAAACTACAACCTCAACTTGTAGTTCCTTCCTTACTACACGTGAAAGAAAAATATAAATAAATTAAAGAACCAACCTTAAATGCAATATCAAGGTAAGGTAAATATAAGAAACATATTAATGCACTTTGAATGCTCATTATATAAAACAGCATTCAATCAAATTTTAAATAAAAGAAATAATTTATTGTTTTTACACATGATTGTCATTTCCATAGGCAAGTGATTACACAAGTGATTAAAAGTTAACCAAGGAACAATGCAAAAATATTACAAAACTTTGGGTGTTTAAAAGATCATTTGCATTTATCGCATGAACAACAAACATAATAAGTAAATAGAAGACTACAATTGCGATACATTTGATTCTAAACTATTTTTCATTTGGATATAGGATTATATGTAAAAAATAATTTATTCAAAAATTTATATTTGATTGCATAAACAGTTTAAATGACAAAAGTTTATTTAATGAATGCTTAAATAAATTAGAAAACTACTCCACAATTTCCAAATAAATAATATATATATCAACTCTAAAAATATATTTTGAAATTTAATTTCCAAGTATCATTTAAAAACTTTATTTTATATGTAAAATATTCATTTCTAAGATATGATCACTAAGTGAAGCAAATAAGAAGTAAAATTACATTAATTTTCATTGATTACCATTGAATCAAATTAATTGTTATTGACAATATTTAGTTAACATTATATAAAATAAATTTATTGGCATTTATCAAGAATCTCTATCAAAACTATAAAATAATGACTTCAAAACCTTCAACAAATTCTAAACTACAACCTCAACTTGTAGTTCCATCCTTACTACACGTGAAAGGAAAACATAAATAAATTAAAGAACCAACCTTAAATGCAATATCAAGGTAAGGTAAATTTGCAGATAAAAATATAAGAAACATATTAATGCACTTTGAATGCTTATTATATAAAACAGCATTCAATCAAATTTTAAATAAAATAAATAATTTATAGTTTTTACATATGATTGTCATTAAATAATTTATAGTTTTTACACATGATTGTCATTTCCATAGGCAAGTGATTACAGTAGTGATTAAAAGTTAACCAAGGAACAATGCAAAAATATTATAAAACTTTGCGTGTTTAAAAGATCATTTGCATTTATCGCATGAACAACAAACATAATAAGTAAATAGAATACTACAATTGCAATACATTTGATTCTAAACTATTTTTCATTTGTATGTAGGATTATATGTAAAAATAATTTATTCAAAATTTTATATTTGATTGCATAAACAGTTTGAATGACAAAAGTTTATTTAATGAATGCTTAAATAAATTAGAAAACTACTCCATAATTTCCAAATAAATAATATATATATATATATATATATATATATATATATATATATATATCAACTCTAAAAATATATTTTGAAATTTAATTTCCAAGTATCATTTAAAAACTTTATTTTAGATGTAAAATATTCATTTCTAAGATATGATCACTAAGTGAAGGAAATAAGAAGTAAAATTAAATTAATTGTCATTGATTACCATTGAATCAAATTAATTGTTATTGACAATATTTAGTTAACATTATATAAAATAAATTTATTGGCATTTATCAAAAATCTCTATCAAAACTATAAAATAATGACTTCAAAACCTTCAACAAATTCTAAACTACAACCTCAACTTGTAGTTCCTTTCTTACTACAGGTGAAAGGAAAGAATAAATAAATTAAAGAACCAACCTTAAATGCAATATCAATGTAAGGTAAATTTGCAGATAAAAATATAAGAAACATATTAATGCACTTTGAATGCTCATTGCATAAAACAACTTTCATTCAAATTTTAAATAAAATAAATAATTTATAGTTTTTACCCATGATTGTCGTTTCCATAGGCAAGTGATTACACAAGTGATTAAAAGTTAACCAAGGAATAATGCAAAAATATTATAAAACTTTTGGTGTTTAAAAGATCATTTGCATTTATCGCATGAATGACAAACATAATAAGTAAATAGAAGAGTACAATTGTGATACGTTTGTTTCTAAACTATTTTTCGTTTGTATGTAGGATTATATTTAAAAATAATTTATACAAAATTTTATATTTGATTGCATAAACAGTTTAAATGACAAAAGTTTATTTATTGAATGCTTAAATAAATTAGAAAACCACTCCACAATTTCCATATAAAATATATATATATATATATATATCAACTATAAAAATATATTTTGAAATTTAATTTCCAAGTATCATTTAAAAACTTTATTTTAGATGTAAAATATTCATTTCTAAGATATGATCACTAAGTGAAGGAAATAAGAAGTAAAATTAAATTAATTGTCATTGATTACCATTGAATCAAATTAATTGTTATTCACAATATTTAGTTAACATTATATAAAATAAATTTATTGGCATTTAACAAAAATCTCTATCAAAACTATAAAATAATGACTTCAAAACCTTCAACAAATTCTAAACTTCAACCTCAACTTGTAGTTCCTTCCTTACTACACGTGAAAGGAAAAAATAAATAAATTAAAGAACCAACCTTAAATGCAATATCAAGGTAAGGTAAATTTGCTGATAAAAATATAAGAAACATATTAATGCACTTTGAATGCTCATTATATAAAACAGCATTCAATCAAATTTTAAATAAAATAAATAATTTATAGTTTTTACACATGATTGTCGTTTCCATAGGCAAGTGATTACACAAGTGATTAAAAGTTAACCAAGGTACAATCCAAAAATATTATAAAACTTTGGGTGTTTAAAAGATCATTTGCATTTATCGCATGAATGACAAACATAATAAGTAAATAGAAGACTACAATTGCGATACATTTGTTTCTAAACTCTTTTTCGTTTGTATGTAGGATTATATGTAAAAATAATTTATACAAAATTTTATATGTGATTGCATAAACAGTTTAAATGACAAAAGATTATTTAATGAATGCTTAAATAAATTAGAAAACGACTCCACAATTTCCATATAAATAAATTATATATATATATATATACACACTGCAACATTTATTGTCTCTGGCTACACTTTTTTAGGTAACATGTAGAAATTGTTGTCTTAAATTCATATAGGCAACGATTTACGACTCTTGTCAAAAATATATTTGCAACCCTTGATATTCGTCGCCTAAAATACTTTTGGGGACGTTTATGGAGCGATACTCTTTTAGTTTTTTGTAACGATTGTTAATGGTATATAACTGCTTTGGGACGATTGTAGCGTTAAAATATTATTTCTTTAGCAATGTTTGATAATTGTCCCCTAAAAAATATTTTGGGGACATTTTTAGATTGTTACATTAGTTCTAATAATAGGCTACATTTGAAATATTGTATAAAATTTTAACATTATCAAATGTTTGGTGGCCATCTTCTCTCCAAAACTTATACACTAAAAACATTATTTTATTATATGTATATAATAAATAATAAAATATAAAATATAACAATAATGAAAAAAAACAAAACACAATTTGGCAGATTATTTTCGTTTTGCCCCACAAATTTGGTCCTTCACAGGAAAAAACTCACACGTCGTCACTCAAACACTTCTAACCTTCCTCCCAGCCTAACCATGTTAATCTTCAAACATTCACCGTTGAATCTCGAACCCAGCCACACACGATCCTCTTCCTTCATCAACCCATAACTCACACACTCTTCACCATCGTTTGTTGATTCACCATCGCTTCACCACTAGAAAGAGAAAGCGCAATCGATTCACCTCTTATTTACCACTTGGGCGGAAACACCGGAAAAAACGAAGAAACCCATTCTTAAATGCGTCAAACTCAACTCTTCATCAGCTCACCACCGTCATCCATCTCTTCATTTGTATTTGGTAATCTTTCTATTCTCAGATTACTGATTTGCGTTGTAGATTGTAAAATTAGGGGTTTGAAATTAATGATAATTTAGTTTATACTATTATTGACTAATTGGTGAATACCTAATTTTCCGAGCTTTGGAATATAAGAGAAATTAGGTTCATACTCAAGAATGAATGTGTACACATGTTCTTACTTACACTGATGTGTTACACGCATTCTTATCTTATTACAGAATTGAAAGATTATAGATTT
Organism: Vicia sativa; assembly: GCA_021764765.1. Classification (NCBI taxonomy): domain Eukaryota; kingdom Viridiplantae; phylum Streptophyta; class Magnoliopsida; order Fabales; family Fabaceae; genus Vicia; species Vicia sativa. The sequence goes on from CM038792.1 coordinate 40,632,085, forward strand.
CAATAAAGGCAAGACACGTTACACACATGTATATACACATTCTTACACAATAATTGAAAGATTATACAACTTCAATAAATGCAATACGGTTCTACCAAGTATTGAGCTTTGGTTCTCTCCCAATTAACCACTTACTAATTTACGGATAAATCTCTAATTCAGTATTTCCTTATTTATTTCTAGTAGAAATCGAATTATGGCTTACAAATAAGAGAAACTATCACAGACAGTTATGGCTGGTCAGTTAGAGCCTCTCCTCTTACAACAGTTACTAATGAGAGGTTATAGAGATAAGATTCCTGAGTGGACACGTGATATTTGATTCTTCAGGAGTGAAGAGTATCTGCGAGTTGACCATGCTAAAGAGTTAATGTACAGGACATGCTTGATTCAGTTTTGAACAAGGGAGCAGGACATGTTTGGGCGTTATTGAAGTCTGATGATTACTCAGAGAGCAATCATGGTTGTGAACGAGACTGTTTGCAAATCGCTTGAGGTTTTTCCTTCTATATTTTCATAGAGTTTTGTTTGTTTGGTGTCATTTAACAACATAGAATGCATGTAACCAAAAGAACATGAAACAAAGAATTTTTGGTTGTATTCAACATGCTATTTATGGTTTCTAAAGGGATAAACTGCACTTTTATGTAATGAATTGCTCATTTTACGGTAATATTGTCACCTTTTAGTGATATAGACCTTGCAACTATGCTATGTCTTCTTTACGAAGCTCATATTTTTAGATCTTTGCACACCTTTTAGTGTAATATACATCAATGAAAGCTAGTTTGGTACTGCTTATATTGATGGTCATAAACCTCAAATATTTGATATTAATCATGTTCTTTTAACGTTCGATTACTAAGATTTGTTATTGTCCATTTATCTCTTTCTTTCTCTCTTAAACTTTCATTGACATATCAAGGCCCTCTTTGTTAGAACATGGAATAATTCTAAAAATTGATTTTGCTTAGATTTAAAGGCTTTTAGAAGCAAATTAGTGGTTTGTTTTTATTCTTGTGTTGCAGTAGTATTGTCTATTCAAATCCACAGTATTTTACATTGCTCTTTTGCTCCTCCGCCTAAATAATCCGCTTACAATGAAATATAAATTTCCTTGATGTTTCATTGACACAATGATTCTGTTTCGTAATGTCTTTTAACATTTAATTGACCACAAATGTTCATGTAGCATTCTTTGTTATTCTTTGCATTTTAAATTGAAGCTTTCGAAAGTTCCTTATAAATTGGAACTTACTAACGTGTTAAGCTTATATTTTAAATGCTGAGTTAAGTTAATCATAAGGGTTAGTGAGAGAATTCGGAAGTAATTGATTTTGTTTGCTTCTTTCATTTTGTTTTGATATTTAAACTTGATGTTTTATGATACAAGAGAAGAAATGCATCATTGAATTAATTATATATTGTTGCTTGCTTGTTAAATGGTCTTTTATTAATAGTTTAACAAGATAAGAGGATGGCATCAAATTTTCAAATATGCATTATAATTACATGTACTAAATAGATTGAATAATTTAGGAATGTCTTATGTTTCACTATGATGCTCTTCCTCACGGCATTTTACACTTTTACTTTATGATTTGAGGACTTAATATTTTCCGTAAAAAGAACCATTGCGACTTTTCTTTGATTGTGGCAAAGCCAATGGACCTAAACCTTTCTATATTTTGTACAGGGTGTGCAAAGATGACTTCAAATTGGTGGTTCTGTTCTGGGGAAGCGGAAATATGCTCATGGAACAGGCGCATTATGGAGATTTCTCACATTAAATGGTTGAAGGTACAAAAACTCTTCCATCAACTTCCCTAGTTAATCTATATGAATTATATAAATAATCCCCATATTGAAGCCAAATATACTGGAAGCATACATAATAAGGTAGTGACAAAGGAAATCTAAAATTACAATTGCTATCCTCAAAAACTTTTTAAAGTAACGTCCTTTTCATTTTGGTTCACAATGTAACATTTAAAGGAGTACCATTGTCTTTTATTGCGAGCAGTTGCCTGTATGATTTGGAGAAGCTCTTGCTGACTTCTCTTGAAGTTTGAGGTGCAAAGTAGATAGTTGTGGAGTGGTGCCTGAAGCAACTCGCTTTTTTCAAAAATCTTTTTAATTTGAATTTTCAAAAAAAACAAAGTGAAATCGCCACCTAATTTTATTTGTTCTAAAAGAAGAACGGGAAAATATAGATAAAACCCACAAAAGAAAAGGATAAGACGGTCTACGAAACTAAGAGATATAGGTTCGGGAGTTGGTTATGCAAGGGGAAGGTATTAGCACCCCTTACATCCATCGTACTCGATGGTACCCATTTAGTTCAAAGTGTGGTTGTGTGTTAGTGTGAAAATTTTACGATCTTCTAAGTTTAAAAAATAGAAGAAAGAGAGGAGAAATGTTTTTATTATTTTGAGTTTGACACGGTTTTGAAACCGCGTGCCTACGTATTCCCTCGTGCAATGGGAAAGTCAAAACTCCGTAGTTCCTCTAGAAAATGTTTGTTTGTTGATTGATTTTAAATGAAAAGACAAGTCGTCATTTTAAAGGAGAGGACTCGTCTAACGTCCTGGGTGTAATAAAGAATAAAGGACTACACACCAACATGAGGGAGGTTTGAGAAACCTCTAGTACTCAAGTGGTGAAGTCGAAAACAACAGGAATAGAGGAAGAAACATCACAATTATAAATGAATCATGTCTAATCTTGAAAAGGGGTTTAAAAGTAAATGGTGCTTGGAGCGCACAAAAGATATTGAATGTGTTGGAATTGATTTTAAATTGTGGATGACAAGTACCAAAACGTTGGGCTATCCTCTAACGATTCAATACTCGAGATTGGTGATTGAGGTCAACCGATCATCTCTCATCCAAAATCTTTATTATGAAAAGAGTGAGGTGAAACAAAGTTCACTTTTATTAAATGTATGGAATAAAGTATTTAAGTCATTGGGTTACCCTCTAATGGCCCAAATACTTTACATTTTAATTAAATCGTCGGGATATCCTCTAACAATTTAATTAAATACCATAGCACTATGTTTTTTTTGTTTTGAAAAATTGATTTTTGAAAAAAATAACTGAAGCGTTGGATCGGGTTTGAGAAGAAGACTTCGACGTTGGGTGAATTTTTATTGAAAGTGTTTTAAGTACTTGGTGAATGGAGAAAGAATAGGATCGAGATAATTGTAAATCACAAATAAAATCGACAAAGCCCATACAAGGTAGTAACAAGTATAAAATAATTAAATTACATGTGTACTAGCAAAGTGGGCTAGTCTTCTAAGACGACCAATTGGGACAATTGATCGAAATAGGCTCTTTTAAGAAGGCCCAGGATCAAGCGTACATGTGTGCATGTGTGGTCATCACGACGCCGTAGCTTTGTCGACTTACAGGTTTAAAAATGATTTACAATTATTAGTTTAAAAATGATATTTTTTGGTTTTGTGTAAGTGACAGTTAAATTAAAATAAAATAAATGTGCACTAGATAATTATTACAAGATTTGTTCTTGGGAGAGGGATACATCAAATATAAATGGGAATTAAACGGTAAAATAAAAATAGAAAGCGGTAAAATTATTTACAACGCATCAAGGGAATTGGGGTACAATTGTACGAATGGGGATAAAGATAAATTAAAGAGAAAACGGTAAATTGATAAAAACATACAAACAGAAATTAAATACGGCGAAACTTAAATATCGATTATTGTATTTTATTTTATTAATTAGACTAAACTATAAATATTAATTCTAAGAAATAAATATAATTCGAACTTATTATGAATTAATATGATAGAATATAATAATGACAGTATGTATATAATATACTTACAATACTAAATATATGAAATAAAAATAATATGTATAAATATATTTACAGTACTAAATATAAAATAAAATAAAAATGCAAGTATATTGTATGTACAATACTAAATATCAAACATTAAATAAAAATAGTAATGTGAATAAGAGTATATAAAAATGTATGTAGATGCGACAATATAGAATGTATGCTTGAACCATCCTCGGATATCTTCAAAAATAGAAAACATGTTAGTATAAGTGAAACAAAATAAATGAAATGCAATTGCAATATAAACATGGTTAGTAGGCAGGTAGAATCAAGATCAAACTTGTATGAAATAATATGTATTATCATTAATTTCACAATTAGAAAACTAATCATACATGCATAAACATGATTTGAATCACAACTTATGAATTGGCAAAATCGTAAAAGATGTAAAGTGCAACCACAAGCTTCATAAATTCAAGTCTCAAAACAAAAGTGCAACCACAAGCTTCATGAATTCAAAGTATAAAACAAACTCAAAACACATTTCAATTCATTAAAAAGGAACTAGATAGCATATGCTCATATCACGATCCAAATCAAATCTCTAAGCAAGAACCAAATTCAAAATGAAGCCTTAATCAACTAAATTGAAAAGGCAGCAACTTAATAACCATAATCATGCTCAAAGTTTTGATTCAAACATACTCAAAATAAACAGAAAACATAAACGATGCCGCATCCAAATGTATCCTCATTCAATCTCAACTTAAACACAACCAAGATGTCATCGACGTCTCTTACAAAATACCTCAAAAACATGATATATCATTGAATTTGATCTCGAAACTTATCGATTAACAATTGGCACATCTATGCACATGAAACAAGGCTAGAATTCGAATCCGAAATTGATTGATTGAAGCAAAGTCCGGACAGCCACTATTCACTCAAATATACTTGAAATAAAAATGACTTTCTTACTCGAATTCAATATAAAGGATACGGCATGCTGCCCCAAAAAGTTTCTCTAAATACATAATCTACGAATAAGCGCCATAGACGTTTAAACCATCATCGAAACTTACATGGCATCCTCAATAATTATTTACAATAGAGATCGACAAAGTGCAATCATCACGAACTAAACAAATGCTCCCAATATATGTATGTTCATACGGTTTTCGAAATTCAAATTTACTTCAAGTTTCAAATCGCAACACGATGGAAAATGTAAAATGTGCAATTATAGTTTTCGGTTAGATATACCTTGAATAAACAGGTTAATCAATAAACCATCATCGAAACCAACCCTAAACATCATTCAACCATAAATTCTACTTGAAATTAAAAAGAAAACTAAATACACGGTGTTTCAACATGTTTCTCGGCTAAATAAATGCAGCGGATAAACACGACATCAATAACAAGCCATCATCGAAACTAAACAAATACGTCTTTACAAACTTGCGAAATAAAAATGAGAAATGCCATATCTTAATGGTTTCTCGGCTAATAAATCTGCGCGGATAAACGACCTCAATATCAAGCCCTCATCGAAACCGAAATAGGATTCTCTTATCAAATCAATCGAAATTAAAAGAAATGAGCATACAACATGGTGTTCTAATATGCTTCTCGGCTAGATTCGCTGCAGTTTACACGGCATCATCATTTAGCCTTCATCGAAACAAGCGGGTTCTTATCGCCAATTCAAAAGAAAACAAAAATAACATGGCTGCTTACGACGGTTTCTCGTTGATTTCTATGCATACAAAATGCGGAAATAGAATTGCCTTCATCGAAAACTATACAACCTTCAAACTTCAATAAAAGTGAGAATAACGCAATAACACGGTGCTGGCCCCAAATGGTTTCCGGTTCAAATTACCGCGATATGACTAATCATAAAAACCTTCATTGAAACCGAACATGGGTACCTTTGCGCAAACTCATTGAAATTTAAGCGTGCCTAAACATAGTGTTGACACCCACACAAACAAAACAGCACTGACACCACCAACCAAATTCCAAACTCAAATTCAAAACCAATAAACAAATCATAACCAATGCACTTCAACCTTTTATCGACACAAATTCAGAGATTCATTATGTAATAACAGTTTGCAATCAAAGTGAAGTTTAACAGATTAATGATCCATCAGTTTGAATTCAACATTGTAACATATATTCATAGCAAAATCTTGACAATTGGTTAAATCAGTGCATTATAAACCATATCCTATCAATTCAATTCATGGCCAAAGCTGAGATGAGAACGAATTTACCTGTATGAAATCGTTAAGAATTGAAAACTGCTATTGGTGTTGTTGTGGTACCGGTTGTTGTTATCAGAACCTGAAATGTCGCGGCGGGCGAATATGGTAAGTCTGCGGCGATTGAATGGATGAGCGAAGGAATGAAACAGGGGTATGGCAGTGGAATGGTCGGATGGAGATAATGGAGGTTGAGAGCAGGTTAGGCGGAGGGATTATAACGATGATGAGAAGGTTGAAGAGGTCGATCGCGGTATTGTTTGGATAACATTGAGAAGGAAGGCTTTCGGCGGCAATTGGAGATGGTGACTGGAGGTGTGGATGAGCGTTCTGCTGTGAGGAAAGAGAACGCGGATGAGTGTTCTGCTGTGAGGAAACAGAAGGAACAGGGGGGTTATGATGGAGGATGCTGGCTGAACGGTGGAAACAATGGAGTTTGAAGGTGGGTTATAGCGGCTGATTGTGAAGGCTGTGATGGGGGTTTTGGAAATAACGGTGAGATAAATGGATGATGAAGAAGGATGAGACTGTGAGGTAATAGTGGTGGTTGAAGAAAACGCGGTCACAGTGAGGTTAGGGATAGACAGAGTGAGAATGGGATTTTGGAACGAGGCTAACGGAGGGGTATGAGGCGTCGCGGTTTGATGAAGAATGGAGGAGGTAACGGCGGGTGTGACGAAGAAGAAGGGTGACAGCGGCGATTTTGGAGAGTGACAGAGCTAGCAAGAAGGAACAGAGGAAGTTATGGTGATATGAAAGGAAGGTGGAGGCGCGAGATTGGACGGAAAGGGTGAGAGGAGAGTGGTGTTTTTTTTATAAATTTGTTTTTCTGTAGCCGTTTTCTGTGTTTGGTCCCCGTTTCCAATTTTGGCCTCCTCCCTAACAACAACGTAACATACATATATATACAATACAATTAGGTTTTCATAATTTTAAAAAATGCCTAAAATACCCTTTTCATAAAATGGGCTATAAAAATGGGTCATGTAAAAATTAATAAGCCCACAATATTTTTGTTGGATTTTTTTGAGATAAAAATTTACACTTAAAATTGTTAAAAATAGTAAAAAGTTCGGACAATAAATTATCCGAAAAAAATAACTGAGTACATTAAAATAAATTACACGGGTCTTATAAATTAAAGAAAAATTATTAAGATGGTTAAAATCGAAATAAAATGATAATAAAGAAACCCCGACTTTAAAACTTTTACGGTTAAAAACGAGTCTTCAAACTTTATCGAAAAATTGCGGAGAGCACATTTTTATGATCTACGCGACACGTAGATTCATAAAGCAGTGAGTAAAAGATGAAAACTTGAAATATTTTCTCCGCTAATTTTCGCACAGTATCAAATTGCTTTTAACAGTTTGTTTATAAAATCGAAGTATCGATATCATCGACCTATAAATAAATTAAAATAATGCAATAAACAGGCAGAGAGGTAAAAATAAATGAACTAAAATAACGGGTATTTTACAATTATAAAACGATGCAAATATCGATTTAAACTGATTTTTGGTCAATTTAAATACGACGTAATGACGCACGTGCAATGACTAAATGACTGTTTTTTTTTAAAATATAAATACAATGCAAGTAAAAAAAATAGCAGGGTAAAATTTGGGGTGCAACAGTGCCTGCTGTATTTGTCGCACTCAAATTGAAGTACTTAAAATATAATTCTACGGTTCTATACTTTTAAATCAAAATTGTCATTTTGTCACCATGAGCGCACAATTCTCTCCAACTTAATACACATGAGAATTGTCTGGACTTGCACAATTACAATTAGTGTCATACAATTTTAGCATCCTTAATTTTTCCTATATATATGAGACATGGAAATTGCTCAAATGTGAGAAATCTAAAGTTCAAGAACCAAATATGTGTGTCATTAAGCTTGAACGAAACTTGAGCTAGAACTTTGGTCCAAATATGTTGGACCTGAATTCAAGAACTTAAACCAAATTCTATGGTGTTGAAGTTATGGATTTTGGATAAAATATGGACAAAAATAATAAGGACTCGAATATGAAAGTGGCGTTGTATGATTTTTAATAACTTGATCTTGAAGACTAAACAACAATTATTCACAGGGATACAGTACTATATTTTGTCTTATTGGTTTATGAAAGAAAAAAATACATTTTTCTAAAACTCATCCAACCCGCATAATTTGTCTAAGCAATAATATTTACATATTTTAAATGGATACCTAAAAGTGGTTTTATTAATGCATTTGTGTCTAGTGTTGTAACTCGGAAAAATTCTCGATGAATCCGTATTGGAAATGCATAATGATGTGTGTACATAATTTTATCTAATTACATTTCTTATTTGCGGTTATGAACTGTCGTTCCACAAAACTTTACATAAATGATAAAATTCAAGGGAGACCTAAATGATAAATTCAAGAGGAATGACGTAGATGACGTTTCAAAAGGACAACATAGATCTAGATGATGAATTTCAAGAGGACGATATAGATGGTAAATTTCAAGAGGACGACGTGATGAAGAATTTTGGAGGATGACATATCTAACAATTTCAAGAGACGATCCGGATGCTTTACTCTAGAAGACAAACTTGAATGAGTTGGATGATGTCTTTTTGGCTTGTAGTTGAAAGCATTAAACTTGAAATATGATTTTTGTTCTTTTTCTGAACTATGTTTTAGTTATTTTACTAGGGTCATACTTCAAAGTATTAAAAGTATTCGTTAGGCATTTTGTGTACTCTATATACTATATCTTGAATTAAAGTTTGAACTCGATTTTATTATATTACAACTTTTATGGATGTATGGTTTAAGTTATATAATAAATATTATTTTTGAAGCCAATTATTATTGACTATATCATTTTGATAATAATTGCAAAATTGTATAGTTTATGTGGACACTATAAAACAACAACCTATAAGTTATGGCTACACTTCAAAAACGATCTTCCTGATTCAGGTTTAAGTCAACGATTGTTAATTGTAACCGAATTTGGCAACGCTTAAAAAAAGTTGTGTAAGGCATAAATAATCGTCCCCTATTCCTTTTCTATGGCGATGTTTTCAAGCGTGCCCAAAAAACATAAAAAATCGTCGCCTCAAACAATAGGCAACGCTCTCACAGGAGACGCCTAGAAAACGTCCCCTATTTGTTTAGGCAACGATTTTCAGAGTTTTGGCAACACTTTTCAATTGTTGTTGGAGAGGCTAAATGTTGTAGTGATATATATATATATATATATATGTATATATATATATATATATATATCAACTATAAAAATATAATTTGAAATTTAATTTCTAAGTATCATTTAAAAACTTTATTTTAGATGTAAAATATTCATTTCTAAGATATGATCACTAAGTGAAGGAAATAAGAATTAAAATTAAATTAATTGTCATTCATTACCATTGAATCAAATTAATTGTTATTGACAATATTTAGTTAACATTATATAAAATAAATTTATTGTCATTTATCAAAAATCTCTATCAAAACTATAAAATAATGACTTCAAAACCTTCAACAAATTCTAAACTACAACCTCAACTTGAAGTTCCTTCATTACTAGAGGTGAAAGAAAAAAATAAATAAATCAAAGAACCAACCTTCAATGCAATATCAAGGTAAGGTAAATTTGCAGATAAAAATATAAGAAACATATTAATGCACTTTGAATGCTCATTATATAAAACAACTTTCATTCAAATTTTAAATAAAATAAATAATTTATAGTTTTTACACATGATTGTCATTTCCATAGGCAAGTGATTACACAAGTGATTAAAAGTTAACCAAGGAACAATGCAAAAATATTATAAAACTTTGGGTGTTTAAAAGATCATTTGCATTTATCGCATGAACAACAAACATAATAAGTAAATAGAAGAGTACAATTGCGATACATTTGTTTCTAAACTATTTTTCGTTTGTATGTAGGATTATATGTAAAAATAATTTATACAAAATTTTATATTTGATTGCATAAACAGTTTAAATGACAAAAGTTTATTTAATGAATGCTTAAATAAATTAGAAAATGACTCTACAATTTCGATATATATATATATATATATATATATATATATATATATATATATATATATATATATATATGTCAACTAGAAAAATATAATTTGAAATTTAATTTCCAAGTATGATTTAAAAACTTTATTTTAGATGTAAAATAATGATTTCTAAGATATGATCACTAAGTGAAGCAAATCAGAAGTAAAATTAAATTAATTGTCATTCATTACCATTGAATCAAAATAATTGTTATTGACAATATTTAGTTGACATTATATCAAATAAATTTATTGGCATTTATCAAAAATGTCTATCAAAACTATAAAATAATGACTTCAAAACCTTCAACAAATTCTAAACTACAACCTCAACTTGTAATTCCTACCTTACTACACGTGAAAGGAAAAAATAATTAAATTAAAGAACCAACCATAAATGCAATATCAAGGTAGGATAAATTTGCAGATAAAAATATAAGAAACATTTTAATGCACTTTGAATGCTCATTATATAAAACAACTTTCAATCAAATTTTAAATAAAATAAATAATTTATAGTTTTTACACATGATTGTCATTAAATAATTTATAGTTTTTACACATGATTGTCATTTCCATAGGCAAGTGATTACACAAGTGATTAAAAGTTAACCAAGAACAATGCAAAAATATTTTAAAACTTTGGGTGTTTAAAAGATCATTTGCATTTATCGCATGAATAACAAACATAATAAGTAAATAGAAGAGTACAATTGCGATACATTTGTTTCTAAACTATTAATCGTTTGTATGTAGGATTATATGTAAAAATAATATATACAAAATTTTATATTTGATTGCATAAACAGTTTAAATGACAAAAGTTGATTTAATGAATGCTTAAATAAATTAGAAAACGACTCCATAATTTCCATATAAATAAATTTCTTATATATATATATATATATATATATATATATATATATATATATATATATATATATATATATATATATATATATCAAATATCAAAATATATTTTGAAATTTAATTTTCAAGTATCATTTAAAAACTTTATTTTAGATGTAAAATTTTTATTTCTAAGATATCATCACTAAGTGAAGCAAATAAGAAGTAAAATTAAATTAATTGTCATTGATTACCATTAAATCAAATTAATTGTTATTGACAATATTTAGTTAACATTATATAAAATAAATTTATTGGCATTTTTCAAAAATCTCCATCAAAACAATAAAATAATGACTTCAAAACCAACCTCAACTTGTAGTTCCTTCCTTACTACACCTGAAAGAAAAAATAAATAAATTAAAGAACCAACCTTAAATGCAATATCAAGGTAAGGTAAATTTGCAGATAAAAATATAAGAAACATATTAATGCAGTTTAATTGCTCATTGTATAAAACAACTTTCATTCAAATTTTAAATAAAATAAATAATTTATAGTTTTTACAGTTGATTGTCATTTCTATAGGCAAGTGATTACACAAGTGATTAAAAGTTAACCAAGGAACAATGCAAAAATATTATAAAACTTTGGGTGTTTAAAAGATCATTTGCATTTATCGCATGAATGACAAACATAATAAGTAAATAGAAGAGTACAATTGCGATACATTTGTTTCTAAACTATTTTTCGTTTGTATGTTGGATTATATGTAAAAATAATTTATACAAAATTTTATATTTGATTGCATAAACAGTTTAAATAAGAAAAGTTTATTTAATGAATGCTTAAATAAATTAGAAAACGACTCCACAATTTCCATAAAAATAAATAATATATATATATATATATATATATATATATATATATATATATATATATATATATATATATATATACATATATATATATATATAAATATAAAAATATATATTTGAAGTTTAATTTCCAAGTATCATTTAAAAACTTTATTTTAGATATCAAAATAAAGTAAAGTAAAATTAAATTAATTGTCATTGATTCTCATTGAATCAAATTAATTGTTATTGACAATATTTAGTTAACATTATATAAAATAAATTTATTTGCATTTTTCAAGAATCTCTATCAAAACTATAAAACAATGACTTCATAACCTTCAACAAATTCTAAACTACAACCTCAACTTGTAATTCCTTCCTTACTACACGTGAAAGGAAAAAATAAATAAATTAAAGAACCAACCTTAAATGCAATATCAAGGTAAGGTAAATTTGCAGATAAAAATATAAGAAACATATTTTGAGTGCTCATTATACAAAACAACTTTCAATCAAATTTTAAATAAAATAAATAATTTATAGTTTTTACACATGATTGTCATTAAATAATTTATAGTTTTTACACATGATTGTCATTACCATAGGCAAGTGATTACACAAGTGATTAAAAGTTAACCAAGGAACAATGCAAAAATATTCCAAAATTTTGGGTGTTTAAAAGATCATTTGCATTTATCGCATGAACAACAAACCTAATAAGTAAATAGAAGACTACAATTGCGATACATTTGATCTAAACTATTTTTCATTTGTATGTAGGATTATATGTAAAAATATTTTATACAAAATTTTATATTTGATTGCATAAACCGTTTAAATGACAAAAGTTTATTTAATGAATGCTTAAATAAATAAGAAAACGACTCCACAATTTCCATATATATATATATATCAACTATAAAAATATATTTTGAAATTTAATTTCCAAGTATCATTTAAAAACTTTATTTTATATGTAAAATATTCATTTCTAAGATATGATCACTAAGTGAAGCAAATAAGAAGAAAAATTAAATTAATTGTCATTGATTACCATTGAATCAAATTAATTATTATTGACTATATTTAGTTAACATTATATAAAATAAATTTATTGGCATTTATCAAAAATCTCTATCAAAACTATAAAATAATGACTTCAAAACCTTCAACACATTCTAAACTACAACCTCAACTTGTAGTTCTTTCCTTACTACACGTGAAAGGAAAAAATAAATAAATTAAAGAACCAACCTTAAATGCAATATCAAGGTAAGGTAAATTTGCAGATAAAAATATAAGAAACATATTAATGCACTTTGAATGCTCATTGTATAAAACAACTTTCATTCAAATTTTAAATAAACAAATAATTTATAGTTTTTACACATGATTGTCGTTTCCATAGGCAAGTGATTACACAAGTGATTAAAAGTTAACCATGGAACAATGCAAAAATATTATAAAACTTTGGGTGTTTAAAAGATCATTTGCATTTATCTCATGAATGACAAGCATAATAAGTAAATAGAAGAATAGAATTGCGATACATTTGTTTCTAAACTATTTTTCATTTGTATGTAGGATTATATGTAAAAATGATTTATACAAAATTTTATATTTGATTGCATAAACAGTTTAAATGAAAAAAGTTTATTTAATGAATGCTTAAATAAATTAGAAAACTACTCCATTTCCATATATATATATATATATATATATATATATATATATATATATATATATATATATATATATATATATATATATATCAAATATTAAAATATATTTTGAAATTTAATTTCCAAGTATCATTTAAAAACTTTATTTTAGATGTAAAATATTCATTTCTAAGATATGATCACTAAGTGAAGGAAATAAGAAGTAAAATTACATTAATTGTCATTGATTACCATTGAATCAAATTAATTGTTATTGAAAATATTTAGTTAACATTATATAAAATAATTTATTGGCATTTATCAAAAATCTCTATCTAAACTATAAAATAATGACTTCACAACCTTCAACAAATTCTAAACTACAACCTCAACTTGTAGTTTCTTCCTTACTATAGGTGAAAAGAAAAAATAAATAAATTAAAGAACCAACCTTAAATGCAATATCAAGGTAAGGTAAATTTGCAGATAAAAATATAAGAAACATATTAATGCACTTTGAATGCTCATTGTATAAAACAACTTTCATTCAAATTTTAAATAAACAAATAATTTATAGTTTTTACACATGATTGTCGTTTCCATAGGCAAGTGATTACACAAGTGATTAAAAGTTAACCATGGAACAATGCAAAAATATTATAAAACTTTGGGTGTTTAAAAGATCATTTGCATTTATCTCATGAATGACAAGCATAATAAGTAAATAGAAGAATAAATGCGATACATTTGTTTCTAAACTATTTTCATTTGTATGTAGGATTATATGTAAAAATAATTTATACAAAATTTTATATTTGATTGCATAAACAGTTTAAATGACAAAAGTTTATTTAATGAATGCTTAAATAAATTAGAAAACTACTCCACAATTTCCATATAAATAAATGATATATATATATATATATATATATCTAATATAAAAATATATTTTGAAATTTAATTTCCAAGTATCATTTAAAAACTTTATTTTAGATGTAAAATATTCATTTCTAAGATATGATCACTAAGTGAAGGAAATAAGAAGTAAAATTAAATTAATTGTCATTGATTACCATTGAATCAAATTAATTGTTATTGAAAATATTTAGTTAACATTATATAAAAAATTTATTGGCATTTATCAAAAATCTCTATCAAAACTATAAAATAATGACTTCACAACCTTCAACAAATTCTAAACTACAACCTCAACTTGTAGTTTCTTCCTTACTATAGGTGAAAAGAAAAAATAAATAAATTAAAGAACCAACCTAAAATGCAATATCAAGGTAAGGTAAATTTGCAGATAAAAATATAAGAAACATATTAATGCACTTTGAATGCTCATTATATAAAACAACTTTCAATCAAATTTTAAATAAAATAAACAATTTATAGTTTTTGCACATGATTGTCATTTCCATAGGCAAGTGATTGCACAAGTGATAAAAAGTTAACCAAGGAACAATGCAAAAATATTATAAAACTTTGGGTGTTTAAAAGATCATTTGCCTTTATCGCATGAATGACAAACATAATAACTAAATAGAAGAGTACAATTGCGATACATTTGTTTCTAAACTATTTTTCGTTTATTGTATGGGGAATATATGTAAAATAATTTATTCAAATTTTATATTTGATATTTATTTAATGAATAAATAAATTAGAAAACTACTCCACAATTTCCATATAAATAAATTATATATATATATATATATATATCAAATATAAAAATATATTTTGAAATTTAATTTCCAAGTATCATTTAAAAACTTTATTTTAGATGTAAAATATTCATTTCTAAGATATGATCACTAAGTGAAGCAAATAAGAAGTAAAATTACATTAATTTTCATTGATTACCATTTAATCAAATTAATTGTTATTGACAATATTTAGTTAACATTATATAAAATAAATTTATTGGCATTTATCAAGAATTTCTATCAAAACTATAAAATAATGACTTCAAAACCTTCAACAAATTCTAGAATACAACCTCAACTTGTAGTTCCTTCCTTACTACACGTGAAAGGAAAAAATAAATAAATTAAAGAACCAACCTTAAATGCAATATCAAGGTAAGGTAAATTTGAAGATAAAAATATAAGAAACATATTAATGCACTTTGAATGATCATTATACAAAACAACTTTCAATCAAATTTTAAATAAAATAAATAATTTATAGTTTTTACACATGATTGTCATTAAATAATTTATAGTTTTTACACATGATTGTCATTTCCATAGGCAAGTGATTACAGTAGTGATTAAAAGTTAACCAAGGAACAATGCTAAAATATTATAAAACTTTGGGTGTTTAAAAGATCATTTGCATTTATCATGAACAACAAACATAATAAGTAAATAAAGACTACAATTGCGATACATTTGATTCTAAACTATTTTCATTTGTATGTAGGATTATATGTAAAAATTTATACAAAATTTTATATTTGATTGCATAAATAGTTTAAATGACATTTATTTAATGTGAAAACAACTCCACAATTTCAAATCATATATATATATATATATATATATATATATATATATATATATATATATATATATATATATATATATATATATATATATATATATATATATATATATATATATATATATCAACTCTAAAAATATATTTTGAAATTTAATTTCAAGTATCATTTAAAAACTTTATTTTAGACGTAAAATATTCATTTCTAAGATATGATCATTAAGTGAAGCAAATAAGAAGTAAAATTAAATTACTTGTCATTGATTACCATTGAATCAAAGTAATTGTTATTGACAATATTTAGTTAACATTATTGATCATGCATAAAATTCTCAGCCGAGATGGATGTCTAGAGGAAGGATTGCAGGGGTCCGGGATAGGTCTCGGGCTCAAGGATGAGGTCCTTATCCGACATGGATCTCGGGGAAGGGGCATGGTCGGCACGGATCGGTGCAGCTCGTCGGTTAATTCAGGTTGAGTTTGAGTAGAGAGACGTTATCAACTATGAAGATGAAGAGTTCCAAGAGTCTTTATGAGGCGTTACGAAGAATCATTACAAAATGTAACGATTAACTTCGCTTTCAAGCCATGGTTAATCGCCAAAGCGATTCTGGAAGGAAGAATAGCTCCATGGATGGACAGATATAATAGGGCTCCGCCAAAGGATAAGCAAGACAATCATAAGCTTGGAACTTGAGTTACGACATGAGCTTCATCTAAAAATATCTTTAACGAGGTTTTCCCGCAGAACATGGCCCACCATGGGGCCTCGGTAAATCAATCCCAGGCGCACAAACACATAGCATACTGGGCGACAATGTCTCAAGCTTCAACAGATCCACGGATCTCCTCCGATTATGGCCATGATCGATGACCTGCGCCAGCATAATGAAACACTTCAAGACAACGTTCAAGCCCTTCAGCTGAAGAGTTTGGACGAAGCAGAGGAACAAGAAGCAGAGCCCCTGGAGCCGCAGCCTTTGTCTCAGGCAATCTGGGAGGATGTCGTTCCAGATAATTTCAAACCCCCTGTACTGGCATCGTATGATGGCAAGACAGATCCTCAGGAGCACATCATAGCGGTTAACAACACAATGGCGCTTATTGGGGCAACCGATTCCCTTAAGTGCAAGTTAATGGCCGACACCTTTAGAGAATCGGCCTTACGCTGGTATATGGGGCTGTCCCGGTTATCTGTGGTAAGCTATCAAGATTTCAACCGAAAGATCATTCAGCAGTTCTCGGCTAATCGACATCGCAAGGTGGCCAACACCTCCCTCTTCAACGTGAAGCAGCGCCCTTCTGAATCACTCCGGGATTTCATGGCTAGGTTCAACGAGGAAACCATAAAAGTTTCGCACCCTAATCAGGAGATATTTGTGGTCGCATTCCAGCATGGTCTTAAAGCCGATCAGTTCAATGAATCTTTAGCCCAAAAGCCAGCCAAGACCATGGACGAGATCATTACCCGGGACGAGTGCTATGTGAAGGGCGAAGAGAGCAACATGGAGAAGCGTGCTCGAGATTCTAAGGATAGGGGGTCGGGGCGTGACGAACGCACCCGACCACGAGATGTCACCACTACTCGTGAACGAGCCCGGGACGGACGCAGCCACGCCATAATTAACCGGGGCCCCGGTGTTCACACCTTAATCCGGAAGGAAGACATCCTCCGTGATATTAATCATTTGAAACTGCCCCTCCTTATAGCGGTGAGTGAATTGATAATATACAGTTCGGGAGTGACCGGGAGCATGGTGCAGTTTCATCGTTTGAAGGACATACCACGAGTCCCGCATACAATTCGGAGAGAGATAGAAAAGTTAGTACAAAGGGAAATTTGTCAACATACGTAAAGGAAAGATCAGGGCGGACGGTAAACGTGACTCATCCCGAGGAGGTTCGGCTGATTCCAAATCCAAGAAAAAGGGTAAAAATGTGGAGGAAGTGAAAAGGCGAGATCAATCCGGCACCTCAACACTATCTCGGGGAGGCTTTCGGGAGGCGGCTCCACTAGTTCACCAGGAAGAGATATGCTCGTGGTCCGGCGGTACTCCGCGCCGGAACCTCGAGGTTTGATCCGGGTGATAACCTTCTCGGTGAAGACGCCAAGAGGTTTTACATGAAATGATCTTATGGTGATCGAGGTACAAATTCGGACCCGGTGTTAAGCGCGTGTTGATCGATCCGGGAAGTTCGCGGGCGTCCTCTCAGGAAGCTTTCAAGGAATGGGCTTTGAGCGAACAGTTGTTACCTTTTAGAGGACCCTTGTTGGGTTCTCGGCGGCAGTGCGAGGTTACCGGGTATCTCCAGCAACTACTTTCGGAGATGGAGAAAGTGCCAAAACTATTCAGGTTAGGTACTTGGTAGTTAACGCGTCGTCACCTTATAATATTATCATCGGACGTCCGTCGTTTAATGCACTTGAGGCAGTTTACTATCAACGTTGTTCGACCATGAAGTATCCTTAACCGGCGGCGTCGGGGTAGTCCAGTGGAACCCGAGCTGAAAGATGCTATAAAGATAGTTTGAAGGCCAAGAAGTCGGGCCCATCGAGGGCCTCTCCGAACACGAAGTCGGCATGGTCGATATCGATCGAGAGAAGAAGGGTCGATGGACTCACCTCGGGAGGAGATAAGGACATCGGATCGGGCGTTACCCTCACAGGTCACCCATCTCGGGACTCCATTAACAAAGAAGGAGGAGACCGAGATAGTCCAGGTGTTAAGGCAGAATTTAGACCTTTTCGCTTGGAAACCGTCGGATATGTCGGGCATTGACCCAGAGATCATGTGTCACCATTTATCAATTAATCCTGGGGTCAAGCCGGTATCACAAAGGAAGCGGAAGATGGGAGAAGAAAGGGGACAGGCTGTCTCAGAAGAAGTAGGAAAGCTATTAAAAGCTGGTTTCATCAGTGAGGTGCAGTACCCAACTTGGCTATCCAACGTGGTTATGGTGAAGAAGAAGAATGGCAAGTGGAGAATGTGTGTAGACTTCACTGACCTGAACAAGGCATGTCCAAAGGATCCTTACCCCCTCCCTCACATTGATCAGCTGATCGACAGTTCTTCCGGGTTTCGCCTCCTGAGTTTCTTGGACGCGTACTCCGGGTACAACCAAATCCGGATGAACCCGGCGGATGCGTCAAAAATCGCCTTCATGACAGAGCGGAAGAATTTTTATTACAGGGTTATGCCGTTCGGCCTGAAGAACGCCGGCGCGACCTACTAGAGGCTGATGGACATGGTGTTTGCACCTCAGATCGGGCGGAATATTGAGGTGTACGTAGATGACATGGTGATCAAAACCACATTATAAGCGGATCATGTGATAGACATCAGGGAGACCTTTGCGGCAGTACGGAAGTTCAATATGCGCCTGAACCTGGACAAATGCACGTTCGGGGTACAAGCCGACAAGTTCCTGGGTTTCATGCTTACAAATCGAGGTATCGAGGCCAACCCGGATAAGTGTCAGGCGATCATCGACATGCGAAGCCCGACCTCTGTACGAGAAGTACAGCAACTAACTGGCCGTTTGGCCGCGTTGTCTCGTTTCCTATCTTGTGCAGGTGATAAGTCCATCCATTTCTTCTCGACAATTAAGAAGAGAGCTCAGTTCGAATGGAAGGAAGCATGCGAAGAAGCTTTCAACGGGTTAAAGCAACTATTGTCAGCACCTCCGGTGCTGATCAGACCCAAAGAAGGTTCTCAGTTGACACTATACTTAGCGATAGACGGATGGGGCAATCGGTTCCGTCTGGTCAAAACAAAGGAAGAGGCTTGACAGGTTTATTTTGTAAATAAGGTGTTAAAAGGCGATCGATACGGAAGATTGAGAAACTAGCTTGGCACTAAGCGACCGCCACAACTCGAGCATTACTTCCTTGGGCATCCCGTCCAGTGAAGACCAATTTCCGGCGGTATTCAAAAGCCGACTTGGGGAAGGATGGTGTCTTGGGCCGTGGAGTTATCGAAATATGAGATCGGTTCAGGTCCTCGTACAATATCAAATCCAATCCTAGTCGACTTCATGGTGGAGCTTGCTTCCCCGCCAGAGAGATCTACTCAAAATGGATTACATCGCTGATGGTTCGTCCTAATCTTAAGGCGTTGGCGCGGGTGGTCTGGAAGGTCCGGGAGGAATGGTGTTAGAGTATTCTCTGCGCTTTGGGTTCCCAACAAGTAACAATCAGGCAGAATACGAGGCTCTATTGGCTGGTTTAAGGCTAGCCTTGGAGGTCGGAGTGACCCACCTACTGGTTCGTACCGACTCTCAGTTGGTGGCCGGGCAGGTGGACGGATCGTTCCAGACGAAGGACCCTGTTTTAGCAAAGTATGTACAGCAAGTTGTTTCACTAAGTCGGCGGTTCGAGGTCTTTGAAATATGTCATATAGCCCGTGAAGAAAATACCCGGGCTGATCTCCTATCCCGGTTGGCTAGCTCTAAGGATTCCGGGGTAAACAAGTCGGTCATACGAGAAGTGCTTCCCGTGCCCAGCATTGAAAAGGAAGAGTCCCTGGTCGTTCATGAAGAGGAAGACGGGTGGATAAGTCCGATCATTCGCTATCTACAACAGGATACGTTACCCGCGGACAGTGAGAAGGCCAAACGAATCAAGAAAGTTTATCCAGGTTTGTGGTGGAGTCCGGGAAACTATACCGGCTGGGACATGCAGCTCCTATGTTACGTTGTGTGGGGGAGAAGGATATGTCAGTAGTGGTGAAGGAGGTTCATGGGGGAGTCTGTGGAAATCATGGAGGGGGAAGAGCTATAGTTTTTACACATGATTGTCGTTTCCATAGGCAAGTGATTACACAAGTGATTAAAAGTTAACCAAGGAACAATGCAAAAATATTATAAAATTTTGGGTGTTTAAAAGATCATTTGCATTTATCTCATGAATGACAAGCATAAGAAGTAAATAGAAGAATAGAATTGCGATACATTTGTTTCTAAACTATTTTTCATTTGTATGTAGGATTATATGTAAAAATAATTTATACAAAATTTTATATTTGATTGCATAAACAGTTTAAATGACAAAAGTTTATTTAATGAATGCTTAAATAAATTATAAAACGACTCCACAATTTCCAAATAAATTTTATATATATATATATATATATATATATATATATATATATATATATATATATATATATATATATATATATATATATATATATATATATATATATATATATATATATATATATATATATATATAGATATATATATCAACTCTAAAAATATATTTTGAAATTTAATTTCCAAGTATCATTTAAAAACTTTATTTTAGATGTAAAATATTCATTTCTAAGATATGATCACTAAGTGAAGGAAATAAGAAGTAAAATTAAATTAATTGTCATTGATTACCATTGAATCAAATTAATTGTTATTGACAATATTTAGTTAACATTATATAAAATAAATTTATTGACATTTATCAAGAATCTCTATCAAAACTATAAAATAATGACTTCAAAACCTTCAACAAATTCTAAACTACAACCTCAACTTGTAGTTCCTTCCTTACTACACGTGAAAGGAAAAAATAAATAAATTAAAGAACAAACCTTAAATGCAATATCAAGGTAAGGTAAATTTGCAGATAAAAATATAAGAAACATATTAATGCACTTTGAATGCTCATTATACAAAACAACTTTCAATCAAATTTTAAATAAAAAAAATAATTTATTGTTTTTACACATGATTGTCATTAAATAATTTATAGTTTTTACACATGATTGTCATTTCCATAGGCAAGTGATTACACGAGTGATTAAAAGTTAACCAAGGAACAATGCAAAAATATTATAAAACTTTGGGTGTTTAAAAGATCATTTGCATTTATCGCATGAATGACAAACATAATGAGTAAATA
Organism: Vicia sativa; assembly: GCA_021764765.1. Lineage (NCBI taxonomy): Eukaryota > Viridiplantae > Streptophyta > Magnoliopsida > Fabales > Fabaceae > Vicia > Vicia sativa. Next base: position 40,654,020 of record CM038792.1, read on the forward strand.
GAAGAGTACAATTGCGATACATTTGTTTCTAAACTATTTTTCGTTTGTATGTAGGATCATATGTAAAAATAATTTATTCAAAATTTTATATTTGATTGCATAAACAGTTTAAATGACAAAAGTTTATTTAATGAATGCTTAAATAAATTAGAAAACTACTCCACAATTTCCATATAAATAAATTATATATAAATATATATATATATATATATATATATATATATATATATATATATATATATATATATATGAAATTTAATTTCCAACTATCATTTAAAAACTTTATTTTATATGTAAAATATTCATTTCTAAGATATGATCACTAAGTGGAGCAAATAAGAAGTAAAATTAAATTAATTGTCATTGATTACCATTGAATCAAATTAATTGTTATTGACAATATTTAGTTAACATTATAAAATAAATTTATTGGCATTTATCAAAAATCTCTATCAAAACTATAAAATAATGACTTCAAAACCTTCAACACATTCTAAACTACAACCTCAACTTGTAGTTCTTTCCTTACTACACGAGAAAGGAAAAAATAAATAAATTAAAGAACCAACCTTAAATGCAATATCAAGGTAAGGTCAATTTGCAGATAAAAATATAAGAAATATATTAATGCACTTTAGCTCATTGTATAAAACAAGTTTCATTCAAATTTTAAATAAAATAAATAATTTATAGTTTTTACACATGATTGTCGTTTCCATAGGCAAGTGATTACACAAGTGATTAAAAGTTAACCAAGGAAGAATGCAAAAATATTATAAAATTTTGGGTGTTTAAAAGATCATTTGCATTTATCTCATGAATGACAAGCATAATAAGTAAATAGAAGAATAGAATTGCGATACATTTGTTTCTAAACTATTTTTCATTTGTATGTAGGATTATATGTAAAAATAATGTATACAAAATTTTATATTTGATTGCATAAACAGTTTAAATGACAAAAGTTTATTTAATGAATGCTTAAATAAATTAGAAAACGACTCCACAATTTCCAAATAAATAATATATATATAGATAGATAGATATATATATATATATATATATATATATATATATATATATATATATATATATATATATATATATATATATATATATATATATATAGATAGATAGATATATATATCAACTCTAAAAATATATTTTAAAATTTAATTTCCAAGTATCATTTAAAAACTTTATTTTAGATGTAAAATATTCATTTCTAAGATATGATCACTAAGTGAAGGAAATAAGAAGTAAAATTAAATTAATTGTCATTGATTACCATTGAATCAAATTAATTGTTATTGAAAATATTTAGTTAACATTATATAAAATAAATTTATTGACATTTATCAAGAATCTCTATCAAAACTATAAAATAATGACTTCAAAACCTTCAACAAATTCTAAACTACAACCTCAACTTGTAGTTCCTTCCTTACTACACGTGAAAGGAAAAAATAAATATTCCTTACTACACGTGAAAGGAAAAAATAAATAAATTAAAGAACAAACCTTAAATGCAATATCAAGGTAAGGTAAATTTGCAGATAAAAATATAAAAAACATATTAATGCACTTTGAATGCTCATTATACAAAACAACTTTCAATCAAATTTTAAATAAAATAAATAATTTATAATTTTTACACATGATTGTCATTAAATAATTTATAGTTTTTACACATGATTGTCATTTCCATAGGCAAGTGATTACACGAGTGATTAAAAATTAACCAAGGAACAATGCAAAAATATTATAAAACTTTGGGTGTTTAAAAGATCATTTGCATTTATCGCATGAACAACAAACATAATAAGTAAATAGAAGACTACAATTGCGATACCTTTGTTTCTAAACTATTTTTCGTTTGTAGGTAGGATAATATGTAAAAATAATTTATACAAAATTTTATTTTTGATTGCATAAGCAGTTTAAATGACAAAAGTTTATTTAATGAATGCTTAAATAAATTAGAAAACGACTCCACAATTTCCGTATTGGTTAACATGTGAAAAATTAAAATTATAAGAATAATGTTTTATTATATTCTAAAATATTCTTTTGAACTAATTATTATTTATTAAGGTAATAATATATAAATTGGAATATTCTAAAAACAATTAATATATATATATATATATATATATATATATATATATATATATATATATATATATATATATATATATATATATATATATATATATATATATATATATATATATATATGTAAATTAAATATTTAAAAAAATAATAATAATCATAATGCAAATGGCATAATCTTATTTATTTATCTATGTAAAGATGGATAATTTACCCCTATTTTAAAAACAACAACATGCTATTTATTTATATACATTTGAATAATAATAGGAAGACAAAATTAGAAACCATACAATTATCTTGAGAAATGTTAGAAAACAGAAAAGACAGTCCTCTCTCTTCATGTCACTCTCATCTCACATTATGATTCTGATTCGTAGTCTAAAGAGATTATAAATGGGAGGATAGTAAAATTGAAAATTATAAAATTTTACAACTTTAAACGTTTAGCTCATTGTTTCCAGTAAAGTTCCTCCTTACACTTTGTGATAATCACTTTGGACTTCGAAAAAAAGCGTCCTCGACACCGGATCATGGCTGAGACTATATCAGGTTCTTTCAAACTTCAAAAAAATGCTACACCGGATCATGGTTGAGACTATATCCGGTTTTTTCAAATGTTCAAGCTCCGGGCCACTGTCAATCACCACTTTGTCTTCGCCGTTGCCGGCAGGCCGCTGCAACAACTCTCTGTCACCCATCACTTACGAACCTAATATTGAATACAAGGGTTGGAGATGGATTGTTATTGTCATTGTTGACCAAAAGAGAAAGAAGGAGTCTGAATCGACAATTTGTGTTTTGAATCTTAGAGATAGTTGGAGATGACCCGTTTGATAACGATGAAGCTGAGGCTGGAAGAGAAATAAGGATGAGTTCAAAGTCACATTGTGATTTATATCTTATTGGGTAATAGTTTTGTTGGAATAAATTAGGATATGCAAAGAGGATATAGAACTTGGAAAGAGGATATAGAACATTGGAAAGAGAAATGGCTTTCTCCATATTGGAAGTTGTGGGGAAAATGACTGCTCATCAATAGACCTACATTGGAACCGTAAGCGTTATGTAGTTGAGGAATGACTCTTCTTTTCAACCGTAGAAAATGTAATTAGGGTTAATGTAATGTAGTATGAGTTGTAAATAATAAAATAATTAAAAATTAACAACAAAAACCGTGGGTATGCCAAACCAACAACATTTAATATTAAAACAATATGAGATGATTAAGAGTTGATTAGACAGAGTTACTCTTACAATTAGTGAGATTTTAGTGTTTAATCAAAAGGATTAGGGTGTCATTAACAGGTACTTTGAAGTTTATATATTTATATTTATATTAGATTTTATGTTGTTTATTTTCTAAATTATCAAAACTTATTTTGCAAGAAACACTACCACATGAGTCCAAGAAAAAATTTAAGTTAAAAATCAAATACTCGGGGAAGCCAAAGAATGGATCAAATGTTAATAAGGGGGAAATAGTAAAAGTTAGTAGTGATGATGAAGGTTATAAAGGCGCTTGGTTTGCTGCTACTATTTTTGATACGATAGAAAATGATAAGTTTGTAGTTGAATACAAGGACTTGATTACAAATGACTGCACTCAGCTCTTGAAAGAAGAATTAATGTCATGTTAATTAGGTCTTGCCCTCCTGAAGTTCCAACTTTTGATTCATTCAAAATATTTCAAGAAGTTTATGTATGGTACAATGATGGATGGTGGGAAGGAATTATTGTTGAATTAGTGAATAAGAAAGAGTGTTTGGTACTTTTTATCAACAACGAAGTATTAAAATTCAAATTCTCTCGATTAAGGCCTCGTCAAGATTGGAGTGATGGAAAATGGGTCACCTCTTCTAAGGTAAAATACTTCATTTTTTTGCTTTTTATATTTATTGTCCCTGTGTTAGGAATAAAGGCGAATTTTTATAATCATGACAAGTTTTAGCGACGGTTTTTAATTTAGCGACGAAATTAGATACTATTTGAGACCTAAAGTTAAAATTTAAACTTTTAGAAGGATCATTCTTTAAAAGAAAATTTTAGAGGGATTAAAAACGAAATTTGAGATAATTATAGAGATCAAAAAGTTATTTAACCCTTGTTTTAATGGTAATGTCAAGTATATAGTTTACTTTGGGACAACAAATGAAGTGTTGGAATTTGAACATCATAATATAAGACCACATCAAGAATGGATCGAAGGAAAATGGGTGCTTGCTTCTTTGGAATGATTTTAAAAAAACGGTCTCATTATTGTTAATTTAACATGTTAAATATCTTACTATGAATGTTTCTTTCGGTGTTGAAAATTTGATGATTAGTGAAGTATTACTTGAAGTTCACCTTACCATTCTTCTATCTATATCGAAATTCCTTTCCACAATAATCAATTGCTCAAGCTTCTTATTTCTAAACTTAAAAGTTTCTTATCTTAATAAATTTAACTTTTATTGAACTATATAGTATTTCTAGTTTTTGTTTTCAAATTATTTTTGTATCTCTTTAGGTTTTTCTCCTTTCTTTCTTCTTCAAGTGTGATTGTTAGTATATATGTATTTGAATTAGCCATAATAATCATGTATTCTAGTATATTGTAGATATTCTAGTTTTTTATATTGTTAGTATGTATGATTTTATAGTAACATCTTTTAATGGGAAATACCAATCAGGTATTCTAGTATATTGTAGTTATGCTTATGAATAAATGATACGATGCATAGATAAACGTTTTATGTGTCTCCTTGAGATAGGTTTATTAGCAGATGATTAGGGATGGCAAAAAAATTCGCATCCACGGATATAGGGTGAATAATTCAATAGATATTTACAAATAAAATAAATGGATATCTATATTTCCGTTTAGTAATTAATGAAATTCCTGGCAGCAGATACGTGATGTCACAGAGAATGTTATGACACAGTATCTGACACACTTTTAACAATTCACACAGTAATTTAAACAGCAGTAAATAACACAATCAATTGTTTACCCAGTTCAGTGTGTAACTACACCTACATCTGGGGGCTACTAAGCCAGGGAGAAAATCCACTATAAGCAGTATTAATTCAGGAATAAACCAACCAATTTATCTCCTTCACTTAAGACCTACCCAATGCAACTTCAATCTAAGTCCTACTTAGACCTGAGTTCCTACTCACTCCCCCTCAATCGCGCGATGATATCAACCTATTGATTAATTGAATTGTGAAGACACTCTTCAATAAACATACTTGATTTTGCTTCAAAACTTTAATCAAGAGACACAACACTCGTGCTTCAAAGCTTTGAGTGATAAACAACCCTTACAAACAAATCCTAGTCCAAGGCACTTATCAAATGATAATTGCTTGGCTCACAAGAGTAACTAGAATACACAAATAACAGACTGCTAAATCTCCTAACAGTACAAAAAGGCGCAGCAATAGAATAAGGGTTCTTTTCCTATTATAGAAGCAGTAACAAGACTTCAGTTTTGGGCTTCCATAATAATAGCTAGGGTTAACTACATTTAACCTAAAGACTTGGTCTTTTTAACAAACCAATCTAGGGTTAAATAAGATTAACCACAGAGCCACGTGAGCATGTGATCCAATAACATAATCCATAATAAAAACAGCTCAACAAAAATCTTGAAAAGTCTCAGGAAAAGTGAATCTGCAGAACAGCAAATGTCACATAGAATGTCATGACATTGTTCATGACATCAGTCATTCTTCTTGCAGATTTCCAGTATATCAGTTAACTCCCAGTCTGAGTTGTACCTGTATTATTCTTCTTCTGCAGAATTTATCTTCAACTCTGAATGTCATGACATTAGTCAAGACATTTACATATACTAGTTTTACCAAAAATTAAAGTCAACATAAAAGCACTTAAAAACTCCCCCTTTGGCAAAGTTTTGGCTAAAACAAACTAAGCTATCAGAGCACCTATGCAGCAGAAATCAAATAACCAGTCTAACCTAACTAAGCTAAATAACCAGAGCTTAATAAAGATAAATTCTACCCACAATTTCCCATAAATTCTTCTCCCCCTTTTTAGCCACAAAGGGGCCAAAGGTGCCAGTACATAATCCCAAAATTCATTATATAAAAGTAGTAGCAGAGTTAAATATTACAGCCCAGTAATGAGGTACAAAATTCCAGAAAAGACAGAAGCAAAAACATCAACAAAACAACAAAAAACACAAGCAACAGCAGCACATGTGATCAAAAATCAAGCACTTTCTTCTCCTGAAGAAGCACTGTGGTAAGTAGCTTCCTCTGAACTGCTATCAGCACCAGTCTCTTGTTCTGCATCAGCATCCTCATTCAAATCTGCAGCAGTATCCTCAGCTAGCCTTTCATCCTCAACCTCAGTGTCTTTTTCCTTCTCCAAGGTAGAGATCAGCTCCTCGAGACTCTGCTTTCTTGCTTCAAGCTCCCTGCAAGTTACTTTCAGCACAGCAATGACATCAGCCTTCTGAGAATTAGCCTTGACATTTGATGTCTCAGCAGATGTCATGACAATGTCTGGGACATGTTTCCCCTGAAACAGCTTGTAGTGGAAACCAAGAGCAGGAGCTCTTTTACAAACAGAATCTCTGTCTACCAGGATGTCAGGGTATTGGTCAGTTATAATACCACACAAGAGGGAGGGAAAGGCTATGGGACCTTTGATGGCATAGCTATCTGCATGCTTTAAAGTCTGCTCAAATATGTAAGTGCCATAATCAAAATATGTCTTGGTGCCAACAGCATAGATGAATCTGCCCAGACCAATGGAGATGGTGGACTTGTGGTTTATGGGAACCCAGTTGGCTGCACCAATCTTATGCATGATGGAAAACTTGACACTTAGTTTGCTAGCAGTAAGCTTCCCTTTTAAGGTCCAGTGTTTCACTTGCTTGGCAGTGATTGTTTGGCACACCTGGTTGTCTATGACTTCAAGCTCAGGCTGAGCATCATCAGATCTCCCCAGAAATTTATTGATTACAGTTGGAGAGAACTTCACTTTTCTTCCTCTCACAAACACACTTTTAAAATCAGCTGACCTTCCATCAGCACATCCCCTAGTCAGATTCACAATAAACTCCTTCACCAAAATATTATAACAGTTTGTAAACTTAACCACAGTTTTCATCAGGCCAGCTTCCTTGATCAGATCCATAACATTCTTGCATTCAAGGGCACTCCTGTTCAATTCCCTTTCTAAGGCAACCCGTTTCAGGAAAACATACTTCCACCTGCTAGCATTCTCTGGATGGTGAAAGGAGATGTTATCAATATCAACCTCAGGAACTTTAGGCAGTTTGCCAAGAGAGGGTTTCTTCCTGAGTGGAATGTCTGAGACATTCTCTTCAACATCAAAATCAGAATCCTCATCAGATTCTGAGGGTTCAGGGACCTTTCTTTTCTTGATGATTGGAGTTCTCTTAGGTCTTGAGATACTTCCAACAGGCTTCATCCTACCCTTTCCTTTGGAGGGTCCAGCTTTCTGATCCTTCCCAGCTTCTTCTCTAGCCTTGTTCTCAGGCCTAGGAGACTCATGAACAACTTTAGTAACCTTCTCCTTGGAGGGACTTTGAGTAGCATTCTGCTTTTCTTTTCTACTCATCATCCTCTTAGATATGCTAGGGTTAACACTAGCAATAAGGTCATTGTCAGAGAATTCTTCATCAAGATCAATAACAGGGGGTTCAACAACTTGATCAGAGGTTTTCTCTGGAGATTTTTCCAGGTTGTCAGCAGCAGGTTTCTCAGTAGATTCTTCAAGATTTTCATCAGAAGATTTCTCTGGAGACTTCTCCATGTTTTCATCAACAGGTTTTACAGGAGACTTATCAGTGGTGTCATCAACAGGTTTCTCAGGGGATTTCCTAACATTGTCAGCAGATGTCTTGACATTCTGTGTGACATCTGGATCAGTTGCTAAATTAGGGCTAGCAGCTTATTGATTCAAAGGAACAGAAACCCCAGGTACAGAGTGATTCTCATTCAAAATCCTAGTAACAATTCTATCTATGGCTTGATGAACATAACGAGAACCCTCCCTATTGGCTATCTCAGGAGGAACAGAGGAAGATGGTTCAGCATTATTACCATATGGGGAGGCTTGTGATCTTCTTACATGTCTGGTACGAAGCTTCTTTACCCTTCCAGGATCAGTGGCCATGGCACGAAGTGGAGTAACTTCCAGAACCTCAGTCTCCATTGCGTTTTCCCTAGGTCCAGAATCGGTGGGAGAGGAAAACCGGTTCCACTGATGAAGATGATGATGACAGACTTTGTTGAGACATCTTGAGAGATTGAGAATGCAGGAGACAATAAGTTTGAGATTTTCTTTTGAGCAAATGGAGAGTGGTACAGCCAAATGAGAAGAATGAAATACAAATATGACTATTCCTCTTCTTAAACTTTTGAAAAGAGAGAGGGAAATAATTAATTAGCCCAATCACAATTAAATTAAATAAAATGACTCTTCCTTCCCTTGTTGTAAGCAATATTAATTGCTACAACTCTTCACATTGGAAAATACCCAACTTGCCCCTTAAATTCTCAAACTAACTAGCATCAAGAGCTTTAGTAAAAATGTCAGCCAGTTGAAGTTCAGTGGCTATATGCTCCAACTTAATCACCTTCTCTTCTACAAGATCTCTGATGAAGTGATGTCTAATGTCAATATGCTTAGTCTTGCAGTGTTGTATAGGATTCTTGGAAATATTAATAGCACTCAGGTTGTCACAGTACAATGTCATGACATCCTGTGTGACATTGTACTCGATCGCATCACCTTCATCAGATCATTTGAGAACAACTGCTACCAGCTGCTATGTATTCAGCTTCAGCATTAGATAAAGACACACAGTTTTGCTTCTTGCTGAACCAAAAAACAAGATTGTTTCCCAAGAAGAAGCATCCTCCAGAAGTGCTTTTTCTATCATCAGCACCACCAGCCCAATCAACATCACAATAACCAGACAGAATTGGTTCACATCCATGAGAATACAGCATACCATAATTGTAAGTTCCACTCACATACTTCAGAATTCTTTTCATCTGGTTGATGTGACTTACTTTAGGTTCAGCCTGGTATCTTGCACACACTCCAACAGCAAAGGCAATGTCGGTCGCTGGCATTTCTGATGAACTTCCTATCATGCTTCTGTACAAGCTTTGATCTACATTTGTTCCACTTGTGTCTTTGGATAACTTTAGATGAGTAGGTGCAGGAGTCCTTTTATGACTGGCATTTTCCATCCCAAACTTCTTGATAATATTCTTTGCATACTTGCTTTGAGAGAGGAAAGTTGAGTCTTCCATCTGTGTGACTAGTAGTCCAAGAAAGTAGGTCAATTCTCCCATGAGGCTCATTTCAAATTCAGCTTGCATTTGGTTAGCAAAATGTCTCACCATTTTATCTGACATTCCTCCAAACACTATGTCATCAACATAAATTTGAGCTACCATTATCTTTCCTCCTTCATCCTTGACAAAAAGAGTTTTATCCAAACCTCTTTTCCTGTAACCTTTGTCAGTGAGGAACTTTGTCAACCTTTCATACCAAGCTCTAGGAGCTTGTTTCAGACCATATAGTGCTTTCCTCAATTTGTAAACATGATCAGGAAAGTTAGGATCCACAAATCCTTTGGGTTATTCTACATATACTTCCTCATTTAAGTATCCGTTTAGAAAGGCACTTTTCACATCCATCTGAAACAACTTGAATTTCAGAATGCAAGCAACTCTAGTAATGTCGATTGATTCCACTGCCCACGAGGGCAAAGTCTCATCAAAATCAACTCCTTCAACTTAGGTGTATCCTTGAGCAACAAGTCTTGCCTTATTCCTGGTGACAACCCCTTCTACATCTGACTTGTTCTTGTAGATCCACTTTGTGCCAATGATGTTTGTTCCTTCTGGTCTAGGAACTAACTCCCACACTTCATGTTGTTTGAACTGGTTCAATTCATCTTGCATTGCTCCAATCCATTATTCCTCAGTCAAAGCCTCTTTAACATTCTTTGGTTCAATCTTAGACACAAAACAAGAGTTTGAGATGATTTCTCTAGATCTTGTAATGACTCCACTGTTAGGATCTCCAATGATGAGTTCCTTTGGATGATCTTTTTGAATTCTGATGGAAGGATCTTTGTTAACTTCCTCTGATTCAAACTTTGGTGGAGTAGGGATAGGCACATCATCCTTATCAGACACTTGTGGTGATGTCTCAAACAATGTCTCAACATCATATGGGACATTTGTTTCCTCATGGTGATCATCAACTATGACATTAATAGACTCCATCATAACTTTGGTCCTGGAGTTGAATACCCTATATGCTCTGCTGTTTGTAGAGTATCCCAGAAAAACTCCTTCATCACTTTTAGAGTCCATCTTTCTCCTTTGTTCACGATCTGTCAGAATATAGCATTTGCTCCCAAATACATGGAAATACTTCACAATAGGCTTTCTACCTTTACATATTTCATACAGGGTGGATGATGTTCCCTTTCTCAAGGTGACCCTGTTGTGAACATAACATGCTGTATTCATAGCTTCAGCCCAAAAATGAATAGGAAGATTCTTGGCATGTATCATTGCTCTGGAATATTCTTGTATAGTTCTGTTTTTCCTTTCCACAACTCCATTTTGTTGAGGAGTTATAGGTGAGGAGAACTCATGATTGATTCCTTCTGAGGAACAGAACTCATCAAACTTGCTATTCTCAAATTCCTTTCCATGATCACTTCTAATTTTGACAATGCATCCTTCTTTTTCTCTTTGAAGTCTTTTGCATAATTCTTTAAAAACATCAGATTTTTCCTTGATGAAGTTTATCCATATAAATCTGGAAAAATCATCCACAACAACATAAGCATATCTTTTTCCACCAAGGCTTTCAACCTGCATAGGACCCATCTGATCCATGTGCAAAAGTTCTAGCACCTTAGAGGTGGTCAGATGTCTTGACTTTGGATGTGACATTCTGGTTTGCTTTCCAACCTGACATTCACCACAAACTCTCCCTTCATCAATGTGAAGTCTTGGAATCCCTCTGACAGCCTCCATGGATATGATCTTTTTCATCCCTCTAAGATGTAAATGACCAAGATTTTGGTGCCATAGTTTCACTTCCTTTTCTTCTTTTCCTGTAGTGCACACAGAAGAATAGTTAGTGTCCTCAGACTCCCATAGGTAACAGTTGTCCTTTTATCTGACTCCTCTCATAACAACTTCTTGTTTTTCATTGGTTACAAGACATTCAGACTTGGTGAAGTTGACCTTGAATCCCATATCACATAGTTGAATGATGCTTATGAGATTGGCAGTCAAACCATTTACCAACAACACTTCATTTAGGTTTGGAACTCCAGGGCAGTCCAAGTTTCCAACACCTTTGATTTCTCTTTTAGCTCCATCTCCAAAAGTGACAAAACTAATAGTATGAGGTTTGACATCATTCAGTAGATTCTTGATTCCAGTCATATGCTTAAAGCATCCACTGTCAAAGTACTAGTCTTCCTTGGCAGAAACTCTAAGGAAGGTGTGAGCTATCAAGGCTATAGTCTTCTTCTTCCACTGTTGAGTATATGGTACCTTGTTGGTCTTAGGCTTGACATATGGGGTCTGATTAGGATATCCATATAGTTTGTAGCAAAATGGCTTTATGTCCCCAAACCTTCCACAATAATGACATCTCCATCTTTGAAACTTTTTCTTCATGTTTCTCTGATCTTGATGTTGAGCCCTATGTTGTGACATCTGCTTTGACATTGGTTTATTAGGCCTGTTCTTCTTCTTGTCATCAGCAGATTTCTTGGCAGCCACATATCTTGAACCATACATATTTCCTTCCCTATACTGTGACATCTGCTTTGACATTGGTTTATTAGGCCTGTTCTTCTTCTTGTCATCAGCAGATTTCTTTGCAGCCACATATCCTAGATCAGACATATTTCCTGCATTTTGTCCAGTCTGAAGGATTTCCTCCAACTTATCGGTTCGGTTGTCGACATCTTGTGATTTAGTCATCGATCAAGTTTGGAGTTCAACACTAGAACTTCCTTTGTTGAGATGACTTATAGTAGCGATTATCGCTTCTTCTCGACCTCCAACTTCACATTCTCGACCTCCAACTTCACAATTAGCTTTTTGTTTCTCATTTCTGACATACTTGACGCCGATACTGACTTCTTGTAAGTGTCAATAAGTTCTTCAAATGTCACTTCCTCATCACTAGAATCATTATCAAAGTTACAAACTCTAGAGAGAGCAGTAACTAGTTTGGCAGATTCTTCTTCAGAGTCACTTCCTGAGTCACCATTAGACCAAGTGACAGCCATTCCTTTCTTTTGTTTCTTTAGAAAGGTAGGACATTCAGCTCGAATGTGCCCATATCCTTCACACCCATGACACTGGATTCCTCTGCTTTGACTTCCCTTTTCTTCAGACTTGGATCTTCTGTTGGAGTCATAAGTTCTGCTAATTTCAGATGGGATGTTCTTCACATTGGACCTTAACTTTGGGTCAATTCTCTTGATGAGTTTGTTGAACTGCCTTCCAAGCATAGTTATTGCTTCTGATATCTTCTCTTCATCATCTTCCTTGCTTTCATCTTCAGTATTGGATACAAGGGCTATGCTCTTGTTTTTCTTGTCAACATTGTCACTGATCCCCATCTCAAATGTCTGAAGTGATCCAATGAGTTCATCAACCTTTAAGTTGCAGATATCTTGAGCTTCCTCTATAGCAGTCACCTTCATTGCAAACCTCTTAGGCAAGGATCTGAGAATCTTTCTCACTAGCTTTTCTTCTGACATCTTTTCTCCCAATGCTCCTGATGTGTTGGCAATCTCCAAGATGTTCATGTGAAGCTCATGAATGGTTTCATTTTCCTTCATCTTCAGATTCTCAAATTTGGTAGTGAGGATCTGAAGTCTTGACATTTTCACCTTGGATGTACCCTCATGAGTGGTTTTGAGAGTGTTCCAAACATCCTTGGCCAGATCACACTGATGTACAAGTCTGAAAATATTTCTGTCAATTCCATTGAATGAGGCATTCAATGCTTTAGAGTTGCCCAGTGCTAGTTCTTCTTCTTCTTTGCTCCATTCTTCCTCAAGTTTCAGGCTAGTAGTCCCATCTTTCTCAAGCTTGGTGGGATGCTTCCATCCTCTGTCAGCAGCTCTCCAAGCCTTGTTATCTAGTGACTTTAAAAATGCAACCATACGAGGTTTCCAGTAATCATAGTTAGATCCATCCAGAATAGGTGGTCTACTCCCAAATCCTCCTTCCTTGTCCATGACGCCAGAAAATAATATCCCTAGATCTCACCCAGAAATAACAGGCAAGGTGTCTGCTCTGATGCCAATTGAAATTCCTGGCAGCAGATACGTGATGTCACAAAGAATGTTATGACACAGTATCTGACACACTTTTAACAATTCACACAGTAATTTAAACAGCAGTAAATAACACAATCAATTGTTTACCCAGTTCAGTGTGTAACTACACCTACATCTGGGGGCTACTAAGCCAGGGAGAAAATCCACTATAAGCAGTATTAATTCAGGAATAAACCAACCAATTTATCTCCTTCACTTAAGACCTACCCAATGCAACTTCAATCTAAGTCCTACTTAGACCTGAGTTCCTACTCACTCCCCCTCAATCGCAGCAGTGATATCAACCTATTGATTAATTGAATTGTGAAGACACTCTTCAATAAACATACTTGATTTTGCTTCAAAACTTTAATCAAGAGACACAACACTCGTGCTTCAAAGCTTTGAGTGATAAACAACCCTTACAAACAAATCCTAGTCCAAGGCACTTATCAAATGATAATTTCTTGGCTCACAAGAGTAACTAGAATACACAAATAACAGACTGCTAAATCTCCTAATAGTACAAAAAGGCGCAGCAGTAGAATAAGGGTTCTTTTCCTATTATAGAAGCAGTAACAAGACTTCAGTTTTGGGCTTCCATAATAATAGCTAGGGTTAACTACATTTAACCTAAAGACTTGGTCTTTTAACAAACCAATCTAGGGTTAAATAAGATTAACCACAGAGCCACGTGAGCATGTGATCCAATAACATAATCCATAATAAAAATAGCTCAACAGAAATCCTGAAAAGTCTTAGGAAAAGTGAATCTGTAGAACAGCAAATGTCACACAAAATGTCATGACATTGTTCATGACATCAGTCATTCTTCTTGCAGATTTCCAGCATATCAGTTAACTCCCAGTCTGAGTTGTACCTGTATTATTCTTCTTCTGCATAATTTATCTTCAACTCTGAATGTCATGACATTAGTCAAGACATTTACATATACTAGTTTTACCAAAAATTAAAGCCAACATAAAAACACTTACAATTAATATGTTAATGGGTATACCGATATTTTTGCGAATAAATGTATCCGTTAATAAATTATAAGAATTTCTCAAATATTAATTTATTACACCATGTCTTCTCATCTTCAAAAAAACTATTATTTTTTTGAAGTTTTCTTTGAAGAAAATCTTTCACATTCAATACAAATCATATTAAAAAAATTTCTTTACTCCATACCTCAAGTCAACAATTACACCTTCCTCCAACCACTTTCCTTTCTACTCCTTTGTTATTCCTCTTTCATCATAACTCACAATCATAATATCTTTCATTTTTTAAATGAAATGTATGGACATTATATTTTGGTGAAAATAAAGAAAAGGGTTAAACCCCTTTTACTCCTTCCGTATGAGAGTGAATTGGTTTTCTCCCCCTTAAAAAAAATATGTTCTCAGACCTCAACAAATAAAGATTTCAACGCTAAAGACCCTGATGCATTTTTTTAGTGAAGATTATGAGAATCTGGCCTACGTGAAAGTCCAGCAGATTTTTTTTATTTTTAATATAATTTTTAATTGCCACATGGAATTTCTTTTTTTATTATTTATTAATTTTTTATATTATATTTTTTATTAATATTTATTTATGTTTTCTTAAATTATTATTTTTAAATATTTTTTATGAATTAATTTTTTAAATTATAAAAATATTTCGTTTCGGCAATTGGGCCTAAATCCATATTTATTTTTCTCATGAGAGGCTTATTTAATCAACTGATTTCAATTCATTTAAGCATATGTGTTTTTGACATATAAACACTAATATTTATTTGGTGGCAATCGACATGGGACTCTTGTTATTCATCATGCTTTATTCCACTGTGTTCTCAAGCAAGACATGTTTTCTCGTGCATCACTGTGTTATGCCTACCATATCAACCAGAAATAACAACAACACCAATAATCTCCAAAAGTAAATATCTCAGGAACAACAAGAGCATTGATACTCTCCACAATAGAATCACCATCATCACCTTCTTTGTCACTTTACTCACTATACTGCAATATGTGGACAATTTCTACACCATTACCACCAGTTTCTTCCAACACTGCTACTCAGGATATTTTATTTAGTTTTACTATAACCACATTATAGAAACTTATGTCGTAAGAAGCACAACTGGCTGCATAGTGTTAGCAAAACTGGCTGTATGATATTGTTTGAAGGGATAAAAGAAATAAAGCTAGTCAAGTATGGATAGTAAGTACTCCTTTGGCTTATATCATGATCATATTAGCAATTCATTGGATTGCTTTAATATATCATGATCATATTCCTCTTCGCTTACCAAATGGTAGTATATTCATAATATTTGTTAGATTATTTTTTCCTATGAACCTTGTGTCTATTTATGAACTTACAATATTACCAAGCTACAATGTTACATAGAGGATCCTAGTATAGTAGGAATATATATTCTGATATAAGTTTGCATTCATGAGTATAAAACAAGTTTGCATTCACGGCTCTCTACGTACAGGTAAGCTTGCGTTCATGGCTCTCTACGTACAAGGTTTTGATTTCCTTCGTATATTTACTGAGCAACAAGATTTCTATAAACAACTGGATTACTATAAGATAATATTGAATAAATAGAATATTCGTGCATATGAGTGAGAAAGAGGTTTACATGGCAGCAAAATTGTAAACAAGAAAGAAGTTGCTATGGCCTCATCCATGGTAACTACTCTCCGTGATCTTATTCCCACAAAATTTCACAGCTTCTGCTTTTTGACGGATTTTGGGGATTTTTGGTCGAACTTCAAGTGGTATTGGTGGTGGCATTACAACAAAAATGACTTTCGGCAACCATTCAAAACCGCAGCCTAATGTGGAATAACCGTAGCCTAAGGGTTTAGGGGTCGGTTTATCAAGTGTGGAATAAACGGCCGTAGCCTATTCCTTTAGAGCGCGGTTTTTGTACTTTTACCCACAGATTCAAAACACCGTCGCGAAATCGTGAAACGTCGACGGTTTTTATTGAAGTTTTAAGCCGCGGTTTTCACGTTGCTACCCAAAATAACCGTCCCCTAAAGATGAATATGCAGCGGTTTGTAGAAAGCAGCAAATGAAAACCGTAGCTAATAGACACTTAACCACTAGGAAAAGTCCACGGTTTTGTTGTTGCAACACTTAAAAACTGTTGCCTATGAATTAAAAAATAATATAAAATATTATTTCTATGTTGAACTTTAAACTTAAAATATTAAAAATTCTTATTCATTTCATTTACATGGTGATACATTTAAGCCATACACCTTCATTTCATTCTTATAGATTATAAGTCAATATTATTATTTAAATGATAAATAACACATATATAATAGATGAAGTGTAATAAACTCTTTGAAATGTAATAAATATTTCTAAAATAAATCCAAACTCTTTGAAATTTAAGAACAAATATTTTCAAAATAAATCCAAATTACTCTTTGAAATGTATTAAACTAATTAGTTGCTATGTAACTCCATAAAACAAAACATAATTGTCCATATTTGAATCAATGACGGTCTTCATCATATTCATTGTATTGAGAATCACCATCTTGAGAACCGTCAACTTCATCATATTGAAGATCATCATCTTGATCATATTGGAGATCATCGTCATCTTGATCATAATGAAGATCATCATCATCTTGGATATCATCATCTTGTTCATCTTCATGAGGACCATCTTCATTTCTTACCTGTAAATTAAATATGAAAAAAAAACAATTTATAAAATTAATATACACTATAAGCATACCACACTTTTAAACAACATTAACAACACATTATTTCAAAGTATAGACATAAAATATTTTGTAAGGGATCCTAACTTTGTTAATTAATAATAATTTTTTACTATTCCAAACAACATAGCAGCATGCTACTATTTTCCACATTGCATCATGACAACATCAAAGGTTAATAATGAACTAATAAATAAAATGGCATGATAACCTTCTCATGACAACATCGAGGGCACTAAATAAAAAGATGAACATAAATAGTATAAATTTGATGTTAACAGGAGCGTAGGTTGATGTGATTTTGATTAGTGTCAATTGTAGTACCTTTGGACGAGCAGGAGTGTAGGTTGAGGTCGATGAACGTGGTGTTGGAATATTATCACCGTGCAAAGCTTCTCTCATTTTAGCATCTACTTCATCTTCAGTTAAATGTGGATTTTGTTGCATATACATGCTTTTCAAAAGTGCCTCCATTGCCCCCATCTTTTGCGACATGTGAGAAATTTGACCATCATATTGCTTTTTGATTAAAGAAATTTCTTCATTTTTTTTCAACAATGATGGTGTGACAGTTCTTCCATAACACCTCACTCTACCGGGTTTTTCTTTCCCAAACAGTGATTGAAATGTTTGTGTTCCAACTTCAATTGAATTTTCAAGAGATTCTTGAAGTTTATCCTAATATAACAAACTATCAGTTTTAAACAAAATTAAAAACTACATGTGCAATTAAAATGGATATTATAATTTAACTTACAATTGCAAATTGGGTTTCCTCAGCCACTTGTTTTCCCTTACGACTTTTTCGTGTTGCAATAAACATCTCAGCTTGAGTGACTTCTTGTCCATCCCTGCTTTCCCGCTACATCGTTATTCATATAATAAAAAAAATACTACTTGATAAGAGATTGAAAAAACACAATATTATAGTGAGAATCACACACAAGTACCATACCATTTTTGCACGAATTCTAGCAAAATTTATCGGTCCTGCGCGGTGCATAAACTTTTGCTTGCTCCTATTAACTGCATTCTTTCGGCTAATATCCTACAATACAAAAAATAATAAAGTATAAAACAGTATGTACAAAACAATATATAATAGTATTTCATAATCTATAGACAAAACATAATCTATATACAAAACAATATGTACAAAACAATATGTACAAAACAGTATATCATAGTATTTCATAATCTATAGACAAAACATAATCTATATACAAAACAATATGTACAAATCAGAGTATTTCATAGTCTATAAATACAAAACATAATCTATATAATACAATATGTACCAATTTGGCTATAAGTACAAAACATAATTATATTACTATTGCCATATTGCATTTGTAGATGTCTATACTAGCAACTATTTATATATTTTCCAGACTTTTTCTTACTTCTTATGGCTTCTTCTCAAAATCACATCTAGCGGCTCACAGTTGATATCAAGCATGCACTAAACACTAAGAAATAATATCAAAATAAATAACTTACTTGAATATGCTTATTTCTCCAATACACTAGCAATTCCTTGAAATGATCTTCATATATGCTCTTTGGACGGTACTTTAATCTATCATTCATATTAGAGTACTTTTCAAAATGATTTTTCTTGATAAAGTATTTGTGGCGTCTCCAAGCATCATTTATTCGAGAATATACTATTTTTTGTCCTCTCTCAGGAATGTTGAACTTTATGCGCAAAAATAAAAGCAGTGTTTGTCATCAATTATAGATAAATATTTGATCATTCAAAAATATGAAATTTTACTTCTCATACATTAATATATTTCCAAATACGACGATAACTATCAAGCTCGGGATTTGTTTCAACTTTAAGCAACTCTTTGAATTGCAGATTTGTTTTAGTCCCACATCGGTTTTTTAGTAAAGAACATTAATGTATATAAAACAAAAATGCATAAGGGCTACTAACTTGATAATGGACTTAGAATAAATGGTCTACCATTATAAGTGACAAGGGCTTTAGGCCCAATTTCTAAATTTTTAATAATTAATAATTTAAATATAAATAAATCACATACTATATATTCTATAAAATAATTAAATAATTAATACATGTTCAGTAAAATTACGTGGCATTTAAAAAAACGAAATTAAGATTTTAATATATAAAATAGGGTTATATAAGTTTTTGATCCCTATAAATATTGCAGTTTTCGTTTTTAGTCTCTTCCTGCCTTTAGGCAATGGTTTTTACAAAAACAACGTTGCCAAAGCCAACTAAAACCGTTGCAAAAACCTAGGAGGGACTAAAAATGAAACTGCAATATTTATAGGAACCAAAAAGTTATTTAACCTTATAAAATATAATATAAAAACAGTAATAAATTAAAAAAAATCCACGTGGCAAGTAAAAATTATATTAAAAGAAGAAATTCCACGTGACAAGTAAAAATTATATTAAAAATAAAAAAAATCCTGCAGGACTTTCATGTAGGCCAGATTCTTAGAATCTTCACTAAAAGAATGCATCAGGGTCTTTGGCGTTGGAATCTTTATTTGTTGAGGTCTGGGGAAAAAAATTTAAGAGGGAGCGGAGGAAATCAAAACTCGCTCATATGACAGGGGATAAAAGGGGTTTAACTCTAAAGAAAATTAATGTGATAATTATTTTTTGGTAAAATGAGAGATTTGATTGGATGTTATTATGTGATAATAACTTATTGTGTCTTTAAAAGAAGTTGAAAAAAATTTCAATAAAATAAAATAATATGTTATTCATGGATATTTGTGAATATATGCGGATATCTAAAAACCCACAAAAAAATTTCAAAAAACATTTAGAAAAATATGTTAGTTTTGGATATCTGTGAATATACACTAATATCTAAAAACACGTAGATTATTAGTTTAACGGATACCAGCACGGATATGGGACATATATGGATATCATATTTTCTCCAACAGAGCAAACACGTATATCATACCAATTTATTCTCATGGATATCCATTTACATCCCTAATGATGATCATAGGCCAGAAAAAAATTCTTAATTTACGTTATTACTAATCCTAATATATGTATTACTTATTAAATGACTTTCTCGTGATGAAGAAACCTAGATCGATTCAGGATTCACCATGATGAGCGGATTAAATAACTTTCTCGTGATGAAAAAATCTAATCCTAGTTTAAGTTCTTTTATCTTTTATGTTTGATTTTCATATAGTCATGTCTTTAATTTGTTTTATTTATATCCTTCTTCATTTTTTAATTAATTAGTCTTAATGATACTTTTAAATTATGGAATATGTGACTAATGATACTTTTTAAATTATGGATTTTTTTTCTTTCCATTTTCATATCAGTTTCGCTTTTTTAAATTGATTTTATTATTTTTCTATTTCACTTTTTTATCGTATTTCACAAATACTTCATACAAGCTAACTTAGTGTATAAGTTAATTTAAACAATTAGACTTAACAAACAGACACAATTTGACGTGCTAACAACCCTAACATTTTCGACAATTGCATGCTTTACCATACTTCGAATATAGAATACACTACTTTGACACCAACATGTGAGAGACATTCGAATGCATGCTAATTTCTGTCGAACTTGTCAAAACACGAAGTTGTCTTCTGATCCAATAGAGTTCGATTGAATATCTCACAAAAAGAAAAAGAATCATTCCAGGAAAAAGTTAAGGAAAACAAAAAGCAAAAGAATGAAAAGCGAAAAGCGAAAAAAAAAAAACAACAAAGTAAAAGTCCTTAGTGAAAGAAAAAATTCATGTGAATAAGAACACAAAGATAAAAAGAGTGATTGTTACTCAGAAAGCCTGATTGGTTCCTTAACCATCACAAAATCCTTTTGAGAGATGAGCACTCGTGCTAAATTAGTTTGAAATTCCTGGCAGCAGATACATGATGTCACAGAGAATGTTATGACACAGTATCTGACACTATGTTAACAATTCACACGATAAATCTGACGATAAAGAACACAATAAATTGTTTACCGGTTCGGTTCAACAAACCTACATCGGGGCTACCAAGCGAGGAGAAATTCACTATTAGTAGAATTAATTGAGGAATAAACCACCAGTCTATCTCCTTCACTTAAAACCTACCCAATGCAACTTCAACCTAAGTCCTACTTAGATCTGAGTACCCACTCACTCCCCCTCAATCACAGCATGATATCAACCTATTGACTAATTGAATTGTGAAGACACACTTCAATAAAATATCTTGATCTTGCTTCAAAGCTTCAATCAAGAGACAAACACTCGTGCTTTAAAGCTTTGGTGATAAACTACCCTTGACAAATCCTAGTCCAATGCACTTATCAATTGATAGTTGCTTGGCTCACAAGAGAAACTAGAATTACACAATACCAACTATTATAAATCCTAACAGTATACAAACACAAGCTTCTATCTCATCAATACATTCCAAGGGCGCAGCACAGTTGTAAGGGTTCTTTTCCTTTTATAGAAGCAGTCCTGAAACTTCAGTTTTGGGCTTCCATAAAGATAGCTAGGGTTCACTTAATTTAATCCTAAAAACATGGTCTTTTCAACAACCAATTTAGGTTTAATTAAGATTAACCTAGAAGCCACGTGAGCATGCTTTCTAATAACAGAAAAACAATATTTAGCAGCTCAACAAACTTCGTGAAAAATCTAGGGAACAAGCAGTTCGCGAGCAGAATGTCTGCTTGAATGTCATAACATCATTATGACATCATTCTGCGAATTTCCGCCTGACTTTAGCTTCGATTCGGTGTCTTTTAACATCCTTAGCAGGTAGGATTTATCTTCAATCTCTGAATGTCATGACATATATCATGACATTGCTAAAGCCTAGTTTTACCAAAATTAATGCCAACCTAAAAACACTAACAAACTCCCCCTTTGGCACATTTTTTGCTAAAACAACTTAACCTATCAGAGTACATATGCAGCAGAAGACAAACTAGCTCTAAGCTTAAATAAACTAGAACCTAGAGATAAGATAAATTCTACCCATACAAAAATCCCACAATTCCCACAATTGCCCCACAAACAAAATTTAAACAGGCCATACAATTCCCCAAAGTCCCATACTACTGTCACACAGTAGTTCTTCTCCCCCTTTTTAGCCATAAAGGGCCAAAGGAAACCATACAATTGCCCCAAACTTTTAATCAAACAGTACCAGAAACAAATATACCAGCATATAATTAAGTACCAGCATTGTTTTTAGGGGTACATTTCTGTCAGGACATTACAAATCTGTCAATAAGGATTACAAACATTCAAACAAAATTGGGAAAATACAAGAATCAAAACAGAACAGAAAACAATTGACAGAATAAAATTAGAGGCAACAGGGGCAGCAGCTTCAAGTGCTTTCTTCTCCAGAAGAAGCACTGTGAAAGGACACATCTTCAGAGCCTTCTTTGTCAGCTACTTTTTGGTCAGCAACATCATCTTCCTCCATATGAGCAGCAGAGGTATCACCATCAAGCCTTTCTTCTCCAACCTCTGTGTCTATTTCCTTTTCAAGAGTAGAGATCAGAGCTTCAAGGGTCTGCTTCCTTGCTTCAAGTTCCCTACAGGTCTCCTTTAGTACAGCTATGACATCTGCCTTCTGAGAATTGGCTTTGACATTTGATGTCTCAGCTGATGTCATGACAATGTCAGGAACATGCTTCCCTTGAAATAGCTTGTAGTGGAAGCCAAGGGCAGGAGCTCTCTTGCAGACTGAGTCTCTATTAACCAGAATGTCAGGGTATTGATCAGTTATAATACCACACAAGAGGGATGGAAATGCTATTGGTCCCTTAATTGCATAACTCTCAGCGTGTTTAAGGGTTTGCTCGAAGATATAAGTGCCATAGTCAAACTTTGTTTTAGTGCCAACAGCATAGATAAATCTGCCCAGACCAATGGAGATGGTGGACTTGTGATTTGTGGGAACCCAGTTGGCTGCACCTATCTTGTGCAGAATAGCAAATTTGACACTTAATTTCTGGCGATAGCTTTCCTTCACGGGCCAATGTTTTACTTGCGGTAATTGTTTGGCACACTTGATTATCAGTTTCTTCAAGCTCAGGTTGAGCATCATCTGATCTTCCCAAATAATTGTTGATTATACTTGGGGAAAACTTTACTTTTCTTCCTCTCACATACATAGTCTTGAAGTCTTCTGATCTTCCATCAGCACAACCACTTGTCGGGTTCACAATGAACTCTTTCACTAACTCATCATAATAGTTAGAAAACTTGACCACGGTTTTCATCACCACTTCCTTGATCGGTTCCATAACATCCTTGCAATCAAGGGCACTCATTCAATTCCTTTCTAGAGCAATTCTTTTCGGACACACATACTTCCACCGGTAGCACTCTCGGGTGGTGGAAGGAAATGTTGTCAATTGCTACCGAGGACAATAGGCACTTTCCCAAGAACCGCCTCTTTCTTGGTGAATGTCGAGACATTCTGTAACATCAAGATCAGAATCATCCTGATTTGAGGACTCAGGTGCTTTCCTTTTCCTCACAATTGAGGTGCTCTTTGTCTTAGATGTACCACCTGTACTCTTCATCTTACTCTTCCCTTTGGAAGTTTTAGCCTTCTCTTTACCAGTTTCTTCAACAGTCTTGTTCACAGCCTTAGGAGACTTATGAGAAGCTTTAGTAACCTTCTCCTGAACAGGGCTTTGAGCAGCACTTTTCTTCCCTTTCCTATTCATTACCCTTCTAGCAATGCTGGGATTAACCTTGGATATGAGGTCATTATCAGAAAACTCCTCATCTAGATTGATGACATGAGAAACCATATTCTGATTGGTGTTCTTCTCAGGAGTATCTTCAAGAATGCTATCAGATATGTTGTCAGCAGAGGCAGCAGGAGATTTATCAGAGGCACTATGATCTGAAGTTTTCTCAAGAACCTCATCAGAAATCTCATTCACATTTGCAGCAGGAGATTCAATTACATTATCATCGTTACATCCTTCAGGAGCTGGAGCAGAAGGTTTTACATCATTTTTCACAAGGAATCAACATCATCACGGATGTCTTGACATTCTCATTGACATCGGATCAATGCTAAGCTAGGGCTAGCGGACTTATGATTCGAGGCGAAATCCCGAGCCAGACTTATTCTCATTTAGGATATCAGACACTATCCTAGCTATGGCCTCATGCACTGACCTAGATCCTTCTCTATTTACTAGTTTTGGGGGAACAGAGGATGATGGTACAGAGGTCTTACCAGAAGGAGATATTTGTGCCCTTCTTGCATTTCTTGTGCGTAACTTCTTGACCTTTTACGGGTTAGTGGCCATTATGCGCAGTGGTGTCACTCTCGAGCTTGACTTGCATGGCTTGATGTTTGCTCTAACTTCAGCCATGGGGAGAGATGGAGATCCTGATTCTTGAGATGATGAGGATGATGAAGACATATTTTTCTGGAAGATTTTGAGGAAATGAGAACGAGAATGACAGAGGTTTTGAAAGTTTCTTTTAGATGAAGGAAATATGATACTTTCAAAAGAAGAAACTATTATATGAAGGAGTCTCTTCCTATTCTTGGACCTTTTAAAATAAGAGGAAAATACTTAAATAACCTACTTATAAATACTTGAAGAAAAAGATCATTTCCATTCCTTGTTGTATGCAAGGTTAATTGCTACAATTCCTCAATTGGACAATTACCCGACTTTCCCCTTAACATTTCAAACTGGCTAGTCTCAAGCACTTTAGTAAAAGTGTCACAATACAATGTCATGACATCCTGTATGACATTGTATTGATCGACATCTGCTTCATCGGATCATCGAGAACAATTGCTACCGGTGCTATGTGATCGATCTCAACATTGTCAGAATACACAGTTTTGCTTCTTGCTGAACCAAGAAACAGGATTGTTTCTCAAGATGAACCATCCTTCAAAAGAGCTTTCACACAAGCATTTATCAACACTTTCTCCACTTATTTTCTTGGACAACTTCAAGTGTGTAGGAGCAGGAGTCCTTTTATGGCTGACATTCTTCATCCCAGTCCTCTTGACAATCCTCCTTGCATATTTGCTCTGTGAAAGATGTGTTGAGACTTCCATTATTGTGTCTGACATTCCTCCAAACACTATGTCACCAACATAAATTTGAATCACCATTATCTTTCCTCCTTTACTCTTGAAGGAGAAAATTTTATCCAAGACTCTTTTCCTATATCCTTTATCAGTAAGTAGCTTGGTCAGTCTATCATACCAAGCCCTAGGAACTTGCTTCAGCACTCTAGAAGTGGTCAGATGTCTACACATTGGTTGTGACATTCTGGTTTGCTTTCCAACATTACACTTATCACAGATTCTCCTTTTGTCTATGAACAATCTTGGTATCCTTCTGACTCCCCCTAAGGAACTGATCCTTTTCATTCCTCTGAGGTGTGGATGACCAGATACTTGCTGCCACAACTTTACTTCCTCTTCATCTTTGTCTGTGGAACTCATAGAGGACAGAGTGGTGCTCTCAGATTCCCACTTGTAGCAGTTGTCCTTTGATCTGACTCCTCTCATAATCACTACTTGATCACCATTGATTACAAGACATTCTGATTTAGTGAAGCTGACTGTGAATCCCATATCACATAGCTGACTTATGCTAATGAGATTTGCAGTCACACCTTTTACAAGCAATACTCCATTTAGGCTTGGAACTCGGACCGTTTGAGTTTCCAATACCTTTGATTTCTCCTTTGGCTCCATCTCCAAAAGTAACAAAGTGGTAGAGTGATGCTTAACATTATTGAGAAGATTCTGTCTCCGGTCATGTGATTGGAACAACCACATCAAAGTACCAATCTTTCTTGGTAGACATACTAAGGGAGTGTTAGCTACGAACAGCGTCTTCTTCTTCCTTGTTGAGAGTATGATACCTGTTGGTTTTAGGCTTCACATAAGACCCTTGATTAGGATATCCATGTAGCCTGTAGCAAAAAGATTTTATGTGACCAACCTTCCACAATAATGACACCTCCATCTTTGAAACTTTTTGTTCATGTTTCTATGATTTTGATGTTGCACCCAATGTTGTGACATCTGCTTTGACATTGGTCCATTAGGTCTGTTCTTCCTTTTGTTATTAACAAACCTCTTTGTCTCCACATACCCTGAGGCAGACCTATTCCTTGACTTGTGGTATGACATCTTCTTTGTCATTGACTTCGAGTTTGTTCCATTCACGGTTATTAACAACTCTCTTTGCGGTCATATACCACAGGCGGACACATTTCTGTTTTGGGTTGTGACACCGCTTTGAAATTGTTTTCCTCGTCTATTCTTCTTGATGTCACCAGCAGGTTGCTTTTCGCCACATATCCTAGACCATGCTTATTTCACGCATTCATCCAAGTGAAGAATTTCTTCCAACTTATTAGTACCGGATGTCAACATTTTGTGATTTAGACATCGATCAAGTTTGGAATTGACATACTAATATCACTATTGAGGTGATTTATAGTAGCTGTGTTTTCCTCTTTCTCGACCTCGACTTCACATTCTCGACTTCCAACTTCTCAATCGACTTTTTCTATTCTTCATTTTGTGACATGCTTCTCCATTTTTTATACACGACTTCACGTAGTTTTCAAAAGCTCTTCAATTGTCACTTCTTCATCACTAGAATCCATATCGAGTTGTACACTCTAGAGAGCGTGACAAGTTTGGCACCTTCTTCCTCGATTCACTTCGAATCACCATCGGACCAGTGCGTCATTCCTTTCTTTTGTTTCTTTAGAAAGGTGGGACATTCACTCTAATATGTCCAAATCCTTCACATTCATGACATTGGATTTTCTTGCCTTGACTTCCTTTTTCCTCGACTTGGATCTTCTGCTGGAGTCATAAGATCTCGATGTCGATGGAATGTCCTTGACATTTGACCTTGACTTTGGATCAATCCTCTGATCGGTTTGTTGAAATGTCTTCCAAGCATGGCAATAGCTTGGATATCTTCTCTTCATCTTCCTTGCATCCCTCTTGATATTGGATACAAGTGTTATGCTCTTGTTTCTCTTGTCAGCAGGTTCATGATTCCCATCTCAAAAGTCATAAGAGATCCAATAAGTTCTTCAACCTTCAAGGTCTTGATGTCTTGAGCCTCCTCTATTGCGGTGACTTTCATTGCAAATCTCTTAGGCAAGGATCGAGAATCTTTCTCACCACTTCTCTTGACATCTTTTCACCAAGTGCTCACGAGGCATTGGCAATTTCAAAATATTCATGTGAAATTCATGAATATTCTCATCTTCCTTCATCTTCAAATTCTCAAATTTGGTAGTGAGCATCTGAAGTCTTGACATCTTCACCTTGGGTGTCCCCTCATGAGTAGTTCTGAGAGTGTCCCAAACATCCTTGGCCAGCTCACATTGATGGACCAATCTGAAGATGTTCCTGTCAATACCATTGAACAGAGCATTCAATGCTTTAGAGTTCCCTAGAGCTAACTCTTCTTCCTCTTTGCTCCATTCCTCCTCAGGTTTCAAGACAGTAATCCCATCTTTCTCAAGCTTGGTGGGATGTTTCCATCCTTTATCAGCAGCTCTCCAAGCTTTAATGTCCACTGATCTTAAGAAGGCAACCATACGAGGCTTCCAGTAATCATAATTAGACCCATCCAGAATAGGTGGTCTTCCTCCAAATCCTCCTTCTTTATCCATTACGCCAGAAACTACTATCCCTAAATCTCACCCAGAAATAACAAGCAAGGTGCCTGCTCTGATGCCAATTGAAATTCCTGGCAGCAGATACGTGATGTCGAGAGAATGTTATGACACGATGTCGACACTATGTTAACAATTCACCGATAAATCTGAAGCGATAAAGAACACAATAAGTTGTTTACCCAGTTCGGTTCAACAAACATACATCTGGGGGCTACCAAGCCAGGGAGGAAATTCACTATTAGTATAATTAATTCAGGAATAAACCACCATTTTATCTCCTTCACTTAAAACCTACCCAATGAAACTTCAACCTAAGTCCTACTTAGATCTGAGTACCCACTCACTCCCCCTCAATCACAGTAGTGATATCAACCTATTGACTAATTGAATTGTGAAGACACACTTCAATAAAATATCTTGATCTTGCTTCAAAGCTTCAATCAAGAGACAAACACTCGTGCTTTAAAGCTTTGAGTGATAAACTACCCTTACAGCAAATCCTAGTCCAATGCACTTATCAATTGATAGTTGCTTGGCTCACAAGAGAAACTAGAATTACACAATACCAACTGTTATAAATCCTAACAGTACACAAACACAAGCTGTTATCTCTTCAATACATTCCAAGGGCGCAGCACAGTTGTAAGGTTCTTTTCCTTTTATAGAAGCGATCCACGAAACTTGATTTGGGCTTCCATAAAGATAGCTAGGGTTCACTTAATTTAATCCTAAAAACATGGTCTTTTCAACAACCAATTTAGGTTTAATTAAGATTAACCTAGCAGCCACGTGAGCATGCTTTCTAATAA
Source organism: Vicia sativa (assembly GCA_021764765.1). Taxonomy (NCBI): domain Eukaryota; kingdom Viridiplantae; phylum Streptophyta; class Magnoliopsida; order Fabales; family Fabaceae; genus Vicia; species Vicia sativa. The sequence continues at coordinate 40,682,756 of CM038792.1, forward strand.
CAGAAAAACAATATTTAGCAGCTCAACAAACTTCTTGAAAAATCTCAGGAACAAGCAGTTACGAGCGAATGTCACAGAATGTCATAACATACATTATGACATCATTATTTTCTGCGAATTTCCAGCCCTTTAGCTTCCGTTACGAGTCTTTTAACATCCTAACGGTGGGATTTATCTTCAATCTCCGAATGTCATGACATCTATCATGACATTGCTAAAGCCTAGTTTTACCAAAATTAATGCCAACCTAAAAACACTAACATAGTTGAACGTAAGATTGGAGAACATCATAGAGAATGGGTGAGCTAAAATAAACCTTGAGCCTTAAATATTTTTCCCTAAAATCGTGAACCAAGCCACATTAAAACCCTCAAAAAGACCTAATTGAAGCATGGTTAATTTCAAAAATATACTTCAATGAGATAACGTTAAGCTGACTCCCACAAGATTTGCTAAGAGATTTGTGCTGGTATTATATGCTTGCATTATCTTTTATACAAAAAAAAATTGATGTTGCATCCTTGATAGTGATTCATTCACATGTGTTGTTACATCTTTTCAATAAAACTTCAAGATTAACTTATGAGTTTTATTAGAATTATCATTGAATAAACATTTTATGTTTGCAAACAGTTGCTTATTATAAATAAGCTTACATATGAGCATCAACAAAGAGTCTAATCTTTTGAGGACAAGTTGTTATGAGACTCCGTTGAAACTCGATCCATTAAGCATGGGCAAGTTGATTTCCCATTATGATGCTTTCATTGTTTAATTACCCTTAGGGAAAAGCTTTAAGGCTTCGTTGAGCAAAGAATATGCCAAGTTCAATTATTTTGGAGATGTTATGTCGAGATTAGATGAATCTCTCCTAGAATTTTTTTATTAGTGAAGCTATTCAAAAATTGGAAGACACTGGGGCAGTTTGTGAATCAAAGATTACCTTAAGAACCATCGTTCAGTCATGAAAATCCTTATGTAGTTTATCATGCAATAAACTTGAAGCACCAAGGTCATTACCATGGTCAATTCATATTTGTCGGGAAAGCTTTTATGGCTCTTCCCTAAGCATATAATTTTTTGGTCTTCTCTTCTCCAGTAAAGCTCCCAGGAGATTTCTCCTCAGCAAGTAGAAAATTATTCTTCATCAGAGATTTTCTTATGAAGTTTCCTTGTGAAGATTTCTCATTTAGCAATGCAAGATGCTGGAATATCTCCAAGCAATTTAAAGGTGGTGGAAAATCAAATTTTTATTTTCCCCACAAGTCAAAGTCCAATAGTTATTCGCATCCTCTTCAGCTTAACACATTTGTTTCCCCTGTAGAGTGTGGGTTTTGATGGTTTGTTGGTGACAACATGATTGCTAATACAAGTTTCCTATCTAAGCAAAATTTATTCCCAAATGGGTTAGTGAAGACTTAGTTTAATTTTTTCCCTTAGAAGGACTGGCCTTTATGGCTTCCTTTTGAAATCCTCGGTAGATCCCGAAATTCCATAAGCAGCTTTCATGTAACATTTATGCCCCTGGAGGAGTTTGCTGAAGAAGATTTGACCTAATTGTCCCTGGCATATTTTCATTTATAGCAGGATCCATGTGTTCCCTACGAGTTTATCGCCCCAGACAGCAAAGTTGTGTTGAGATTTATGAAGAAGACAAGCTTTGATTAAATGGGTTTCATTTGGTGGTGCCTTATTTTTTTCCTCCAAGCTATCTTGTTATGATTAGTTTGTGTAATTTTTTGATTAAGCTTTCCCCAGGTGAGTTCAGTTTCGCTAGTTGAGCCTTAATCTGAATTTCTCTAAGTGAGTGTGATTCTTTTCACCAGCCAGGTCGTAATCAAACAGTTATAGAAGTTTTGTTCATATTCTGAATGGAGATTTGGTTTGGAATCCCCGCAGTTTTAAATTTCTTCTATGACATTGTTGATTTTTCTTGCTCCCCAATAATAACTCTAGGGCAATATTCCTTTTTATGGAATTGTTAAGAAAACTGTCAACTATTGGGTTTTCTCTCACCTTGTGTTGAGTTTTGATTTAAAATCCCCCTGTAGAGTTTGAGTTTCTATTATGTTGTTTATTTCTTAATTCCCTTGTGAGTTCATGATGTGTCTTCCTCTCATAGGATGTTAATCCCCATAGAGTTTGGCTTTGCATACCCTTAGCATATATTCATCCGTCCTCAACAGACTTTGTGTAGCTGTTAGTCTTGAATGTGTGGAAGACTTTATGGTGTTGATCCTCATCAAATCCATATATTCCCCTTAGCAGAGCTGATACAACTATTATCTCTCCCAAAGGTTAATATGCTCTAAGTATTTTGCTTTATGTATCCCTAACAGGTCTTCATCTTCCTGCAGCAGAGTTTATGTGTTTGTTATTTCCCCATAAGAGTTGGAAGATTTGTGATGTGTTTCCTCAATAGATCTTTCCATTCTGTCAAAATGGAGTTCATGATTTTATCCCCTCAGTGGATTATTAATGTTAGAATATTGTGCTTTGGTTGTTTCCCATGCAGTATCTTCCTCTCCCCTAGAGAGTTAAGCCTTGCAGCAGGACCTTGTTCCTTCACTGGCTTCTATTTATATTTCTAGGAGGATCTCTATGTTATTGAGAATTTACTGAGTATCAAGTTGTACTTTGATGGCTAGTCATCCCCAGTTTGGTTGAGCTCCTTCAGTTAGTCTGTGTGTTTGTTTTTTCAAACATATACATGACATTCATACACTCATATGTCATCCATTCATAAATACATCATATGCATAGCCAAAGTTTTGCGCCCACTTGTAGTCTAGTGATGTCTATATCTGATCCTTGGTGTTTCTACCTTAAGTTGAGTGTGCATTCTTTCTATTTCACCAGAGTTTATTCCTCGTGAAATCAGCTTTGCTTCAATTTTCCTGCCCAGCGCCTTATCTGGATGGAATAATTCCTCAGTTGAGTTCATTCCTTACTAAGTCATGTCTTGTCTGACCGTTTCTCTTCATTTTATTACTGGATTGAATTTTTGTCCCCTGCAATAATTGTGTTTTCTCTAAGGGAGAACCTAGATGGTGAAGACAATGTTTTGCACCCTTGAGTATTTTTTTTCAACAGAGAATCTATTATGATATTCCCCATTAGAAGGTGATGAGTTATTCTCCTAGAAGTGTTGCTACAATACTCTTTTGGAAGCCTTTGTGCAACATCAAGCGGCATCACTTTATTTGAGAAACTTGTTTGTTCCTAGTATTCTGAGCCTTTACGTAACTACAAGGGCAGTCTCTTTATTTGAGCAGCTTGTTTGGTATCATATATCTCGTAACAAAAAATTGTAGTCTCTTTATTTGAACAATTTGTTTGTTATTTTATCTTCACATTAAGTGGCTGTCTCTTAGGTGTATTCCCTCTAGAGAAGCTTTTTTGTGAACTCCTTGATCCTTATCCAATAAAGTGAAGTCACAGACTCCTTATTTGAATAGGTGGTTGTCTCTTTATTTGAGAAGCTTGTTGTGACTCCATCAACCTTACCATCAAATGGCATTTCTTTGGTATGTACCCGTTAGAGAAGTTTGTTGTGAAGCTTTTATCTTTTCCATCAAATGGCATATCTCTAGTATGTCTTCTTTAGAGAAGTTTGTTGTGAAATCATTATCGTCCCTGATAAGTGGTATCTCTTTATTTAAGAATCTTGTTTTGCAATCTAACTAAGCCTTATCTCTTTTGAGTATCCCTGGTAGAGTTATCAATCCTTAATTCCTGGGAAATGGCAATATCTTTATTGGAGATAACTTGTATTTGGTCTTTTCCAAGAGAAAGACTTGGTTAAAGAAGAAATTGTGACCCGTTCTTGGGTTATGACCATAAATTTGGGGTGTTTTTCGTAATTCCTTGAAAGTGGCAATCTATTCATTGGAGATATCTTGTATTTGGTCCTTTTCAGGTGAAATACTTGGTTAAAGAAGAAATTGTGATCCATTCTTGGATGATGACCAAAGGTTTGGGAGGTTTATTTACCATTTTCAAGTGAAAGACTTGATTAAAGAAGAAGTCGGGACCCATTCTAGGGGAAATACTATAAATATTAGAAGTTTGTTATCAATTAAACTTGGTTCATTATTTGAACAAGTAGTTGTCTCCTTAATTGAGAAGCCTATTGTGATCCAGTAAATCTATCACCTCAACATATGGTTGTCTCTTTATTTGAGAAGCCTATTATGTAATCTAATTTCCCTGTATCTCTTTTGAGTATTCCCGACATAGTTGTTGATTATCCCCAACAAGTGGCTACCTTTTGAGGAGTTTGTTTGGTACCCTTTTCAAGTGAAAGGGGAGTACAAAAAAATATTGGAAGGTTGGGATCATATTAATTTTTTTATTATCATCCATGTGTCGGTATTACCTTATTTACTGCCTTCAATTGTGAGTTTGAAGTAATTCATTTCCTCACTTCCTATTCAGGGTATTTTCCTCAGTAGTGTCGGTGCTTTCTCTTTGAGATTTCTCTAGTGGAGACTATATTCTCATCCTTTTTCACTACTTATTCAGGGATGTCTTTCCCCAATAGAGTCAATGGTATTTTTCCCTCTCTTGGTTTATTCCCCAATGGAATTGATAATCTTTTACTGTTTGCATTGTTAAATATTTCCCAGTGGAATCTTACTTCATTATTAGTTCTCTGATTGTGCTTTGGTTTATTTCCATGCATATTTATCTCCAAGATCGAGTTTATTCCCCAATGAGAGCCTCACTGAATTTTGCTGCTCCTCTCTTTGGGCAACAATGTCAGTTTCCTTAGCAGAGTTTCTATTTGGTCTTCCTTTCCAAATTCCCCGCAGATGGTGTCCTTTTCCCAGTGATTTGTGTCTCTCTAAAGGACTTCCTCCAAGGTTTTTCTAGAAAATCTATTTGTAGCTTGTGTCATATGGAAATATTTCCCACATAGTCATTTTCATATTCATTCAAAGCATAAACATTGCATGGTATCTTAGGGATACAAATAAGGTATTATGTATTTAAGTCTCTTCACTTCTGTCGATACAAAGAATTGCAATCTTCATCTCTTCAGATAAAAGAAACTGAAATAGGGGCATTTGTCATACCCTAATTTTAACTCCTAACATCTCATCTCATTTGCTTCATTTGCATTGCATTACAAATAATTCATTCAATTGATCTCCTAAGGCATAGGATCAAAGGACTCTTGAAATTAAGGTTTTTCTCTATGAATTGAGGTTTCTACCCCACTAAACTTGATTCAACTGCTTCTTTCATCACTCGTGGTATGGAACTAGGATTTTGAATCACAAGCATCATGAATATCTTTTTTATTACGGTTTATCAAGCTACAAGGTCATCTTCCTCAAATATTTCTCAAGAACATGTGCATTAGGCTTTTCACTTGTGTGTGCTTAAGGTTTCATCATGTCTTGCAACTGAGAATGCTATTGAGCTAGGTTTTTTATTCCTATCAAACATCTTAAGCCACTTCTTCATCAATGTGCACTTAAGAGAAAAATAATTAGGGTTTCTATTCATTATGATTGAGCATTGGTAATGGTTCTATAACATAAGTTCATTGTGCTAAGTTTTATCCTCAAAGCTACATTAAGCAATATTCTTTCTTTGTTGTAAATTCATCATCATCTAAAGGTTTTCTCCAAGTTGCTTTCTTCACAAGTCAATATATTTCAATAGGTTTAGAAGATTCCTAAAGGTGTTACCTTTGTGATAAGGTCATCAATGGAAGAAGAACTTTGTCAAGTCAATATGTTTTGTTAATTGAGATGCAAGTATGAATCATGGCACAAAAGATGACTTTGAGGATTCGTTATGATCAAGTTCTTACTATTTGTTCAATCACTTGTTATTTGTAATACATGTTAATTTGGATTTGAGAATTAATTTAAAAATGGGATTCATTGTTGTGAAGTGTTCTTTCAACTGACCAAATCCATAAGTTCAAATTGTTCAAGTTTGTCGATTGACATCAAAGTTTTTAATCACATGTTTGTTCATAATGGCAAGAGTGATTCAAGAGAATTCATGTATATGGTTTGTTTTGAATCCAAAGTTCTTAATTCAAATGCATTCAAATTTCTCAAGGATTAATTCAAGAGTGCAAATGAAGATAATGGAAGTGGATTATTTGGAATTCAAGTTCCAAAGACATTCCTTTATTCACAACATAACTCATATATTATCTCAAGTTTAAGCCCATTATACATCAAAATTCAAGGTTTAATATCATTCATCATCAAGTTCATTCAATTTCAAAATCCATATCAATTCAAGTTTCAAGCACAATGTCCATCACATTTTTCCAAGTTTTTAAAACATTTCAAAACATTTTTCTAGGCTTCATGATATACCAAAATTCAACTTGTCATGCTTTTGTTTACATAAACCAAAAAACCTCTAAACTTGATACAAAATCAATGCAAATTTCCATGAATCCATATTGCTTTAAACTTGTCTAAAATCTTGCCATAAACCCTTGCTTCATGCCTACAAAACATGTTCATAAACATGTTTTCATCCAATCTAAAATTAATGCACCACTTTATTTTATTTGGAATCAAAATTGTCCAAATATAATCATTGCAAACAACTCCATATTTTGATGTTATTTTTCTTGTTCCAAGTTGAGCAGAACCAGTTCACAAACTACAATCCAAATTCAACAAATAAGTGTGTTGTACCCAAATCCCCCCCCCCTAAGATTCTCTAATATCTCATGCCATTGCATTTCACAAATATCACAAATTAGGTTTCTCTCTTTATTATCTTTGGGTTTTCCCTTGGGAGATCACCAAGCACCTTAAATGTGTATGCTTTTATGTATAATTATTGATACTTGACTAATCATGATGTGTATATCATTGTCTCTCTAGATTTTGTGATGTAGTTGGGTGATGCAAAGGTTTCTTATTCAAGAAGTCTATAGGTTCATGAGTTTATTTCCATGCCTTATTTCCCTAACTCTCAATGTTTTGAAATGTTTGTTCTCATTATGGGCTTCTCTTGTCATCTATTATGGTCTATCATCTTGAGTGTGTTCTCCATATGCGATAAAGATCATCAAAGTTGAAGAATTCTCCATGCCATGACCATCTATCTTGAAATTAGGGTTTTGGGCTTCTAAGGACCATATCTTAGTGTTTGTGTGAAGTTTGTGGATCATTGATTGCAAGCTCTCTAGATTGATTATAACACATATATTCTTTGGTTTAAATATGTTAACTGATGAAAATATTGTTTTGAGGATCATTGATTGCAAGCTCTCTAGATTGATATGCCATATATCTTGTTTGACTTCAAAGGATCATAACTTGGTCATTCTTTATCTCCTTGAGCTTATTCTTCCTCCACAATGAATCTAAGAATTTCTAATACAACTTAGTTCAATTGGTAAGAAGAAAAAAATGATTGGAAACTTTCCTAAGAGGTCAAAAGATTACAAGTTGTTGATGGATTTCTCAATTTTTTATTAATCAATTTCAAGAGACCATATATTTATCATCACTTATTACTTTGAGGTCATTATTTTTGCACAATAATCTTGAAGATGTGGACTTTATCCCCATTTGTGTTTCAAAGCTTGAAGATGTTTGGAAATTTGTTGAAGAAGTCAAAAGATTATGGGTCATTTCACAATTTTCCATCAACTTCACAAGTCCATAACTCTCTCAATTTTTGGAGTTTTTGGATGGTTCTTTTTGAAAAATGCTCTTTTGAGAGGTCTACTTCATATCATCTTTGATGGATAAGAGCAAATTTTGAGTGGAAGACCATGGTTGAAGGCCAAACATTATAGGTCATTTTTAGAAGGCATGGTGTTATACTCCAAAATTTTCCCTCCTATTTTTGAGATCAAGATACATCTCTATACTCAAGAACTACTCAAGGGTTGACCAGACAAAACCTCTCCTAAGAAATCAACTCATAACTAGGGTTTTGCTTCTCTCAAGACAAATATGGTTTCTAATGGCTCAAGTGAATATCATGTCTCCTCATATGCTTTAAAGTATCACCATGTCAAGTTTCAAGCCTCATAGCCCAAGTTTGCTCAATCAATTGCTCAGATGAATGAAAATCAATTGTATTGGACAAAAAGTCAATTATGGTCAACATACAGTCAAACTTCATCATTTTTGGTCACATTCATCATTTGATCAAGGTTTGATCATGATTCATCAAGAAAAGTCAAGAATTGATAAAAAGTCAAAAGTTTCTAAATTAGGTTTTCTTAAGGAAAAGTCAACAGAACTTTGACCAAGCATAACTTTCATATACTTCATCATAAATTTTTCCACCAAAGATCATTTTAAAGGGAATCCAATTCTCTACAACTTTTTCACTCACAAGGTTTTCCCAAAAATACTTCATTTGAGAGATATGGGCCAAGACATTATAGGTCCTTTCAAAAGTCAACAAAAAGTCATCTTTTCTCAAAGAAGCGTGCATGAACATGGTGTCGACCACGGACTATCAAAAAAATTACATTCCAATAATTATATCGACACAAAAAAAAAGACAATGAAGTCGCCACCAAGATTTATTTATTCCAAGAAGGAAAGGGGAAATATCGAATAAAACCCACGAGAGAAAAGGATAAGACAGTCTATGAGATTTAAGAGATGCAGGTTCGGGAGTTGGTTATGCAAGGGGAAGGTATTAGCACCCTTTACATCCATCGTACTCGACGGTACCCATTTAGTTCAAAGTGTGGTCGTGTGTTAGTGTGTAAATTTTACGATCTTCTAAGGTTTGAAAGGATAAAGAAAGAGAGAAGAAATGTTTTTATTATTTTTGCTCGCCTTTGGTCGTAAGACTTAGTGCCTACATACTCCCTCGTGCAATGGGAAAGTCAGAGCGTTGTAGTTCGGCTAGAAAATAATTGTTTGTTGATTGATTTTAAATGAAAAGACAAGTCGTCGTTTTTAAAGGAGAAGACTCGTCTGACGCCCACAAGGTGTGATAAAGAATAAAGGACTACGCACCAACATGAGGGAGGGTATGAGAACGCCTCTAGTACTCAAGTGGAGAAGTCGAAAACCTTGGGAATAGAGGAAGAAACATCTCATTTATAAATGAATCATGTCTAATCTTGAAAAGGGTTTAAAAGGTAAAGGTTCTCGAGCGCACAAAAGATATTGAATGTGTTAAAATTGATTTTAAGTTGTGGATGACAAGTATCAAAACATTAGGCTATCATCTAATGATTCTGAAATTCCTGGCAGCAGATACGTGATGTCACAGAGAATGTTATGACACACTATCTGACATTCTGTTAATAATTTACACAGTAAATATAAATAACAGTAAAGAACACATTAAGTTGTTTACCCAGTTAAGTGTCTAACTACACCTACATCAGGGGGCTACCAAGCCAAGGAGGAAATTCACTATTAGTAGAATTAATTCAGGAATAAACCACCAGTTTATCTCCTTCACTTAAAACCTATCCAATGCAACTTCAACCTAAGTCCTACTTAGATCTGAGTACCTACTCACTCCCCTCAATCACGGTGATATCAACCTATTGACTAATTGAATTGTGAAGACACACTTCAATAAACTATCTTGATCTCGCTTCAAAGCTTTCAATCAAGAGACAAACACTCGTGCTTTAAAGCTTTGAGTGATAAACTACCCTTACAAACAAATCCTAGTCCAATGCACTTATCAATTGATAGTTGCTTGGCTCACAAGAAAACTAAATTACAAATACCAACTGTTACTAATCCTAACGATACACAAAACAATGCTATCTCTTCAATACATTCAAAGGCGCAACACGGTTGTAAGGGTTGAATTCCTTTTATAGAAGCGATCCACGAAACTTCAGTTTTGGGCTTCCATAAAGATAGCTAGGGTTCACTTAATTTAATCCTAAAAACATGGTCTTTTCAACAACCAATTTAGGTTTAATTAAGATTAACCTAGCAGCCACGTGAGCATGCTTTCTAATAACAGAAAAACAATATTTAGCAGCTCAACAAACTTCGTGAAAAATCTCAGGGAACAAGCAGTTGCGAGCAGAATGTCACCGAATGTCATAACATACATTATGACATCGGTATTTTCTGTAAATTTCCAGCCTGACTTTAGCTTCCAGTTTTGAGCTGTGTTTTAACATCCTTAGTAGGTAGGATTTATCTTCAATCTCTGAATGTCATGACATCCATCATGATATTGCTAAAGCCTAGTTTTACCAAAATTAATGCCAACTTAAAAACACTAACAAACTCCCCCTTTGGCACATTTTTGGCTAAAACTACTTAACCTATCAGAGTACATATGCAGTAGAAGATAAACTAGTTCTAAGCTTAAATAAACTAGAACCTAGAGATAAGATAAATTCTAACCATACAAAAATCCCACAATTGCCCACATATAAAATTTAAATAGGCCTTACAAGTTCCCAAAATTCCCAGCCACTGTCACACACAATGATTCTTCTCCCCCTTTTTAGCTATAAAGGGCCAAAAGAAACAATACAATTGCCCCAAACAATCAACATATAATTAAGTACCAGCATTGTTTGAGGGTACATTTACATCGAGACATTACAAATCTATCAATAAAGGATTACAAACATTCAAACAAAATTGGGAAAATACAAGAACAAGAAAACAGAAAACAATTGACAGAACAACATCAGAGGCAACAGGGGAAACAACTTCAAGTGCTTTCTTCTCCAGAAGAAGCACTGTGAAAGGACACATCTTGAGCCTTCTTTGTCGACAAGCTGGTCACATCATCATCTTCCTCCATATGAGCAGCAAAAGTATCACCATCAAGCCTTTCTTCCTCAACCTCTGTGTCTTTTTCTTTTTCAAGAGTAGAGATCAGAGCTTCAAGGGTCTGCTTCCTTGCTTCAAGTTCCCTACGGTCTCCTTTAGCTTGACTATGACATACGCCTTAGAGAGGTGGCTTTGACATTTGATGTCTCAGCTGATGTCATGACAATGTCAGGAACATGCTTCCCTTGAAATAGCTTGTAGTGGAAGTCAAGGGCAGGAGCTCTTTTACTCACTGTATCTCTATTTCCCAGAATGTCAGGGTATTGATCAGTTAAAATTCCACACAAGAGGGAGGGAAATGCTATTGGTCCTTTTATAGCATAACTGTCAGCATGTTTAAGGATCTGATCAAAAATGTAGCTTCCATAGTCAAATTTTGCTTTTGTTCCAACAGCAAAAATGAACCTCCCCAGACCAATGGAGATGGTTGACTTGTGATTCGTGGGAACCCAGTTGGCTGCACCAATCTTGTGTAGAATAGCAAATTTGACACTTAATTTGCTAGCGACTTTCCTTCAAAGGCCAATGTTTTACCGGCGATGGTTGTCCGACATACTTGATTGTCGGTTTCTTCAAGCTCGAGTTGAGCCTCATCGATCTCCCAAGTACTTGTTGATTACACTTGGGAAAACTTCACTTTTCTTCCTCGACAACACGGTCTTAAAATCTGCGATCTTCCATCAGCCAACCATTTAACAGTTCACAATAAACTCCTTCACCAGACCTTCATAACAATTTGAGAACTTCACTACAGTTCTCATCAACCCAGCTTCCTTGATCAGGTCAATCACATCTTTGCATTCAAAAGCATCTTTGTGCAGTTCCCTTTCAAGTGCAATTCTCTTCAAACTCACATATTTCCACCTATTAGCATTTTCAGGGTGGTGAAAGGAAATGTTGTCAATTGGCACTTCAGGAACTATGGGCATTTTCCCAAGAGACAACCTTCTTTTTGAATGAATGTCAGAGACATTCTCTGTAACATTAAAGTCAGAATCATCCTGATCTAAGGGCTCAGGTACTTTCCTTTTCCTTACAATTGAAGTGCTCTTTGCTTTAGGGGTATCACTAACATTCTTGACTTTGACCTTCCCTTTGGAAGTTCCAACCTTTTTGCCCTTACCAGATTTTTCTACAGCCTTCCTCTCAGTCCTAGGAGTCTTGCAGCCAACTTCAGCATTCTTTTCATGAACAGAGCTTTGAACAGCACTTTTCTTCCCTTTCCTATTCATTACCCTTCTAACAATGCTGGGATTAACCTTGGCTATGAGGTCATTATCAGAAAACTCCTCATCTAGATTGATGATATGAGAAACCATATTCTGATTGGTGTTCTTCTCAGGAGTATCTTCAAGAATGCTATCAGATATGTTGTCAGCAGAGGCAGCAGGAGGTTTATCAGAGGCACTATGATCTGAATATTTCTCAAGAACCTCATCAGAAATCTCATTCACATTTGCAGCAGGAGATTCAATTACATTATCATCGTTACATCCTTCAGGAGCTGGAGCAGAAGGATTTACATCATTTTTCACAGGGGAATCAACATCATCACCAGATGTCTTGACATTCTCATTGACATCTGGATCAACTGCTAAGCTAGGGCTAGCAGACTTATGATTCAGGGGAACTGAAATCCCAGGCACAGACTTATTCTCATTTAGGATATCAGACACTATCCTAGCTATGGCCTCATGCACTGACCTAGATCCTTCTTTGTTTACTAGTTCTGGGGGAACAGAGGATGATGGTACTAAAGTCTTACCTGAGGGAGATACTTGTGCCTTTCTTGCATTTCTTGTGCGTAACTTCTTGACCTTTTCTGGGTCACTGGCCATTGCACGCAGTGGTGTCACTTGTAGAGCTTCAGCTTGCATGGCTCCAGTGTTTGCTCTAACTTCAGCCATGGAGGGAGACAAGGATCCAGATTCTTGAGATGAAGAGGATGATGAAGACATGTTTCGCTGATGGTTTTTGAGAGAGAGAGAGCGAAAATGGCAAAGGGTTTCAGGGTTTCTTTTGAATGAAGAAAGTGTGATACTACTTTCAAAAGAGGAAACTATTATATGTGGGTGTCTCTTCCTATTCTTGGATCTCTTAAAATAAGGATGAAAATACCTAAATAACCCACTTATAAATAATTGAAGTAAACAATCCCTTTTACCCCTTGTTGTAGGCACAGTTAATTGCTACAACTCCTCAAATTGACAACTATCCAATTTGTCCCTTAAAGTCTTAAATTGACCATTCTCAAGAGCTTTAGTAGCAATGTCACAGTACAATGTCATGACATCCTGTATGACATTGTGGTCAGTCAGCATCTGCTTTATCCAGATCATCTTAAAACAGTTTCTCCCAGTTGCTATGTATTCAACTTTAACATTGTATAAAGTTAAACAGTTTTGCTCCTTGCTGATCCAAAACATGAAATTGTTTCTCAAGAAGGAACATCCATCCACAGGACTTTTACCCAAGTTTTGATCAACACTTTCTCCACTGGTTTTCTTGGACAACTTCAAATGTGGAGGGGTGAGAGTCCTAGTGTGGCTGCCATTATTCAGTCCAAGCTTCTTGACATAATTCCTTGCATACTTGCTCTGTGAAAGAAGTGTTGAGCCTTTCATCAATGTGTCTGACATTCCTCCAGATACTATGTTATTAACATAGATGGATGCCACCATGATCTTTTCCCTCCGAGAGAGGTTTCATCAAGACTCCTCTCATGTATCCTTTGACATAAGATACTTGGTTATCCTTTCATGCGGATCCTAGTACTTTGCTTGAGACTTTAAAATGGTCGGATGTCTAGACATTGAGAGTGACATTCTGATTTCCTGTCCAGCCTTATACTTACCACAGATTCTCCTTTTGTCTATGAACAATCTTGGTATCCTTCTGACTCCCCCTATAGAAATGATCCTTTTCATTCCACTGAGGTGTGGATGACCAGATACTTGCTGCCACAACTTTACTTCCTCTTCATCTTTGTCTGTAGAACACATAGAGGACAGAGTGGTGCTCTCAGATTCCCACTTGTAGCAGTTGTCCTTTAATCTGACTCCTATCATAATCACTAATTAATCACCATTGATTACAAGACATTCAGACTTAGTGAAGCTGACTGTGAATCCCATATCACATAGCTGACTTACGCTAATGAGATTTGCAGTCACACCTTTTACCAGCAATACTCCATTTAGGCTTGGAACTCCAGACCAGTTTGAGTTTCCAATGCCTTCGATTTCTCCTTTAGCTCCATCTCCAAAAGTAACAAAGCTGGTAGAATGATGCTTAACATCATTGAGAAGATTCATGTCTCCAGTCATGTGCTTGGAACACCCACTGTCAAAGTACCAATCTTTCTTGGTAGACACACTAAGAGAAGTGTTAGCTACCAGAGCAACAGTCTTCTTCTTCCACTGTTGAGAGTATGATACCCTGTTGGTTTTAGGCTTCACATAAGACCCTTGATTAGGATATCCATGTAGCCTGTAGCAAAAAGATTTTATGTGACCAAACCTTCCACAATAATGACACCTCCATCTTTGAAACTTTTTGTTCATGTTTCTATGATTTTGATGTTGCACCCAATGTTGTGACATCTGCTTTGACATTGGTCTATTAGGTCTATTCTTCCTTTTGTTATTGACAAACTTCTTAGTCTCCACATACCCTGAGGTAGACCTATTCCCTGACTTGTAGTATGACATCTTCTTCTTAGTCTCCACATACCCTGAGGTAGACCTATTCCCTGACTAGTAGTATGACATCTTCTTTGTCATTGACTTCCCAAGTTTGTTCCATTCCTGGTTATTAGCAAATCTCTTTGCGACCACACCACGGCGGACACATTTCTGTTTTGGGTTGTGACACCGCTTTGACATTGTTTTCCTATGTCTCTTCTTCTTGATGTCACCAATGTTTCTTTTCGACCACATATCCTAGACCATGCTTATTTCCTGCAGTTTGTCCAAGTGAAGTATTTCTTCCAACTTATCGATGCAGATGTCAACATTTTGTGATTTAGACATCGATCAAGTTTGGAGTTCAACATTACAATATCACTCTTTAGGTGATTTATAGTGGTTGTGTTCTCCTTTTTCTTAGCCTCCAACTTCACATTCTCAGCTTCCAACTTCTCAATCAGCTTTTTCTGTTCCTCATTTTGCTGACAAGCTTCACCATTTTTTATACACAGCTTCCTGTAGTTTTCAGCAAGCTCTTCAAATGTCACTTCCTCATCACTAGAATCCATATCAGAGTTGTACACTCCAGAGAGAGCAGTGACAAATTTGGCACCTTCTTCCTCAGATTCACTTCCTGAATCACCATCAGACCAAGTGACAGCCATTCCTTTCTTTTGTTTCTTTAGAAAGGTGGGACATTCAGCTCTAATATGTCCAAATCCTTCACATTCATGACATTGGATTTTACTGCCTTGACTTCCTTTTTCCTCTGACTTGGATCTTCTGCTGGAGTCATAAGATCTGCTGATGTCAGATGCAATGTCCTTGACATTTGACCTTGACTTTGGATCAATCCTCCTGATCAGTTTGTTGAACTGTCTTCCAAGCATGGCTATAGCTTCAGATATCTTCTCTTCATCTTCCACCTTGGATCCCTCTTCAGTATTGGATACAAGTGTTATGCTCTTGTTTCTCTTGTCAACAGGTTCACTGATTCCCATCTCAAAAGTCATAAGAGATCCAATAAGTTCTTCAACCTTCAAGGTGCTGATGTCTTGAGCCTCCTCTATTGCAGTGACTTTCATTGCAAATCTCTTAGGCAAGGATCTGAGAATCTTTCTCACCAGCTTCTCTTCTGACATCTTTTCACCAAGTGCTCCTGAGGCATTGGCAATTTCCAAAATATTTATGTGAAATTCATGAATATTCTCATCTTCCTTCATCTTCAAATTCTCAAATTTGGTAGTGAGCATCTGAAGTCTTGACATCTTCACCTTGGGTGTCCCCTCATGAGTAGTTCTGAGAGTGTCCCAAACATCCTTGGCCAGCTCACATTGATGGACCAATCTGAAGATGTTCCTGTCAATACCATTGAACAGAGCATTCAATGCTTTAGAGTTCCCTAGAGCTAACTCTTCTTCCTCTTTGCTCCATTCCTCCTCAGGTTTCAAGACAGTAATCCCATCTTTCTCAAGCTTGGTGGGATGTTTCCATCCTTTATCAGCAGCTCTCCAAGCTTTAATGTCCACTGATCTTAAGAAGGCAACCATACGAGGCTTCCAGTAATCATAATTAGACCCATCCAAAATAGGTGGTCTTCCTCCAAATCCTCCTTCCTTATCCATTACGCCAGAAACTATTATCCCTAGATCTCACCCAGAAATAACAAGCAGGGTGCCTGCTTTGATACCAATTGAAATTCCTGGCAGCAGATACGTGATGTCACAGAGAATGTTATGACACACTATCTGACATTCTGTTAATAATTTACACAGTAAATATAAATAACAGTAAAGAACACAATAAGTTGTTTACCGTTCGGTGTCTAACTACACCTACATCTGGGGGCTACCAAGCCAGGGAGGAAATTCACTATTAGTAGAATTAATTCAGGAATAAACCACCAGTTTATCTCCTTCACTTAAAACCTACCCAATGCAACTTCAACCTAAGTCCTACTTAGATCTGAGTACCTACTCACTCCCCCTCAATCACGGCAGTGATATCAACCTATTGACTAATTGAATTGTGAAGACACACTTCAATAAACTATATTGATCTCGCTTCAAAGCTTTCAATCAAGAGACAAACACTCGTGCTTTAAAGCTTTGAGTGATAAACTACCCTTACAAACAAATCCTAGTCCAATGCACTTATCAATTGATAGTTGCTTGGCTCACAAGAGAAACTAGAATTACAAATACCAACTGTTACTAATCCTAATAGTACACAAAAACAAGCTGCTATCTCTTCAATACATTCAAAGGGCGCAGCACAGTTGTAAGGGTTGAATTCCTTTTATAGAAGCGATCCACGAAACTTCGTTTTGGGCTTCCATAAAGATAGCTAGGGTTCACTTAATTTAATCCTAAAAACATGGTCTTTTCAACAACCAATTTAGGTTTAATTAAGATTAACCTAGCAGCCACGTGAGCATGCTTTCTAATAACAGAAAAACAATATTTAGCAGCTCAACAAACTTCCTGAAAAATCTCGGAACAAGCAGTTCTGCGAGCAGAATGTCACCGAATGTCATAACATACATTATGACATCGATATTTTCGAATTTCCGCCTGACTTTAGCTTCGATTCTGTGTCTTTTAACATCCTTAGCGGTAGGATTTATCTTCAATCTCTGAATGTCATGACATCCATCATGACATTGCTAAAGCCTAGTTTTACCAAAATTAATGCCAACTTAAAAACACTAACAGATTCGAATACTAGAAATTGGCGAGTGAGCTCAACCAATCATCTCTCATCCCAAATAATTTATTATGAAATAAGTGTTTTGAGTGAGAATAAAATATTTAAATTATTGGGCTATCATCCAACAATCTAAAGACTTTAAATACGATAATGTCGTCGGGCTATCATCCAACAGCTTAAAAGAATGTCACTCCATTATTTTTATGCGGATAGAAGTATTTAGTCTATTGGGCTATCATCCAACAACCTAAAGACTTCCAATTCAATTAAATCGTCGGGCTATCATCCAACAATTTAAACGAATACCGCTCAAGTTTTTGACATGGATAGAAGTTTTATCTTATTGGGCTATCATCCAACAATCTAAAGGCTTCAAATTTGTTTAAAATATTAGGCTACCATCTAACGATTTAAACAAATTTCATCCAAGTTTATTATGAAAAACATTTTGAAAATAACTCGACGTTGAATCGAGGTTTGAGAAGAAGACTCGACATTGAATCAGGTTATGATCAACCAAGCCACAAGACTTGATCAATCTCGAGAGAATAACCAAGCTTATTCCCTACTATTGAACCTCTATGGAGATGAGAAGAGGATCGAAATAATTGTGAATAGTAAATAAAATAGACAAAGCCCATACAAGGTGGCCAACCTAAGTATAAAACAAATAAATTACATGTGTACTAGCAAAGTGGGCTAGTCTACTATAACGACTAATTGGAACAATTAATCGAAATAGGCTCACTGTAAGAAGGCCTAGGATCAAGCGTACATGTGTGCATGTGTGGTCACCGCGACGCTTCTAAGCTTTGTCGACTTACGGGTTTAAAAATGATTTACAATTATTAGTTTAAAAATGATTTTTGGTTTTGTGTAAGTGATAGTTAAAATAAATAATAAAGTAAAGACAGTTAAATATTTATTAAGAGATTTGTTTTTTGGGAGAGGGATACATCAATTATAAATGGGGATTAAACGGTAAAATAAAATGGAAAGCAGTAAATTAATTACAACGCATCAAGGGGATTGGGATATATTATTTCGAATGGGGATAAATTGAAATTAAAGAGAAAACAGTAAATTGATTATGTTAACGACATACAAATATAAATTAAATGCAGAGAAACTTAGTTATCGATTATTGTATCATTTGCATTCTATTAGATTAAATAGAATAGATAATAGAAACTAATTCTAAGAAATTAATATACGAAGGAGATTACTATAATGTAATTCGAACTTATTTATGAATGAATATGATGAAGTATAATAATAAAAGTAATATGTATATAGTATATTTACAATACTTAACATAAGAAATAAATATAATATGTATATTTACAATACTAAATATAAGAATAAAAATAATAATAAGTATAATTAAATTTACAGTATTAAATATAAAAATAAAAATACTAAGTATGTTGTATGTACAGTACTAAATATTAAATATAAATAAAAACAGTAATATGAATAAGCAAGTATATGATGTGCTAAAAGAAATTGAATGTTCCGATCAATCCTCGGATATCTTCACAAGTAGCAAATATGTTAGTAACATAAGTGTGAGATAAAATGAAATAAAATTGCAATAAATTAGAATATGTGTGAGTAAACAAAAATACAGAGTCAAAAGCAAAATTGGACATGTGTAGAAATTGTAAAATATAGAAACAGGGGGTGTATTCCTGAATTATCTAATGAACTAATTTCTATTATGACATAAAAACTGAGTCTAAACTGGGGGTAAGAGTCCGAATAATACTAGGCCCAATCCAAATTGCTTAAATCCATATTCTGATTTTTTTACGTTATTATTATGTATGTTTTATTTTGACAGAATTATTATTAAGTATGTTAATACTTATATCAATTAGGCAATTGAACTTAAGTTTGTAATATCAGAAAAATGAAATATAA
Source organism: Vicia sativa (assembly GCA_021764765.1). Lineage (NCBI taxonomy): Eukaryota > Viridiplantae > Streptophyta > Magnoliopsida > Fabales > Fabaceae > Vicia > Vicia sativa. The sequence continues at coordinate 40,701,858 of CM038792.1, forward strand.
TTAATAATAATGATAATAAAACAAAACCATAGCCAATAATAAAAAAAAAACCATGGCCAAACTGTGGTTGACACGTCAAGGGCTTACAGTAGGGCAGACAAAAGGACCTAATCGGAAACAGAATCTGGTTGACTCCTTCGACTAGATTCCGACGGAGACAACGGCCGAACAGATTGGAACCAAAACATCTCTTGCCATTTTCTGATTGTTTTTCCACGGAGATTTCGGATCTGCTCCTCGTTTCTGCTGCTACCGCTGCTCTATGCTCAAACTCGTATGTGAGAAACAGAGGATGATAGCAAGGTGGTGATGCACGGTGGCGTGTGGAGAGGCAGTAGAAGGAAGACGGAAGCAATGGTCGGAACAGGGAGGAAACGGAAGTGGTGACATCGCTGAGAATGTTAAACTGAGAGGGTTTTATGAGTTTACAGTGAAGAAAGCGGTTGGAACGAAGAAGATGGAAGGAGTAAAGCAGCTGCTGGTTTCGATTGATGATGATGGTGATGGGACCGGCGATTGAGGAAAATAGTGAGGCAGAGGTTGGATGTGGCTTCTGCAGTGGATTTACGGTGAAGAGTGAAGGGATGGAGGTGAGGCCGTGATGAGCAGAGGAGGAAGTATGCGGATGAAGGTTGTTGGGTTTATGAACAGAGGGTTACGGTGGTTGTCGCGGCGGAAATAGAAGACGGTGGAGAGGCAATTTTGGTTGAGAAGAAGCTGAGAGGATACGGTTGCAGGGAGATGCTGTTGGTTTTCGGATGAAGAAAGGGTTTATGGAGGCTGGTGGTTTATGATGAAGAAGGAGCGGCTGTGAGTAAGGGTGTGAAGATAGGAGAACACAGAGGAAGTTTCGGTGAGCAGAGTGACGGAAGGTGAGACGGAAGTTTGGTGTTGGGAGAAATGGGGTGTGGTTCCGATTTGACGAAGAGGAAGGGTTTCGCCGGAGATTGAAGGTGACGATGGGAGTTTGCTACGGTGGCAGAGATTGATGGTTGGAGGAATGGAGGAAGGCACGTAGCAGGGTATGATGGAATGTGAGTTAGTGAGGAAGGCGAATGAGTGTGTGAAGGCAAGGGTTAGGCCGAAGAGGAAAGTGTTGTTAACGGAAAAAAGGTGAGTTCACGATGAAGAAGAAAAATGAGTCTTTTCTTATAATTTGGATTTTGTTTTCTGTAGCCTCCGTTTCCGTTTTCAATTTTTTTTGCCCCCCTTGCAACAGTAACATAACACACACACACACACATATATATATATATATATATATATACCCAAAAATTAGGTTTAAGTTATTTTTCAAAATGCCTTAATTATAAATTGGGCTACAAAGCCCAATAGAGCAAAAATTTATCTATCCAAAAGAGTTTTTGTTTTGATTTTTAAAGATAAAAATGGACACCTAAAATTGTCAAAAATGATAAAAGTTCGGACAATAAATTATCCGAAAAATAAAATGAGTACATTAAAATAAACTACAGGTCTTGTAGATTAAAGAAAAATTATTCAAATGGTTAAAGTCGAAATAAAATGATAATAAAGAATATCCGGTTTTAAAATGCTCACAGTTAAAAACGAGTCTTCGAAATGTATCGAAAAATTAGGGAGAGCAAATTTTCATGATCTACGCGACATGTAGATTCATAAAGCAGTGAGTAAAAGATGAAAACTTGAAATATTTTTCCCGCTAATTTTTGCACAGTATCGAATTGCTTTTAACAGTATGTTTAAAAAAACCGAAATATCGATATCATCGACATATAAATAAGTTAAAACGATGCAATAAACAGGCAGATAGGTAAAGATAAATGAAGTAAAATAACAGATATTTTCACAATTATAAAACGATGCAAATATCAATTTAAACTGACTTTTTGTCAATTTAAATACGACGTAATGATGTAAATGCAATGAGTGAATAATTATTTTTTTAATATAAATACAATGCAAGTAGGAAAAAAAAGCAGGGTAAAATTTGGGGTGCAACACATGGAAGCTTCAATGAAGATGAAACTAAATAGAGCTTTCAAAGGACATATTAAGATTTCTAAAAAGGCCAAGATCACCCTCAAATGATAAGAATTGAGCAAGATATAGTTTATGCACATTTGGAAATTTTGAAGAAGTGCATGAAGAAAACATTGATCAATCTTGAAAATTTTCCAAATGAGCCTATGTTTTCATGATCTAAATTTGTTTCTAGAATTATCCATGATCTCTAAGCCCAAACTCATGCCCACTTTCTATTTATTTTATTTATTTTTGAATTAATTCATTAAAATTCAAATTTAATTAAAAAAACACAAAAACAAGAAGTATGCGTGCAAGGCCTTGGACTTAAGTGTCTTGAGGACCAAGGAAGCCCATGAAAGCTGAAAAAATCATGCAAGAAGAGATTTCCATGAGATTGAGCAAATTTGGAAGTTTTGCATTTGATTTTTCAATCAAATATGTTTCAATGAATGCAATATATTTTCTCATAATTTCTGACCTAATACACTCCTCATTATATATTCTACAAGACCAGATGAGAAAGACACGAATTGCTGCCTCTCTTACACTAACCCAAAGCTTTCAAAATTTCAAAGAACTAGGGCAAACTGAAAGCCTACTTTCCATCCGCTCTCAAGCCAAACCAAGCATCCATTCATCCTCATGAGCCTTCCAGGCATTGTTCCAAGTCCTTACACAATCAAGATCGTACCCAGAAACATCCCTACAAAGTTACACAATATAAACTGTGTTTATGCATTCATGCATGCTTGTTATGTTGTTCTGAATCATTTTGATGCATTGGTTTTAAGTTTTAATGCAAGAACGAGATTTCACAGTGGCTAGTGCACAAAGCTTCTGCTTCGTTGTATCCCTATTTACAGGATGTTTCAAGCCAAACGACCACCACCATTGATTTTGCAAACCTCGTTTTAGGGGGGTAGGATTAACCATATACTTTGATTCACATTATTTCGCATGTTTGATTTTCTGAGTGGCAGGAGAAGAAGGAGTTGACCACCATGAGGGGTGGTCAGACTAACCGGTACAGGTGTGGTGAGAAACAATTGGTCTATTCAAAATCCCTTGGCCCACTTGCGCGCGTGTTTGTTAAAATATGATTTCAGGAAATTATTATTACATACATATTTATGAAATCAGTAAAATAAATGGATGTGTGGACGCCCTAGCGGTAGAACGCGTGCACTTAGTCCTTACCTCTCTCAAGGCGTGGGTTCAGTCCTTGTCTTTTGCAACTTTTTTCAACATTTTTTTATTTTTATAGGTTTCACATATATACAATTGGAGGCATTGATATATCACCACAAGCGTGTGGTTCAATAGCCAAGTTTTGGACCTGCAACCTCAGAGTCACGAGTTCAACACCCTAGGGTGGCATCCTTATTTTTTAGCACTTGTTCTTCTTCATTCTTTTTCTATTTCTTTTTTTATTTTCAAACTAATTTTCAATTTCTTTTCAAAATTCATTTAAACTATTTTCTAAAATCCCAAAAATATTTTATTTTTAGTTTTAGGTTAATAAAACATTTATTTAATTTTTAACACAAAACATATTTAATTTTATTTTCATTTAAATTATTTTTCTTAATTATTTTCTAATTAACTTAGAATTAGAATTTTTGAATTAAAATCGATTTCAAAAACATCAAAAAATATTTTTCTTGATACTTAGGGTTTAGATCTCTTGTGCACTTATTAAAACATTTTTTACTTTTATTTATGCCTGAGTTTTATGTATTTAAATATTAGAAATCGATGTATAGGTTGCAAGGTTGTTTTTGTAATAGCGTAAATTTACTTTCATCGCACTTTTTCTCATTATTATGTATCTGCTCATAGGATGTAATAGCTTAGGTAAATTTACTTTTCCACACCTCCTATTATGTATCTGCCCCAAATCCATGTAATAGCGTATGATATTTATTTTCCCGCACTTTACTTTCCCGCAAATATTTAACTGCTAGATGTATGCTAATTAGGGTTTGTATGGAAAGATTTAAAATCAATCTTAGCATAACCCAAATTTGAAGATAAATATCTGAATCAACATACTTGGCACATTTACACCCTTAGGGTATCTTCTCTTGTTGCCTTAGGATAAAAATGGTCATGTCCCTCGAACATAGGGGTACCATTAGCAAAAGTCTCTCGATTAAAAAATCATCATAAAGATCATAGTCCCTCGATGACCCTTGGACATTGCCTACGAATATATGATCTCGTCCCTCGATTGTTTCCTATGAATAAATGATGATCGCCCCTACGAACTTGCTAAGGTATCCTTACAATGTTGCCTTCAATGACCATATGATGACCTTACGCCCGTTCCTTCACATCCAATGGATAGAACTACCTACTAACTAATGGTATGGATAATAATGTCCTAAAGGAGAAGGAAAAGAATAAAGGACGACCTTTTGAGTAGGTAGTTACTCTTAATTACTTGATCAAATAAAGAAATCACTTTTACACCTCACATTTTTCAAACAAACATTTTTACAAGGGTGCTAACACCTTCCCTTTTCATAATTACCTCCCAAACTCAGAATCGATAAAAGGTCTTTCCTGTTCTTTTCACCTTTCCTTAAATTGGATAAAATAAAATGTAAGTTCCTGGTTTTTATGTATTGGCTAAATTTTAATAAAACAAATAATAGCATCAACAATGTATTGAACAATAGGATATTTAACTTGATGTAATCCAATTGGAATGCTTGAACTTGTTGTGTTGAAGTATTTCAACAACTGGAACAACATGTCAAAGAGGATTTCATGACAACAGACATCACGCTACTGAACTGTCAAAGTTTGTTACAGTTCTGTTTTAAATTATGTAGAATATTCTGGGAATATTATGCATCATATGTGGCATTTTTGTGAAGTCATTTGTGGAGGTCCAAAAGCTAAGGAGAAAAATCAGTAAGGACCTTGATTGTAGCACAAGTTATCTACTTGTTTCTTTTTCTATAGAGTTTGTTACTGCAGATTGTTACAACCTTATGCTATTGTTTAAAGGCCGAAGTCCAGTTGGGTAAAAGGTTATAAATTTGTAACCTAGTTTTAGTAAGCTATACAAATATAAAAAGATGTAATTGTTAGGGTTAGCCATGTAAATGAACCACCCGAATTGTGGGATGATCACTAATTTATACCTCGAAGCCTGTAGGGAAGAGGATTGTTTTACTCACTCATAAGCTATGATGCAATGAGTGCAGTTGTGTTCTTGGAAGAAGCTTTGAAGCAATTCCAAGTTTATGTGAGTCCCGAGTTTGACTATTTTGTGTGTTTGGAGTGATGTTCTTCCAACTGGTTGTTTTTTTGTTGCAGGGGTTTGCAACAATTAGGTATCACTATGGAGTAAGGAGAGGTTCTCTTATCTTAGATAGAGTCTTTGCTTCTTCAATTGTCACAACAATATAGTCAAAAACTGCTGTTAAAGATCTCAATACCTTTTCTATTTTCTGCAGGTCTGTGATGGTTTCTCCATATGCTTTCATTTGTTTCATCAGTGTCACAATCTTTGAGAAGTATGCAGAAATCGATTCATCATCCTTCATGTGTATCATCTCGTATGGCTTTCTCAGCGTCTGCAACTTCACCTTCTTTAATTTTTCTCCTCCGCCATACAAGTTCTTTAACTTGTCCCAAGCTTCTTTTGCTGACTCTTCTTTGATTATCTTCTCAAATACATCAAAATCTACACACTAATGAATCAAGAATAATGCTTTAAAATATTTCTTCCTCTGATCTTTATGCGCAACTTTCTGGGCTTCCGTCGCATTTGCTTCCAGCTCTAATACACCATCATTCAAGATTTCAACAACATCTTGAAATATGAAAATGACCTTCATATGTGCCACCCATCGTTGATAGTTTTCTCCTTATAAAACTGGTAGATTTGTTGGAATCTGTGTCGACGTTGTTGTTTCTTTTGCCATTAGATTCTCTCTGAATCGCAACCGAGCTCCTTGATACCAATTTATTTGAACGGAAGATGAAAGAATAGATTTGTGATGAAGAAGAAGAAGTTTAAGGGAGTTTAGAAGAGAATGAATGTGATACTGAAAATGAAAGTTTCTATGAATTATTGTATATTCTATTTACAAAGAAATGCTCCTTATATAGGACACATTTCATAGGACCAAAAGTGTAAACTAAACTAAGGCCCAAAACATATAAAGCCCAAGGAATTTGACTCTAGCATACTTAAGAGTAACAACTTCGACAGCCTAGCTATTCGACCAACACTCTTAACAAATCAAATCGATCAGTACACAGTATTACAACATATTTCGATACACACTAATTCGAACATGAATTATTCACACATTCGAACAATTACGATCTCCGTCTCTGAGCTAATGCATCTTAGCTCTTTATTTCCAGTAAAGTTCCTCATTAATCAGCACTTTGTTATAATCACTTTCGACTTTGAAAAAACGCGTCCTCGATACCGGATCATGGCTGAGACTATATCAGGTTTTTTCAAACTTCAAAAAAATGCATCGTTGGATCATGGCTGAGACTATATCTGGTTTTTTCAAATGTTCAAGCTCCGGGCCACTGCCAATCACCACTTCGTTTTCATCGTTTCCTGCAAGCCGCTGCAACAACTCTCTGTCACCCATCACTTACGAACCTAGTATTGAATACAAGGGTTGGAGATGGATTGTTATTGTCATTGTTGACCAAAATAGAAATAAGGAGTCTGAATCAACAATTTGTGTTTTGAATCTTTGAGATAGTTGGAGATGACCCGTTTGATAACGATGAAGCTGAGGCTGGAAGAGAAATAAGGATGAGTTCAAAGTCACATTGTGATTTATATCTTAATGGGTAATAGTTTCGTTGGAATAAATTGTGATATGCAAAGAGGATATAGAACTTGGAAAGAGGATATAGGACATTGGAAAGAGAAATGGCTTTCTTTATATTGGAAGTTGTGGGGAAAATGACTGCTCATCAATAGACCTAGATTGGAACTGTAAGCGTTATGTAGTGGAGGAATAACTCTTCGTTTCAACCATAGAAAATGTAATTAGGGTTAATGTAATATAATATGAGTTGTAAATAATAAAATAATTAAAAATTAACAACAAAAATCGTGGGTATGCCAAATCAACAACTTTTAATACTAAAACAATATGAGATGATTAAGAGTTGATTAGACAGAGTTACCCTTACAATTAGTGAGATTTTAGTGTTTAATCAAAAGGATTAAGGTGTCATTAACAGGTACTTTGAAGTTTATATATTAATATTTATATTAGATTTTATGTTTTTTATTTTCTAAATTATCAAAACTTATTTTGCAAGAAACACTATCACATGAGTCGAAGAAAAAATTTAAGTTAAAAATCAAATACTCAGGGAAGCCAAAGAATGGATCAAATGTTAATAAGGGGGATGTTATACCCCAAAATTTTCCCTCCTACTTCTCAAGACAACCCACAACCACATACTCAAGGATTTCACAAGGGTTGACCAGACAAACCCTCTTAAGCAATTAATCCAAACTAGGTTTTTGCTCCTCTCAAGTCAAGATGGATTTCCAGTGCTCTAGGTGGTCATCATACCTCATCCTATGTTCCAAGGGATCATCATGACAAGTTTTAGGCTTTACAAGTCAAAATTGCTCATCCGATTGCTCAGATGGTTAAAGATCAACTGTATTGGACAAAAAGTCAATTGTGGTCAACATACAGTCAAACTTCAAATTTCTGGTCAACATCAATATTTTGAAGTAGCATTCATCATTTTATCAAGGGTTGATCATGATCCATCAAGAAAATTTAAGATTTGATCAAAAGTCAAAGTTTCCAAATTAAGGCTTTTAGACAAAAAAAGTCAACAGAACTTTGAACAAGCATAACTTTCACATACTTCATCAGAAACTTTCCACCAAAGCTCATTTTAAAGGGAATTAAATTCTCTACAACTTCATGTCTCACAAGCTTTGGCCAGAAATGCTTCATTTGAAAGTTATGGATCAAAACATTATAGGTCCTTTTAAAAGTCAACAAAAAGTCATTTTTTTGCAAAGAAGTGTTCATGAACATGGAAACTTCAATGAAGATGAAAACAAAAAGGCTGTTTAGAGGACATTTTGAGATTTTTAAAAAGTCCAAGAACATCCAAAAATGTTAAAAATTGAGCAAGATACAAGTTGTGCAAGTTGAGCATTTTTGAGGAGGTGCATAAAGAGAAATACTTGGAAAATCAAATTTTTTCTAAATGGGCCTAACTTTTCTTGATTCAAACTTGTTTTTAATCCCAATTAGAACTTCCAAGACCAATTCCACGCCCTTGAGCTTTTTATTTTATTTATTTTGATTTTTATTCACTTAAAGTCAATTTAATTAAAATAAAATAGCAAAAAAATAAATCAATCAATGCAAGGCTGAATATTTGATATTCTTGAGGTCCAAGATACCTATTAAATGGCCTGGAATTCAAAATTGAATGATTGGCAAGAGATTGATACAAGATTGGCAATATTTGATCAAGATTGACAAGATTGGCAAATCAAATATATTCTCATTGAATGGGATATATTTTCTCATCAATTCTCAACCTGAATCCATCCTCTATAAATTCAGAGGGTTTCTAAACCCTAGAGGAGAGTTTTTTGCAGCTAGAAGAACCCTAACCAAGCTTGAAAAACCGTGTGATACAAGCTACTTACAGCCCGAGTTTTAGCTCAATTCAGGTCATTCCAAGCACCCCCAACACGTTTCTAAGAGTCCTCTGAATCGATCAAGCCATTCACCAAGCATTGAAACATCCAGAATCGTAAAATCAAGAACACGGTTTGCTCTTCATATTTCAAAATCGATTTCAGTAGTTCATGCATTTTTAATACGATTTGATTGCATATTTGTGTTTAGACTGATGTTTGTAAACTTTCTGGATGGTTTGATTTGAGTTTTAGCACAGGAATAAGAATCTTCCATGGCTAGGGTTCATGAGCTCGAATTAGGGTTTTCCAAAATAGGATAAATTAGACGAAACCAATGACCCTATCACATTCAGGGGACCAAACCGAGTTGATCCATGTTCTCATAATTGATTTATGTTGCGTATTTCTTAGTTTTGATTTCTTGCAGGGGTATAGTGACGGATGAAACTGTGGCTATAGGCTTTAACCACGAATCAAAACTGTGGGTAAAAGTTTGAAAATTCAAACGAAGAAGATGACACCTTGGCGCATTTCTATTTCAGAATCTTCAGAAGTTCCAACTTTTGGACCCCTAGAAGCATACATCTCCAGAAGTTCCAACTTCTGGACCCCCTCAGAAGCATACATCTCTAGAATTTCCAACTTCTCTGGACCCCCTCAGAAGTTACAACTCCAGAAGTTCCAACTTCTGGATCCCCAGACAGAAGTTCTGTCTCCAGAAGTTCCAACTTCTGGATTCTCAGAAAGAGCCATCTTCCGTGCCAGAAAGAGCAACTTTCGTGCCAGAAAGAGCAACTTCCGTGCCAGAAAAGCCAATTTCCGTGCCAGACTCCAGAAGCTTTGGAAAATAGGTTTCCAGAGGTTCTGGAGGGAACTTCTGTCAGAAGCTTTGATGGAAACACTTTTTTTTTATTTTCTTGCTGACTAATTTTCTTTGCATTTTCATTTAAAATTTATTTTTTTTCTAAAAAAACCTAAAAAATGTCTAACTTTAGGATTTAGGTTCAAAACATCCTTATTTAAAATTTTCACAAAATAAAGGTATTTTCTTTTAAAAACCAATCATAAAAAATAATATTTTTTAGTAATTAGGGTTGCTAACTAACACTTTTTACTAACTCCCAAAATATTTTTGCACTAACCTTTCTTCTCATTTTTTTCTATTATTTATTATTCCGCATTTTTAATTCTAGAAAGGTTGTATAGGTTGCAATTTGTTATCATGTAATAGTGTAAGACCTTTACCTTTCTGCCTTTACTTTCTGCACTCCCATATTATGTATCTGCCCCAAAGCCATGTAATAGCGTAGGACCTTTACATTTCCGCAATTTATTTTCCGCACCTATTAACTGCTAGTAGTTAGGCGTGTATGGCAAGATTAAAAACAACATAGATCACTTCTAATCATAAGATAAAATATCTGAATACAACACACTCTTCACACATGCACCTCCTTAGGGTATCCTCTCTTGTTGCCTTACGAATGACGGTCATGTCCCTCGAACGTAGGGATATCTTAGCACAGTTGCCTACAAACATATCATCATAGTCTTTTCGATACAAAGATCATAGTCCCTCGATGACCCTCAATTATTTCCTACGAATATATGATCTCGTCCCTCGGTTGTTGCCTACGAAAAGTGATGATCGTCCCTACGAATACGCTAAGGTATTCCTACAAGTTTCCTTCTATGACCACCTGATGTCCCTTCGAATGTCCCTTTTGCATCCAACGAATAAGGTTACCTATCAACCAATGGTATGGATAGCCCTATTCTAAAGGAAAGCAAAATAACACGGAAACGACTGTTTTGAGTGGGTAAAATAAGTCACTTTTGCTTGCTCAATCAAAACACTTTTTGCACCTCACACTCTTTTCTCCAAAACTTTTCAAAACACTTTGTATACATTCCAGCGTGAATCATTACAAAGTTCTTTTCCAAAATAAAACATTTCCAAACATTTCGTATACATTCCATCTTGAATCATTACGAAGTCAAAGTGAAATGCCTTTTCCAAAACATTTTCAAACACACACAAAAAGCAAGTCATAAAGTGAGCTAAAGCAATTAAGAACCCGTATATAACTACGAATGGAAAGGGTGTTAATACCCTTCTCTTTTCATAACCGCCTCCCTTACTCAGAATCTAACGAAGGTCTTTTCCTGTTCTTTTCACCTTCCCTTAATTGGATTAAAAAAAAGTCGGTGCCGACTCTTGTTATCCGCAACATTTGCGATCAAACGCAAAACAAACAAGACAGTTCTCCCACCATGTTACAGGGGAAATAGTAGAAGTTAGTAGTCATGATGAAGGTTATAAAGGCGCTTGGTTTGTTGCTACTATTTTTGATACGATAGAAAATGATAAGTTTGTAGTTGAATACAAGGACTTGATTACAAATGACTGCACTAAGCTCATGAAAGAAGAATTAATGTCATGTTTATTAGGCCTTGCCCTCGTGAAGTTCCAACTTTTTGTTCATTCAAAATATTTCAAGAAGTTAATGTATGGTACAATGATGGATGGTGGGAAGGAATTATTGTTGAATTAATGAATAAGAAAGAGTGTTTGGTACTTTTTATCAACAATGAAGTATTACAATTCAAATTCTCTCAATTAAGGCCTCGTCAAGATTGGAGCGATGGAAAATGGGTCACCTCTTCTAAGGTAAAATACTTCATTTTTTCTTTATTGTCCCTGTGTTAGGAATAAAGGCGAATTTTTATAATCATGATAAATTTTAGCAACGGTTTTTAACTTAGCAACGAAATTAGAGAAAATTTTAGTTACGATTTCGTCATGAGAGACCAAAAATTAAAATTAAAATTTTTAGGAGGACTATTTTTTAAAGAAAAATTTTAGAGAGATTAAAAACAAAATTTGAGATATTTATAGGGACCAAAAATTTATTTAATCCATATTTTAATGGTAATGTCAAATATATAGTTTACTTTTAGACAACAAATGAAGTGTTGGAATTTGAACATCATAATATAAGACCACATCAAGAATGGATCGGGGGAAATGGGTGCTTGCTTCTTTGGAATGATTTTTTAAAAAACGGTCTGATTATTGTTAATTTAACATGTTAAATATCTTACTATGAATGTTTCTTTCGGTGTTGAAAATTTGATGATTAGTGAAATATAACTTGAAGTTCACCTTACCATTCTTCTATCTATATTGAAATTCCTTTCCACAATAATCACTTGCTCAAGCTTCTTATTTCTAAACTTAAAAGTTTTTTATCTTATTAAATTTAACTTTTATTGAACTATATAGTATTACTAGTTTTTGTTTTCAAATTATTTTTGTATCTCTTTAGGTTTTTCACCTTTCTTTCTTCTTCAAGTGTGTGGCAAATGATTGTTAGTATGTATGTATTTGAATTAGTCATAATAATCATGTATTCTAGTATTATTGTAGATATTCTAGTTTTTTATATCGTTAGTATGTATGATTTTTTAATAACATCTTTTAATGGGAAACACCAATCAGGTATTCTAGTATATTGTAGTTATGCTTATGATTAAAAAATATACGATGCATAGATAAAAGTTTTATGTGTTTTCTTGAGATAGGTTTATTTGGAGATGACTAGTTTTTAGATCCGTGCAAGGCACGGTTAAAAATTTTCTAAGTAAATAAGTTGATTTAGAATTATTTAGAATTTACAAATAAAATTATAATAAGATTATAATTTATTATAAAAATATCTTTGTTATCAATAGTATAAAAAAAACGATATAGTGATGGTTAAAAATATATATAAAATATAAAAGGAATAACATGTTTTCATAAGAAATTTGTGTATTCATCAATCATAATTGTCTCATGGTTTTTAATAAATACAAATATTTGTATCAATTTTTTAGTATAAATGTGAACATTCTATTTCATAAAAAAAGATAATATTTTTTCAAATCAATTTTATTTTTTCTTGTTTCATGTCACAGTATCATATATTCTTCTGTCCCAAAATAAATATCATTTTATTAAAATATATATATATATATATATATATATATATATATATATATATATATATATATATATATATATATATATATATATATATATATATCCGTTTATCAAAGAGAAATCATACTTAATAGATTGAATTAATTATTATAGAAGTGATAAAAAGTTTATATTTTATTAATAAAATGTTATAACTGAGACAGTAAAATGATTTAAACTACTATTATAAAATGTAGTAGAAAATAACATTAAGTTTTTCACTAAACAAACTACAATATGTAGAAACGAAATTAAAGTTAATCAAATTTGTTCAATTTCGTATATTAAAAAAATTAATAATTCATATTATTATAATAGTTTTGATTTGGTATTTTAAAAAAATGATAAATTAATAAATTTTTATTTACTATAGTTAACAAACATCATAAAAAAAATATGATTCAATATAGAAATAAGTAGTTAGATTTTTCCATTTCATATAAATTTTGTGATAAAAATAAATAAATAAATAAATAAATAATATATATAGCAACTATAAAAATATATTTTGAAATTTAATTTTCAAGTATCATTTAAAAACTTTATTTTAGATGTAAAATATTCATTTCTAAGATATGATCACTAAGTGAAGCAAATAAGAAATAAAATTAAATTAATTGTCATTGATTACCATTGAATCAAATTAATTGTTATTGACAATATTTAGTTAACAACATATAAAATAAATTTATTGGCATTTAACAAAAATCTCTATCAAAACTATAAAATAATGACTTCAAAACCTGCAACAAATTCAAATTAAAGAACCAACCTTAAAGGAAAAAATAAATAAATTAAATAAATAACCTTAAATGTAATATCAAGGTAAGGTAAATTTGCAGATAAAAATATAAGAAACATATTAATGCACTTTGAATACTCATTATATAAAACAACTTTCTTTCAAATTTTAAATAAAATATATAATTTATAGTTTTTACACATGATTTTCGTTTCCATAGGCAAGTGATTAAAAATTAACCAAGGAACAATGCAAAAATTTAAAAGATCATTCGCATTTATCTCAGGAATGACAAACATAATAAGTAACAACTTTCATTCAAATTTTAAATAAAATATATAATTTATAGTTTTTACACATGATTTTCGTTTCCATAGGCAAAAATTAACCAAGGAACAATGCAAAAATTTAAAAGATCATTCGCATTTATCTCAGGAATGACAAACATAATAAGTAAATAGAAGAGTACAATTGTGATACATTTGTTTCTAAACTATTTTTCGATTGTATGTAGGATTATATGTAAAAATAATTTATACAAAATTTTATATTTGATATTTGATTGCATAAGCAGTTTAAATGACAAAAGTTTATTTAATGAATGCTTAAATAAATTAGAAAACGACTCCACAATTTCCATATTGGTTAACATGTGAAAAATTAAAATTATAAGAATAATGTTTTAATTATATTCTAAAATATTCTTTTGAACTAATTATTATATATTAAGGTAATAATATATAAATTGTAATAATCTAAAACAATTAAAAATATATATATATATATATATATATATATATATATATATATATATATATATATATATATATATATATATATATATATATATATATATATATATATATTAAATATTTAAATAATAATAATAATCATGCAAATAGCATTATCTTATTTATTTATCTATGTAAAGATGGATAATTTACCGCTATTTTAAAAACAAAAACATGCTATTTATTTGTATACATTTGAATAATAATAGGAAGATAAAATTAGAAACCATACAATTATCTTGAGAAAAGTTAGAAAACAAAGAGACAGTCCTCTCTCTTCTTTGTCACTCTCATCTCACATTTCGACTCCGATTCTTAATATAAAGAGATTATAAATGGGAGGACAGTAAAATTGAAAATCATAAAATTTTACAACTTTAAATGTTTAAGAACTGGGTATTACGATCTCCATCTCTGAGCCAATGCATCTTAGCTCTTTATTTCCAGTAAAGTTCCTCCTTAATCAGCACTTTGTTATAATCACTTTGGACTTCAGAAGAACGCGTCCTGGACACCGGATCATGGCTGAGACTATATCAGGTTTTCTCAAACTTCAAAAAAATGCTACATCGTATCATGGCTGAGACTATATCCGGTTTTTTCAAATGTTCACACTCTGGGCCACTGCCAATCACCACTTCGTCTTCACCGTTGCCGACAGGCCGCTGCAACAACTCTCTGTCACCCATCACTTATGAACCTAATATTGATTACAAGGGTTGGAGATGGATTGTTATTGTCATTGTTGACCAAAAGAGAAAGAAGGAGTCTGAATCGACAATTTGTGTTTTGAATCTTTGAGATAGTTGGAGATGACCCAGTTGATAACGATGAAGCTGAGGCTGGAAGAGAAATAGGGACGAGTTCAAAGTCACAATGTGATTTATATTTTAATGGGTAATAGTTTCGTCGGAATAAATTGTGATATGCAAAGAGGATATAGAACTTGGAAAGAGGATATAGAACATTGGAAAGAGAAATGGCTTTCTCCATATTGGAAGTTGTGGGGAAAAAGACTGCTCATCAATAGACCTACATTGGAACCGTAAGCGTTATGTAGTTGAAGAATAACTCTTCGTTTCAACCGTAGAAAATGTAATTAGGGTTAAAGTAATGTAATATGAGTTGTAAATAATAAAATAATTAAAAATTAACAACAAAAATCGTGGGTATGCCAAATTAACAACATTTAATACTAAAACAATATGAGATGATTAAGAGTTGATTAGACAGAGTTACTCTTACAATTAGTGAGATTTTAGTGTTTAATCAAAAGGATTAGGGTGTCATTAACAGGTACTTTGAAGTTTATATATTTAAATTTATATTAGATTTTATGTTGTTTATTTTCTAAATTATCAAAACTTATTTTGCAAGAAACACTACCACATGAGTCGAAGAAGAAATTTAAGTTAAAAATCAAATACTCGGGGAAGCCAAAGAATGGATCAAATGTTAATAAGGGGGTAATAGTAGAAGTTTGTAGTGATGATGAAGGTTATAAAGGCGCTTGGTTTGTTGCTACTATTTTTTATACGATAGAAAATGATAAGTTTGTAGTTGAATACAAGGACTTGATTACAAATGACTGCACTCAGCTCTTGAAAGAAGAATTAATATCATGTTTATTAGGCCTTGCCCTCCTGTAGTTCCAACTTTTGGTTCATTCAAAATATTTCAAGAAGTTTGTGTATGGTACAATGATGGATGGTGGGAAGGAATTATTGTTGAATTAGTGAATAAGAAAGAGTGTTTGGTACTTTTTATCAACAATGAAGTATTAAAATTCAAATTCTCTCAATTAAGGCCTCGTCAAGATTGGGGTGATGGAAAATGGGTCACTTCTTCTACGGTAAAATACTTTATTTTTCTTTATTGTCCCTGTGTTAGGAATAAAGGCGAATTTTTATAATCATGACAAGTTTTAGCAACGGTTTTTAATTTAGCGACAAAATTAGAGACTATTTTAGTTATGATTTTGTCACGAGGGACCGGAAGTTAAAATTTAAATTTTTAGGAGGACCATTCTCACTGGAGACCAGAAAAGCTTGTAAAGTAAAATCACAATAAATTCAAAAATAGTAAACAAAAATATAATTTACCTCTATATCTCATATGGTAAATCTTTAGAGGAACAATATAATCCCCGAAACCTAGCTTCGCCATCGCCCAAAGTAAATCATCATCATTAATTGTATTCCTCTTCTCTCTCTGACACTTATCAGAGGTACTGCACAATTTCAATTCAACCAAATCAAAATTAAAATCACAATCAATTCACTGTACGAATCAAAGAGAAAAAGAAAATCAAACATAATCGTTGGTGATCTAGGTGATGTGTAACACCCCATCTAAATACCCCGAATATATTAATTAAATTAACATTTAAATCATCTTTAATCAGAGTTTAACACGGTAATCACGGGATGTCACAATTAATAAATAGAATAAACCTTCATTCAAACAGTAGCCATGCTACACTGAGGATCAACATTTCCAGTGAATTTCAATCAAGCTAAGACCATGTCTTACACAGCGGAAAGATACCATAACCAAAAACGGAATAAATTCAATCAACATTATTCCCACTAAGTTTTTAAATAAATAATAGACCAAGTCTAATTCCTCATCTAACGTTCCCCAGTGTTACAATCTAATCAGAGCATGACACTGACACGCGGACTAAACGATGAGCTCTAGAGCCATCCTCACCGACTCTTCAGCTGCTAACTTTAATCTGAAATGGTAAAGTAAGGGTGAGACTTCTCATAATTAAAGCATATTATAAGCTTCTCAATTAACAATATATTTCAAGCATATTAATCCACCCATTTCAACATAACTCCAGATTCAATACACAAGTACCACCATATAATCATCAAGCACAACAATCATCAATCAGAGAATAGTAACACTGGAAGACATCCTAACATGTTACTATTCCATACAAATATAATGCAGACTCAATGCATGCGGTAGCGACTCGTGACCAAGTCACCCAACACTGATCCATTCATCAACCGGATACAGTACCATCGATTCGTCCATAACCACTCGGACACGAATCCAGCCTAACCACCCATCCTCACCCGGGTAATGGTTATCGGCAATCCAAGTCAAATTCCGCACAATGGGAATTAACTTCACCAAACAATGCATATGCACGCACATCATTAGCATGCAACATCAATCAGTCTGTGTATACATTCATCGAACATAACTGAATCTCAACAATCAACATGATATATCACTAATCATGCATACATCTAACATCAGCATAACATGCAAACCAATCCACATGATATATCAACCAATCATGCATACATCAACACAGGTTATAACCACATCAGACATCATAAACCCTCATCAACCACCACATGATATAATCACCTATCATGAAACAATTCATCACAAAGCATAAATATGCCAAACACTTACCCTTCAATTGGTAAGCCTATCACCAGTATATATCACAACAACGACAACTAAGATCAACAGCCATCAGGCATATACAACACCAACAAACACATGATATCAATACAATCATGAATACATCAATCATCATAAACTGAATCAACCCCAAAACATGATATTCCAACCATCATGCATACAATAACAACAGCGTAACACGCTTTACATTCCCTCAGTATCAATACATCCATCAACACAGGGTCTCTGCTACATACGCATCAACATGCGTCAGTCAAAAGTCACCTATCTCGAAATTTGGCTCATTTTCAAAATAATTTCAGGTTTTGGAAAATATTTTCAGTTCACAAAATAGAGCATTAAATTTAGAAAATAACGTCCAAAACGGCGCTCAAAACGGACTTACGGTTTGAAAGTTATGAATTTTCAAAGTTTGGCATTTTTCAAAAATTTAAGTTGGAACCGGTTCCTGAAAAGTTCAAAAACCTCGTTGCTGGAAAAATGTATGGGAACCCGGTTCCGTCACACACAGGAACCGGTTCCCACGTGTAATTTTCAGAGTTTTATAAATTTTCAAAGGGCAACCCGGTTCCTACCCAGACAGGAACCGGTTCCCACGTACTAAAAAGCCATTTCCTGCACCTTTGACAGCATTCATCCATTTCAATTCAAACTCAAACATACCCATACGAACTCCAACATGGAAAACACTAAAACACATCATTTTTCATCATCTATCTCATCAAACAACATATTTCCATCATCTATTTTCATCTACTGACTCTTTAATCATATTTCATACACATTCAGACTCAATCTGACACCCTCTGACACTCTTAGGGACACATTCATGGAACCCTAGAATTTCACAAACACAATTTCCTAACATGCTATGATCTATAGAATCAACATCAAAACCTATAATAAGCATTAATCAGTCGAAATCACCCCTTACCTTGTGGGTTCTTCGAGATTCTGACGCTTCTAGGTTTTCCTTCTTCTTTCTCCTCTTCTCACTTCTACGTAGTCTTGTTTTCTCCAAATGATTCTATTTTCCTCTTTTTCCTTATTTAATTCCTTTTATTCCTTTTAACATAAATAAAATAATTATTTATTTCTCATTCTCCAATTAATTCCATAATTAATCTCAATAATTCAATATATTAAATCAACTATGCTCTCAATTAATTTAATAATTAAAATCATAATTATTTAATTACCGAATTATTTTCGGGGTGTCACAACTCTCCCCAACTTAAAAGAGTTTTCGTCCTCGAAAACATACCTCAGACGAATAGTTCGGGATACGAGTCCTTCATCTGACTCTCCAGTTCCCAAGTGACATTTCCATCTGCTGGTCCTCCCCAAGCTACTCTTACCAATGCGATCTCTTTGACTCGCAACCGTTTCAACTCTTTCTACTCAAAGAGATATTTCAGGCTCTTATGATCGCTAATACTTCAACTCGAGAACCATATAAATAATGCCTCACCAACCTCAAAACAAATACAACAGCTGCCAACTCTAAATCTTGAGTCGGATAACTCCTTTCATGCACTTTCAATTGTCGTGAAACATAAGCCACAACCTGCTTATCTTGCATCAACACACCACCTAATACCATTAACGATGCGTCACAGTACACCACAACAGACTTAGTCGGATTCGACACTAGTCTACCTTCCCTTCAGCTCTTGAAATCCTTCCTTCCAACTATCACGTCACGTTTGACATCATTTCCAATATCAATAACAAATATCCTTCTTATTCAACCACTAGAATCCCGCACGATCCATTGTTATCGGGTTAAGAATACATCAGCTCAGCTCACTTCTTACCCCCTTCGCTCTAGATACATGATTTATCACTTCCTTACACTGCAGCACAATTATAAGAACCTCCACCGAACCGCAATGTCCCCAACATTCATACATAATGCCAGTACCACGAGGCTACGTTCCAACGATAGAGCTTGCAATTAATACATCTCTTATAATGGATGTAACATCAATAAGACATAGAACCTTTCACCCAACAATTCTATTCTGAAATCTCTAATAGTTCATAAACTCCACACCTTCTAATGTTTGATTTGTGACTTCCAAAAGAAATCATACTCGCATAACAAAGTGCATCACGTTACGCTTTCGCTACGCAACTCTGATTAATCACCTTAAGTCATTATCTTCATTTGATTTCCATCAACTACCAGCTCTACAAGTTTCATATTTATCTTTAGACTTTCTCCTTAACATCTACCAAAATCATGTTCACCTTCTTACATTCTAAACCTTCCACTCTGCGGCTTCAACTTGCATACACACTCGAGTCCCCGACCCGCTAGATAATTTCCAAGTCTACTATCCCCTCAATAGAACGTCAACCGCTTCACACACTATCAAGCTTGCAAGATGAGTCTATTAAATCCAACACGATCCGTCTATTATCAACAAGAGATTAAGGGTGATCGGTTCCTCAATTTGTCGATAGGTGGCAATCACAATGGAGTATAAACCACCGTACCACACTATAATAGCGTTCCTTTAGAACTTGTGCCGTAGTCACCGAGCCCTATGGTCTAATAATCTTCCTTTAAGGTTTACAATTCATTCCACACTTATTTTCTCATTTGATATCGACGATGAGATACCATCGATCAAACAATTTTACATACTCTTCTTCACACTCACTTAGCATCACACGATTGTTAAGTATTTTCCCCCTCATGAGATGCTAACATACCAAATACACCATAACTCATTTTGTCCCCATTTGAAGCCCTTATCCATGCGGAGAACTTTAACGACATTCACAACTCTTAGTCTCCCTTTAAATCTCATAACATCTAAGATCCATATATGTTCAGTCTGAATCTTATTTCAAATGCAATCTCGGTAATACATCTCATCATATGATCGGCAAAAGAACTTCCAACATTTTCTTAACACATGTCCATATTTTGACATCTTAAACATGATTGCACTTCCTGTCGAATTTATTTCCTCTAACACTACTTATCTTTTCCTCAGAAGCTAACGTCACTTATTCATCCTCAATCGACATAAGTTGCATCTCTAATACTTTCACATTCTTACTAATACCAACATTTCATTCATTAAGAATATATCATTCTTGACCTCGTCTCAAATAACTGCGATTGTTACTGGTTATGCCCATAAAATCTTCCAATACCCGCAACAAATTTTGGACTTTCCCACTACAACACTACGTCGACCTCGGATGGGTCTACGCATTACCGTACTTAAGATAACATGATAAAGAAAACTCATATCCTTATACCGTAATCTACACCATGAAACTTAACAAAATTCTACTCCTCTTCAAGTTGGAATTCACCTCACAACATTCAACATACGATACCGAGTTTTAGAAGCTTCTTTCTAACTATCTTCATCCTTAACCCGACCAAGGTAAGTTAATCTAAACTCAACTTTATCAAGGCATACTTTCCAACCGATTGATCCATCAAATCACCAACAATTTGAAATAGATATTTAGTCTTAATCACCACTTAAATCGGTTATCAAAATCCACACGCATTCGCTACTCTTCCTCCTTGACTAAGGAAATTAGAGCTCCCAAACAATACACTTAGTTTTACAAATCCATTTCACTGCGCATCTTCCAATAGCTTCTTCAATTCCTTAACTCAAAAGTTGACATCTTGCGGTGTCATAAAACAAGTTTTGTACCAAGAACGACATCAACAACAACTCCGATTCTCCTCAAACATCATTACATGATAAATAATTACTTTCGGTGCTGGGACCATTTTTAAAACAAAGTTCATCACATTATCTTTCCAACGCTTCAAACGGAACTCAAATCGACATCCAAAACTCAAATTATGAATCTTACAAGTTTTCAAAACAATGTTGTCTTGAAATCAATTCCTGTGATAGGTAATCGATTTCCACCTTGTGAGTCAAAAAAATCCCAAAACATCACCGAATACAAAATTTGAGATCCTAACTTCAACATACCACAACACATCATTCACCATGATTAATTGTGTCAAGTTACAATTCCAATAACCAATTCACACAATTGCATACTTTATATCAACCATTGACACGACACGCTTAATCTTTTCAAGAACACCAAGAGGTAACTCACACGATGTTCCACAATCAACTGGAAGTGTTGCAACATTCAACCACACCAGCTTCATCTTCTAAGAGTCATCCTTCTTAATTACCAAATATCTTCTAGGCCAAGAATATGCATCGACTCATCATAACGATTCATAATCACTTGGTTTAACTTCAAACATCCAACCCAAGGATGACCTCAAGCTAACCCAACATCTTGTTCAGACGGTGAGTCGCTATTGTTCCCAGGGGAACGTCAGAACTCACACCCCAATGGAACATCATTATCCATAACATCGTCCTCCACTCCCAGTGATGCGAACAACACAAGTACATAATTGTTACCACTTAAGAGAACCTTATCTGACCATCATCCTGAATTCTCGAATTCGTAATCCCTCTGAATTCGGGCAACTATGCAGTATAACCACATCTGCACTCATATAACCAATAACACATCGATCCAACTCCTCACACCAAAACATATCGGAGAAGTAAAGCCTCTCCCCCAATGGCTTCTAAACCACTCCTGCAACCAAGTAGTTAGGAAAACAAGCAAGTATCGGCGTGTTTCACACATGTCGATCTGGAGTAATGACATTAAGACACCGGTCACAACGACCGACTATGCTCTGATACCACTATTGTAACACCCCATCTAAATACCCCGAATATATTAATTAAATTAACATTTAAATCATCTTTAATCAGAGTTTAACACGGTAATCACGGGATGTCACAATTAATAAATAGAATAAACCTTCATTCAAACAGAGCCATGCTACCGAGGATCAACATTTCCAGTGAATTTCAATCAAGCTAAGACCATGTCTTACACAGCGGAAAGATACCATAACCAAAAACGGAATAAATTCAATCAACATTATTCCCACTAAGTTTTTAAATAAATAATAGACCAAGTCTAATTCCTCATCTAACGTTCCCCAGTGTTACAATCTAATCAGAGCATGACACTGACACGCGGACTAAACGATGAGCTCTAGAGCCATCCTCACCGACTCTTCAGCTGCTAACTTTAATCTGAAATGGTAAAGTAAGGGTGAGACTTCTCATAATTAAAGCATATTATAAGCTTCTCAATTAACAATATATTTCAAGCATATTAATCCACCCATTTCAACATAACTCCAGATTCAATACACAAGTACCACCATATAATCATCAAGCACAACAATCATCAATCAGAGAATAGTAACACTGGAAGACATCCTAACATGTTACTATTCCATACAAATATAATGCAGACTCAATGCATGCGGTAGCGACTCGTGACCAAGTCACCCAACACTGATCCATTCATCAACCGGATACAGTACCATCGATTCGTCCATAACCACTCGGACACGAATCCAGCCTAACCACCCATCCTCACCCGGGTAATGGTTATCGGCAATCCAAGTCAAATTCCGCACAATGGGAATTAACTTCACCAAACAATGCATATGCACGCACATCATTAGCATGCAACATCAATCAGTCTATGTATACATTCATCGAACATAACTGAATCTCAACAATCAACATGATATATCACTAATCATGCATACATCTAACATCAGCATAACATGCAAACCAATCCACATGATATATCAACCAATCATGCATACATCAACACAGGTTATAACCACATCAGACATCATAAACCCTCATCAACCACCACATGATATAATCACCTATCATGAAACAATTCATCACAAAGCATAAATATGCCAAACACTTACCCTTCAATTGGTAAGCCCATCACCAATATATATCACAACAACGACAACTAAGATCAACAGCCATCAGGCATATACAACACCAACAAACACATGATATCAATACAATCATGAATACATCAATCATCATAAACTGAATCAACCCCAAAACATGATATTCCAACCATCATGCATACAATAACAACAGCGTAACACGCTTTACATTCCCTCAGTATCAATACATCCCTCAACACAGGGTCTCTGCTACATACGCATCAACATGCGTCAGTCAAAAGTCACCTATCTCGAAATTTGGCTCATTTTCAAAATAATTTCAGGTTTTGGAAAATATTTTCAGTTCACAAAATAGAGCATTAAATTTAGAAAATAACGTCCAAAACGGCGCTCAAAACGGACTTACGGTTTGAAAGTTATGAATTTTCAAAGTTTGGCATTTTTCAAAAATTTAAGTTGGAACCGGTTCCTGAAAAGTTCAAAAACCTCGTTGCTGGAAAAATGTATGGGAACCCGGTTCCGTCACACACAGGAACCGGTTCCCACGTGTAATTTTCAGAGTTTTATAAATTTTCAAAGGGCAACCCGGTTCCTACCCAGACAGGAACCGGTTCCCACGTACTAAAAAGCCATTTCCTGCACCTTTGACAACATTCATCCATTTCAATTCAAACTCAAACATACCCATACGAACTCCAACATGGAAAACACTAAAACACATCATTTTTCATCATCTATCTCATCAAACAACATATTTCCATCATCTATTTTCATCTACTGACTCTTTAATCATATTTCATACACATTCAGACTCAATCTGACACCCTCTGACACTCTTAGGGACACATTCATGGAACCCTAGAATTTCACAAACACAATTTCCTAACATGCTATGATCTATAGAATCAACATCAAAACCTATAATAAGCATTAATCAGTCGAAATCACCCCTTACCTTGTGGGTTCTTCGAGATTCTGACGCTTCTAGGTTTTCCTTCTTCTTTCTCCTCTTCTCACTTCTACGTAGTCTTGTTTTCTCCAAATGATTCTATTTTCCTCTTTTTCCTTATTTAATTCCTTTTATTCCTTTTAACATAAATAAAATAATTATTTATTTCTCATTCTCCAATTAATTCCATAATTAATCTCAATAATTCAATATATTAAATCAACTATGCTCTCAATTAATTTAATAATTAAAATCATAATTATTTAATTACCGAATTATTTTCGGGGTGTCACATGATGAACTCATAAACGCATTCCTAAACAATCTCTTTAGCATCCTTCACGATTTTACCATTAGCAAGGAGAGTCTTCTTCATGATATGGTTGATATAAGCGATAGGAGGAAACCTATCCTGCTCACAGATGTTAATGTGCGGACTGTTCTCACCGCTCTCGTGGCTGTTAATGTGCGGACTGTTCTCACCGCTCTTGTGGCTTCCACCGCCAGGACTCGCCGGAGCGTCAGACATATCTTGAGAACCCTAACACACATAGCGAATCTGAAACCGTATAGAGGGAGAGAAACAGTGTTGTGATATAATATTATTTTGAAAAGGGTGAAATTGAAATGTGTAAATTCCTCAATCGAAACTTGGTGTAGAAAAGGGATGAGGTGAAGAGTTAGGGTTCTAGTTGTTTGAAGAGAGATATAAGGTTTGTTTTATCTAAAATGAAAAAATATTGATATTTGGGGAAAGAGAGATAATCAAAAAAAATAGAAATTCAATGCGTTGATATTTTCCCCCTTCCCCGTGTGACTTTTCATTTCAAAAATACATTGAGCCAAGAGAAGAAACTGAGCGTGTAAAACAAATTGATTATAAATGGATGGTTTACATGGCCCAATGACCCAATTAAATCAGCATTAAATGTAATTAAATATAAAAATAAAAATAAAATAGTAATTTTATAATGTTAATTATGGAAACTTTTCTACAAATAGGTAAAACAAAAATAACAAAGTGTCCAAAAATTTGACATTTGGGAAAACTTGCCAAAGAACTCATTCTAAATTTCTCTATTGTATGATACTAGTTTTTAGACCCGTGCGAGACAGGGTTACAAATTTTCTAAGTAAAAATAATATTTTAGAACTACTTAGAATTTACAAATAAAATTATAATAAGATTTTAATTTATTATAAAAATATCTTTGTTATCAATAGTATACATCAAAAAAATATAATATAGTGATGGTTAAAAATATATATAAAATATAAAAGAAATAACAAATTAATGTTTTCATAAGAAATTTGTGTATTCATCAATCATAATTGTCTCATGGTTTTTAATAAACACAAATATTTGTATCAATTTTTTTAGTATAAATGTGAACATTCTACTTCATAAAAAAAATAAAAAAATTTCAAATCAATTTTATTTTTTCTTGTATCATGTCACAATATCATATATTTTTCTGTCCCAAAATAAATATCATTTTATTAAAATATATAATATTCGTTTATCAAAGAGAAATCATACTTAATAGACTGAATTAATTATTATAGAAGTGATAAAAAATTTATATTTTATTAATAAAATGTTATAACTGAGCCAATAAAATGATTAAAACTACTATTATAAAATGTTGAAGAAAATATCATTAAGTTTTTCACTAAACAAACTTCAATATGTAGAAATGAAATTCAAGTTTATCAAATTTTGCCAATTTCGTATTTTAAAAAAATTAATAATTCATATTATTATAATTGTTTTGATTTGGAATTTTAAAAAAATGATAAATTAATAAATCTTTATTTACTATAGTTAACAAACATCATAAAAAATATTATTCAATATAGAAATAAGTAGTTAGATTTTTCTATTGTATGATACTAGTTTTTAGACCCGTGCGAAGCAAGGGTTAAAAATTTTCTAAGTAAAAATAATATTTTAGAACTACTTAGAATTTACAAATAAAATTATAATAAGATTTTAATTTATTATAAAAATATCTTTGTTATCAATAGTATACATCAAAAAAAATATAATATAGTGATGGTTAAAAATATATATAAAATATAAAAGGAATAACAAATTAATGTTTTCATAAGAAATTTGTGTATTCATCAATGATAATTGTCTCATGTTTTTTAATAAACACAAATATTTCTATCAATTTTTTAGTATAAATGTGAACATTCTATTTCATAAAAAAAGATAATATTTTTTTAAATCAATTTTATTTTTTCTTGTATCATATCACAATATCAGATATTCTTCTGTCCCAAAATAAATATCATTTTATTAAAATATATAATATCCGTTTATCAAAGAGAAATCATACTTAATAGATTAAATTAATTATTATAGAAGTGATAAAAAAATTATATTTTATTAATAAAATGTTATAACTGAGACAGTAAAATGATTTAAACTACTATTATAAAATGTAGTAGAAAATAACATTAAGTTTTTCACTAAACAAACTTCAATATGTAGAAAGGAAATTAAAGTTAATCAAATTTTGCAAATTTCGTATGTTAAAAAAATTAATAATTCATATTATTATAATTGTTTTGATTTGGTATTTTAAAAAAAAGATAAATTAATAAATTTTTATTTACTATAGTTAACAAACATCATAAAAAATATTATTCAATATAGAAATAAGTAGTTAGATTTTTCCGTTTCATATGAATTTTGTAATAAAAATAAATAAATAAATAATATATATAGCAACTATAAAAATATATTTTGAAATTTAATTTCCAAGTATCATTTAAAAACTTTATTTTAAATGTAAAATATTTATTTCTA
Organism: Vicia sativa; assembly: GCA_021764765.1. Taxonomy (NCBI): domain Eukaryota; kingdom Viridiplantae; phylum Streptophyta; class Magnoliopsida; order Fabales; family Fabaceae; genus Vicia; species Vicia sativa. Next base: position 40,729,142 of record CM038792.1, read on the forward strand.
AGATATGATCACTAAGTGAAGCAAATAAGAAGTAAAATTAAATTAATTGTCATTGATTACCATTGAATCAAATTAATTATTATTGACAATATTTAGTTAACAACATATAAAATAAATTTATTGGCATTTAACAAAAATCTCTATCAAAACTATAAAATAATGACTTCAAAACTTTCAACAAATTCTAAACTACAACCTCAACTTGTAGTTCCTTCCTTACCACACGTGAAAGTGAAAGGAAAAAATAAATAAATTAAAGAACCAACCTTAAATGTAATATCAAGGTAAGGTAAATTTGCAGATAAAAATATAAGAAACATATTAATACACTTTGAATGCTCATTATATAAAACAACTTTCATTCAAATTTTAAATAAAATAAATAATTTATAGTTTTTACACATGATTGTCGTTTCCATAGGCAAGTGATTACGCAAGTGATTAAAAATTAACCAAGGAACAATGCAAAAATATTATAATACTTTGGGGTTTAAAAGATCATTCGCATTTATCTCATGAATGACAAACATAATAAGTAAATAAGTAAATAGAAGAGTACAATTGTGATACATTTGTTTCTAAACTATTTTTTGATTGTATGTAGGATTATATGTAAAAATAATTTATACAAATTTTAATTAAGATAGACATTATGATTTCCCTTTTAAACTCAACCTTAGGTCCATCAATGCATGTTAACAATTATAGTTGAAGTTCTCTTTGTTTTTGCTTTCTTTTGCATTGTATCTCTTTTCTTTAAAAGACCAAAAATATTTTTCTTAATCAACATAAAAAACACTTAATAAATATCATACATATAAATACGTCACGAGCCTTAAGCAAATGGGGAAAATGAGCGAGAGCCTTTCTTACCTCTTCTTAGAGTATTTTGTACGCGAGACGTCTGGCTCGTACGTACAAAGTATTTGCCTTTATTTCATAGTCTTTAGTATAATACGTATCTCAAATAATTTCAAAATTAAAGCAAAAATACTCAAATACCCCCAGCCTTGGGGGACCATTTGATGTATCTCCTATCAAAATACTTAAACATGTTCAAACCTTTTGTGCCCTTTGTGCACTTTTTCATTTAAAATCTTTTCTCAAATATTAGACATTAGTTGATTCTTGTAGTGATGCAAACTACTATACTCATACAATATGTTGTGAAGTGATTAACATTTTCCACTTGAATGTTGATAAATTTTCTTGTTGATTAGATCCAAGCAAATACTCCATCAAGATGATGCAAATGCTCCTTCCTCATAATTGTGGGTAGTAAGCAAGTTATTCACTCGAATACAACGACATGTCTATTCATTTAAAAAAAACAACAAATAAACTTTTTCAGTAAGAACTACGGATGTTCTGATTCTCTTTGGGATATGTAGGCACTTGGTTGCAAAATCCAGACGAACTCAATAATAAAAATCTTTGCTTTTTTCCTCAATAAACTCATTCATTCATTTTTAGCAAGTTAAGATTTACATAACAACACCCTTTGATTAGAATAACCATAGTGGATTTTGTTGAGTACAATGAATGTGAGGGGGTGATAATATATTTCCCTTGCATAGCCGACTCTCGTACCTATATCTTTCTTTTGTGGGTTTTATTGATATTTTCCCATTCCTTTGGAAACAATAATGTTCAGTGGCGACTCTTGTTTTTCTGAGTTAAGTTAATCAATAGCTTAATCTCAATTCATGCATAAAACATGTGAAAAATGTTTTTGAAAGTGGATTTGTGACCTTGATTAAATATTTGAATTCTTGCATGATTCATGATTTTAACTTAGAAAAGTGTTAAGGTTTTCAAAAGTGAAATAGATTGTAGTTACTGTGCAATCAATTGCAATACTCTTTACCTGCGTAAGATTCCATTTTTTACATATGACAATCGGTTTTCATATTAGTGCAATCGATTGTCATCAGTCTAGATTTCAAAATTTAATCGATTTTTATTTTAGTGCAATCGATTGCACCTGAACTAGAAGTTGGAAATGTTTTGTTTTATTGCACCCATTCATCATCTCTTTTCATAGAAATCACTATCTTTTAAAAGATAAAAATTCAGAATTTCTTTCAACCATTGTCATGTTTTTGTATGGTTGTTAAAACTACTATAAATTGAATTCAAAGTTTCAATTTTTTTTACCTCTTTCAAAACAAATTATCAAACTCTTTGCATAATTTTTCAAACAAATTTTTTATACAGTGATACTTTTTTAGTAACATTTTCATATCATATTCATAAAAGCATCTTAAGCACTTAAGAGAGCATATTATTATTAAGTTTTTATATTGAAAGAGAAGAAGTCCTTCTATAGGATTTTAATACTACAAACTTATTTACTAAAAAATCTCTTGTTGTATCAAAATCTTATCCATAATTGTTGAAAATAAGATTGTGTAAAGTATATTGTTTGTTTTCCAGGATTGTTAGAAATAAGTGTGTGCAAGAAAAGAGATTATTGTTTTCTTTTCATGTGGTAGAAGTTTTCAAGAGGATTGTTCTTGATAACTTGGTTAGAGTCTTGTTTAGGAAGATCTTACAATAATAAAAATCTCTTACATGTGGTAAGGGGGTTAGATGTACTCTCGAATTGTTAGATTAAGTTCTTTGATTATCAGAATAAAAATCTCTTACATATGATAATTTGGAATAAATTAAAAGAAGTTATAGTTGGATTAAGTTTATCGCTATTCTGAGAGATTAGATCTTAGTCTTTCAACCCAAATTTAAATTCATTTACCACTTGATCAATTAACGATTGATTGATCACTTTCATATATTACATCCGTCTTAAAATAAAAATAAAAATCATTTAAAGTTATTATACACGGATTAAAAAATTAATGATTGAATGATACTTTTACAAAATTATCCTTAATTATTATTAATTATTTAACATTAACATAAAAACATAATATAATTTTCTATCTTTGAAAATAGTGTAGATACTATTTATTAGAGGTAAAATTGGTTTAAAAAAATAATTAATATTGTATTGAAATAGTAAATAAATTATTATTTTTAAACAATTCTTTTTACTTGAAAAATATTTATTTTGAGAGAGAAGGAGTATAATATAAAAATGACATTAACATGTGTCAAATATCTATTTTATTTATTCATTTGTCCCCTTTCCCATGTTTCTCTCCTTGACCAAATGCACATTCCTCTTCTCACAATCCCTTACACATTGATTAACCTTAACTCTCTCTTTTCCTTTTCGCTTCAACTTTCCAATGACGCAATCGCTTTCTTCGATTCCAACCCATAATTGAAAATCGAAAACCCATTTTCCCCTTTCTCACCCTTTCCCAATCCCCTCAATCGAATCCCCCCAATTTCATTCCGGTAAGCAAAACTCAAATCTTTACCTTGTTTTTTCACGACCCAGAAATTTTATTTTCTCGTTTTTCATTAATCTGTTAATAAAAATCGTTTTTTTATAGTTGTGGATTTCAATTATGGATAAACTAGGAGATGGGGTTTTTCCAGATGAGGTTGTTATGCAGATTCTTGCTAGGTTACCGGTGAAATCGCTTTTTAGAACCAAAAGTGTGTGCAAATTATGGTATAGGTTGACTTTGGATAAGTATTTTATTCAATTATACAATGATGTTTCTAAGAAGAACCCTATGATTCTTGTTGAGATTTCAGATTCATTGTTAGAATCCAAATCTAGCTTAATCTGTGTTGATAGTTTAAGGGGTGTGTTTGAGTTTTCGCTCAGTTTCATGAACGACCGAGTTAAGGTTCGAGCGTCGTGTAATGGGTTGTTGTGTTGTTCTAGTATTCCTGATATGGGTGTTTATTATGTTTGTAATCCGGTTACGCGGCAGTTTAGGTTGCTTCCTAAGAGTAGGGAAAGGCCGGTGACTCGATTTTATCCTGATGGGGAAGCTACTTTGGTGGGGTTGGCGTGTGATCCAGGGTATCAGAAGTTCAATGTTGTGCTTGCTGGTAGTCATCGGACTTTTGGTCATAGACCGGATGGGAAGTTCATATGTTTGGTGTTTGATTCGGAGTTGAATAAGTGGAGGAAGTTGATTTCTTTTCAAGATGAACATTTTACTCATATGAATAAGAATCAAGTTGTTTTCGTCAATAATGCATTGCATTGGTTGACCGCTAGCTCTAGTTATGTACTTGTGCTTGATTTAAGTTGTGATATTTGGAGGAAGATGTCGTTACCGTATGACCCGGTATGTGGAGCGGGGAATAGGACTTATTTATTGGAGTTAGACGGTTGTGTGTCTGTTATTCAAATTTCGGAAGCATGGATGACTATATGGGTGCTGACAGATTACTGGAACGACGAATGGTGCATTGTGGATAAGGTGAGTCTGAGGTGTATCAAAGGAATGGTGCCAGGCATTTTCCCAATCAGTCAGACGAGTGAATATGTTTTCATGGCAACTCATAAGCAGGTTTTGGTGTATCATCGCAGGAGTCATGTTTGGAAAGAAATGTATGCTGTGAAGTATAGCTCTACACTCCCGTTATGGTTTTCAGCACACGCTTATCGCAGCACAATGTTGTCTTGTAACTAAGGCACGGTGAGTTGTGACTATATTAGAAAACTTTTGTACATGAGTTTCTGGTTTTAAGTAATTTGAATTCATTTAGGAAGTGTTATTTGCTGGAAAATATTCATGTTTCTGGTACAGTATCTATTTCGAAACATTTGTATTGTTTTATTTTCATGGAAATTTGTTTATAATGCAGGACAATGTTCTGTTGTAATAACTAAAGTGTAGTTTCATCAAATAATAACCATGTACATATATTTGTAATTTCAATTTGCACATGTGTCATTTTGTTCACCAATTATGGTGGTTTTATAGCATGACATTTTAATCAGAACTCACATCCCTAATCTACCAACACATTCAATGTTCACAAGTTTGTTGTGTGAAATGGATGTAACTACCACCCTCGCATTGTCCTTATTTTGGACAAGAATCTACTCTTCCTGAAGAAAATAGAAATGTGATGTTTTTTACTAGTTATAACTAGGGATGACAAAACGAGTTGGGCCTGTAAAATCGGCTTGTTTGACCCGCCATTTTTTAGCGGACTGGGTTGAGGTTTTTAACTCGGTACTTTAAGTTGGTCCGCACCGCCTAACCCGCTTTAAAAAACGGGCCGAGACGGGGCGGAGCAGGTTTTGCCCGCAGACTTTTTGTTAAAATTTTTTATTTTTTACTTCGAATTAAAACAACTTTAACTATAAAATAACACTCTTATCTTAATATTATGTTGATTAAATTGTATTTTAAATTATTATAGAGACCAATTTATAAGTTCAAGGTTCTTTTTATAACTTTTCAATACATGTGTTGATTGGAAAATCTTGAAATAAAAGAAAAATTATATGACATGCATAATTATTAAGTTTTCAATACATTAGCGAACACGTTTTATTTAGAAATAGATGTTGATTTTAAGAAAAGAAGAATTTGATTAGTGTATACGTATGTGACAAATTTATGATTTAACTATTAAGAAAATAGTCAATATAAGAGTCTATATGATGTAAACATTAAGAAAGTCAAGTGTTGATATTTTATGCACTGCGATGTTTTATGTAGTGTAATTGTTGTCATTGTTTGTCTTGTGTAAAATCTTAATATGGTTTTTTAATAGTTATGTTTTAAATGTTATTAAGATGATATGTATCGTTTAGTTTTTATTTTGATATTTTTTATTTATTGTTATGGAGTTAATTTCGTTATTTTGTTTTTGTTTTAATTGGCCTTTATTTTTTTTGAACTATTTGGACTAACACATGTTGAAGTACTATTATGTGTTAAAAAAAATATTTTGTCAATTCTTTGGTAATAATTTAAAAAAATTTAAATTATGTAAATCAAATTTTAAAATAAAAAATATATAAATTTAGTGGACCGGCCCGCCAAACTGCCAACTCGTTACTAAATAAGGTGGGCTTGACTTTTGAGTTCGGACGCCTAAATTGGTCCGTCCCAGTTTTAGATGGGCTTAAACGGGACGGGTTGCCCGCTTTACCAACCTTAGTCATAACCGTGAGGCGTTTGAATCTACATTTTTTTTCTTTTCATTTTATGCATTTAACTAATTTTTGAATATTGATTTCAATTAACATATTAAATTAATAGTAACATTGTTAGAAATTAACTTATTACAATTTCAACATATAAATAAAGGAATTTCTCTACACTTAGTAGTGGTTAAAAACCCTACTGAAAATGCCATTTGGATATGCATATGTGAAGGTTCCTTTCAGAAGGTTTTGTAACGCTTGAAATTTAACTTAATTAGTTAATTAAATTAGTTAAGGATTTATTTGTTGGAATTAGTCGAAGTTAGGAATTATCGGTATTATTCTAAGAGGCGTAATTGGATTAATAGGTTGGTTTGAACTGTTAAGTGGATAGTCGGGTTAAATAGTCGATTTAGTCGGATAATTATTAGAAATAATAATTAAATATTATAATATTATTTATTTAGTTGGGCTTAATTGTTGTGTGAGAAATAGCAAGTTGGAGGTATGAATAATAGGCCCAGTAGAATAATAATATTGTTATTATTATTAAGTTGGATTTAAAATATTATTATTATTGTTTTAGGGCTAAGTGATATAATAATATAACTAAGATAGTCGTTCGGAGCAAAAAAAAAGAAGAAAAACACGTAGAAAGTTGCAAAGTTGTTGTGAAGAAAAATAAGGGTTTCCAAGGGTGTATCGTGAAAAGTTGCTGAAAGAGGAAAAGGACGGAAGTTGCGGCGAAGTTCAGAATTCGACCGGAAAACCATTAGAGTGACCTTCAATCCAGGTAAGGGTGGGGTTCAATCTCTATAACCGGGTATATGATAGACCGTATGTGGGGTTAGGTTGTATGAATTTTGTCATGGATTAAGTGTTGTTTTCTGTGTTGTGTTGATTTTCTGAAATAAATTGTTGTTGTGTTGATTGTGTTGATTGTGTTGTTGTTGAATTATGAAAACTGGCATAAGCGTTTTGATGATTTAATCTGTGATGTTTGTGTTGAATCGAGTGATAATCATTCCTGGAAAACTGAAATTAAAAGTTAGATGTAGTTGGGATAACTTGTGTCTCGATCGGTTGATTTTGGTGATAATCGGTTAAGAGTTTAAGTTGTCGTTTCTGTGATAATTGTGTTGTTGCAAATCATTATGGTGATGGTTGTTGTGAATCAGTAGAATGTTTGATAGTGGTTTTAAATCGAAGCTGGAAAAACAAATAGGGAACGAAGAAGAAGAAAGAAAACAAAGTTGGGGGCAGGGGCCACCCATATAAGGGGTGGGTGCCCCTAAATGAAGAAGGAAAGTGGCGGGGACCACAAAGTTGAGGGGTGGGCATCTTATACAAGGGGATGGGCGTCCTAGCCTTGTTGATGATTGGGGTGGGCGCCATACTCCCTTTCCATGCTACTTGAATAGTTTTCTTTTATTTTCCTGATACTTTATAAATAGTACTTTTGTTAGTTAATTGATTTAATTAATTTAATAATATTAGTATTAGGTAGTAGCATAACACAATTGGGTGACAATAATTAGTTGATATATTTTATGGCATTAATAAGTAATAGTGGACTTGAATATTTTGACAGATAGTATGTTACAGAATTAATCGTATCTAGTGATGGTAACATTTGAAGGAAAATGAATATTGATCAGTAGTAGGAATCAGTAGAAAATGGTCGTGTTGGTAATCTTAGTAGAATAGTAGATGAATAATACCGTGACTAGTAGTGTTAGTAACAGTAGTAGAAAATAACAGTAGCAATTAATTGCTTAACTGGAATTAGTTGAAAATTGTCAGAGTGGTTCGTATATGCGTGTAGTTAATTTTGGTTGATTTGGTTTGTTGAGTCTTTGTCGAATTAAGTGAAATTGCAGGTGAAGTGGAATGCAATTAATTTGCCTCTATTTATTGGCAAGATAAAATTGTAGGCTTTATGGCCAATGTTGATTGTTGTTGAGTTGCTATGAATTATTGTTGTTAATAAGTTGTTGTTGACATGTTGATATCAAGTTGTAGGCCTATGACTAGTGCTGAAGTGACGATGAGTACCTCTATTTGTTGGTACAATGGTGATATAGACTTATGCCTCGCGATGTTGATTGTTGTTGTATGTGATGTTGCATTGATTGAGTCACATACATTTGCATTATCACGTTGGCCTAGATTGGCAAAATTATTAAGTTGGCCTGGATTGGTACCACGTTGAAAGTTGAAGGCTTATGCCTTGTTGATGCCTCATAATAGGGCAGTTTTTATGTTGAGAGTTATGCTCCAATGGTACCACATGCATGTGCGTAGTTGTGTCGCATTTGAAGTTGTATATGATAAGTTGTTATGTTGATGTGTTGGTTGATTAAAGTTGTTGTGTTATTAAGTTGTGATGAATTAAAGTGTATAATTGTTCTTGTGAAGTGGGAATATTTGTATGATTCGATCTAATATATTTTTTATCATACACTTGTTTATATTGGTTGATATTTCATCCCTTCTGTTGTGATGTTGCCTCTACGTGGATAATGTGCAGGTAGTGAAGAATGAAGATTTAGTTGATGTTAGTTTGAGTCAGGTTGTCGCTCTGATATGTAACACTTGGGGGAATGAACGCTAGTTGTTTTGTTGTTTTGATTTTTTTGTTTAATAAATATGTTGATATATGAAAAGTATTTGTTGGTTTTAAATTGTTTTAAGTTGAAAAAGATGTTATGTCATTCAAGTTGATTAATGTAGTTCCACTGCTTGATATTAATAAAGTTGATTCATGTTGTTTTGGTTCATCCAAATTTTGAAGAAGTGTTATGTATTTGTATTGATAGTAGTTCTTTAAGTTGAATTGTAATACTCCAAATGTTTTTGAAAATAATTTTATAACTCTGATTTTTGTAATAATTACCGAGGTAGAATTGGGGTGTTACAAGTTTCACATGTGCATATTCGAAAAAATCATTTTTTTAGCATTTTTAGAGGTTGTTTCGCATGTGCACATGTGGAACATGCTGAGAAAAATGTTTTGGATGTGCATATGTGAAATTTCATTTGTTTATGTTATTTTTGTTTAAAACTACATCATTTTCACTATTTTATAATCAGACAAATTTTTTAATGATTTTTTCGAAAATATAAAACGAACATAACAATACGGACATAACGATTAAATTAGATGTTCAAACATAATTTTGTACATAAATTTTTTAGAAATTAAGTACGGTCACAATATTACATTAATAACAAAAACCAAAACATAACATAGGCTACTGTGTATGCCTAATCCTAACTCTCTGCGCCCTCTTCTGCCTGTTGTACTGCACCACATCAGATGCCTCCCTGACCATCCTCTCAACTATGGAAAACGCCTCATGACCGTCCGTCTCAATAATTCATGTATCCAACTCCTCCTACCCAAGTAGGCGGGTCTGCTGGCAGATCGACAAAAGATCAGGGGCATGGTCATCCTCGGTCTGTTGGTTATCCAAGAACTCCTCATGAGTTGGCCTATGTGGATGTCCAAGACCATCTGGTATCATGATAGGGCATGACACGTTAAAGAACCATCCCATATAACCCTCTACACAATGCCAAATTTGGGATGTCGGCATCATTTGATACTCTTGTGACACCAAATGATTCTCCCAATCTTGGAAGATGCCATCAAGATCTCGTTGTACCATGGTGTCGGGAGCAACATAAAAAGGAGATTTTGGTATCATCTGCCCATAGCCAAACTGGCAGATACACCGCTCTGGAAGATACTTGACCATAAGATTTGACCCATATGCTAGCCACTCCGAGTATAAAGAGATGGGATCGAATGCCATAATATCCATGTAATCCTCAAATGGCACCCACCTGATGTCACCATGGTTGGTACGATCAAGATATACCCGGTACGACACCATTTTATGGTTCCCTCTGTGGAGAATATACTTGGCAACCCTTGGCATATTCTTAGTATAGATCGTAACTGGTTCGAAACCATGAATGTGGTGGAAATGAAATGTTATCAAGCTCTGCAGAAAAAATAACATAATATGTAAGTACAAATTAATAAAATCAAATTAAAGTTAATAGTTGAAATAAAATGTACAGTGAGGTGTGTACATGAGCTAGTGAGTTGTCTGGTCCTCCAATTTGAAGCTTCATTCAGCTTCTGCTAAAGGTATACCAAAATAGTGACCCCTCATTTCACTCACGATCCGTAGTCAGGTCCATAAAATACCGGAGGTATGACACATCCATGTAGGTTGCACTTTTGTCCATAAAAGGGACGTGTCAACTAAGAACATGTAGTAACACCGCAGAGCATAGTCTCGGTGATACAAAATAAGAACCTCATCTTCGTCATCCTTGAAACTTGCTGCTACAACTAGGTGCGCCTCATATAGATCCTTCAGGTGGGAGAACTTTGCATACGCCCCATTAGTGGTTCTGCAATCCTCAGATACCCTAAATGGATCAGCTCCCAGATACTCAACCATGCACTCAACCACCTCAGTTTACGATATCTTGTGATGGTTAAGTAATCTACCTCTAATAGGTAGGTGGAGCAAGCAAGCAACATCATCAAGTGTGATGGTCATCTCCTCAATAGGAAAGTGGAAAGACGACATATTCTTGTGTCACCTCTCAGAAAAGCCTCTTGCATGTCATGGCTTATAGTATTGTAACATGTACAGCATAATCCGGCAAGTTCGATCCAACCACGTCATCATGGAACTCATCAGTCGCAGGTATAAACAATTAAAACAAATCGCTAGTGATTCATGGACTTTATGGACAATCGTTCATGTACTAAAAAATTAATAATCTTTACAATCGTATTTTTAACTAAACAATATAAAATGAAAAGGTGAAACCAAAAATATACCTCTTCATCTCAAACATGTCGAGCGATATGATCATGATAATAGATCAAGAGAGAGGTGTCATGTAGCCCTCCTAGATAGCTCTTCTCTGTCTCCTCCGATACCACAACATACTCGGGTACCTCATCCCCCTCAGGCACCCCAAACTCTTCTTGAACCTCTGCCTTAATAGGTACTTATTCCCTCTCATCGGGAACATGCTCATGCGCATGAGAGGTAGATGCCTGATGTAGACGACTCCTCGGTGCATAAGTAGAACCTATAACCAACTAGTTCTGTAACGCCCCGATTTAATTGGATTATTTTATTTAAAATAATTCGATGATGCCATGTATTTATTTATGTTGATGAATTTTAATGATGTGTTGTGATGCTAATTATGGAAATTAGAGGTTGAGGTGATGAATGGTGTATGGCTAAAAGTATAGAGGCCTAGGGGTGATTTGAGAATACTAGTATAGTTAGTATTATTATTATAATTGATATTACTTAGATAAAATGGTATTTCATAATATTAATAATTAAATAGTTAGTTAAATGAAAGAAGGACAAAGTTGAGATTAGATATTAAGGGCCCTAGGGGTAAAATATGACTTAAGTGATATTGAGACTTAGGTATTCTCATTGTATGATCGTCAAAGTAGATAAAAGGGAAAAAAACCGTAGAACGAGAAAGAAGAAGGGAAATGAGGAGTTAGGACAAAAGGATTCAAACTTTGGGAAGATCAAAGCTTCGAATTAAGGTAAGGGGTGAATGGATTCTATAATTGGTGACTATATCATGAGAGGATAGTGAGGGTTCCTTCTTAGGTTTTATGTGTTTGATGTGTGATTCTTTTGTTGGATTGATTTTGATGTTGTGACTTGCGATTATACATGAAATTGTGGTGTTACATTATGGTTGTTGTTGATGATTATCTTTGTTGTAATGATTGTTGCATAAAACCCAAATCTAGAAACTATAGGTAATGAAGATTAGGATTTTAGGATTTAGTGATGGATTATGACCTGTAATTGATGCATAGATAGTAGTGCACCATAATTTATTGACAAGTGATGAAATTATGTGTTTAGACTATGTTTTAGGACATGTAATGCAGTAGAAATTGCTGAAAATTAGACTGGTATAGTTCTAAGATCGCAACAGAAAAATCACGATCGCACAGGATCGTCGGGTGATGCAATGAGTGTTGTTGGGCGACACATATTTAATTGAGATACTGGAGTGCATTGCGTCTAGCGTCTCTACACGAAAGGTGACGTGAAGGCAGCGTTCTTGGGCGGCATAGGGTTTTGTCGGGTGACGGATGGCATGACCTGTTGGCTGATTTGGACTTTCTTAAAATAATCATAACTTTAGTTTTAAGAGCCCGGTTAATGTGTCGTTTAAAACAGTAGTTAGCTAACACTATGAACTTTGATTTGAAGGAGGAAAATGAAGGAATAGGGATTATATTTCTAAGGCCTACGTTAAGATAGAAATAGTTTCCCGAAGTTTAATCCAAATGATGAATTGTTGATAATGATTGTTTTGCTATGATGATGTTGAGGACTATGATGGTAATGATGTTGATAGCCTAAACTAGCACAGTGATGAAGGCTTATTCCTTGTTGTTGTATACTTATGTGTTTCACGTTAATGTTGCATGAATTCATTGGTGAGGGCTTATGCTCTGTTGTTGGCCTGTATTTACGTTGTGATGAGGGGTTATGCCCTGGTATTTCCCAATTGGCACTATGGTGAAGGCTTATGCCTTGATGGTACCATATGCATTGCATTGAAATAGATCTCACTGCATTGCATGAATGTTGAATTATCGTTGTGTGATGTGAATGATGGTTGTTTTATGATGTATTGTGTGAATTGCTACTCCTTAGCATGTATTCTTCACCTTATAATTATTAAATGAAATTCTCACCCCTTTTTTGTTGTTGTGTCTGTGCTCTTCAGGGGTACAAATAATTAGGCATCTGAGTAAGTGCTTGAAAATATGTTACCAAATTGAGTCTTAGGAGTCGCTCTGATACGTAACACGAGATTTGGAGATTTTTTTCTTATGTTTTGCATGATTTCGTATCTCATTTTTCACTTGTGATGGACCACGTATTGTGGAGTTTTATTTGTTGTTGAGGCTAGAATGCCATGAAACTGAACTATGTTGTCTTTCCGCTGCTGAGTTAACTATTTTGAATACATGAAGTAATAAAGTATTTTAAAACTTTATGAAAATTTGAATCATGTGACATCCCATTATGGACTCTGATATAGTTCTCATGGTTTATATTTATTATTATTTTATGATTGGGAAATATAGTGTTACAATTGGTATTAGAGCAGGTCGGTCTGTCCGGCCAGGTTGTTGAGTCTTTAGTGTGATAGTGGAATATTGTTGGTGTATCTGTTCTAAACATTGTTTAATGTGTTTTATGGAACATAACGATGGCAGCTGGAAGGAACGATGTTGCGATTTCTATAGCCTTGCAAGCAATGGCTCAGGTGATGCAACATCAGCCTATTGCTAGTGGGAATGATGGAACTCGTGTCTTAGAAACATTTTGGAGGAACCATCCACCTGTGTTCAAGGGTAAGCATGATTCAGATGAAGCGTAGAGTTGGCTCAAGGAGATCAAGAGGATTTTTAGGGTCATAGATTGCACGGATGTGCAGAAGGTGTGTTTCAGTATGCATAAACTGATAGGAGAAGTTGATGACTTGTGGGTCGAAACTCGTCAGAGACTGGAAGGTGTAGGTGAGGCTATCACTTGGGATGTGTTTCACAGGGAGTTCCTGATCAAGTATTACCCTGAAGATGTTCGTGGAAAGAAAGAAATTGAATTTCTAGAATTGAAGCTGTGAGATCTATCAATAATTGAATGTGCTGCAAAGTTCATAGAGCTGGCCAAGTTCTACCCTCATTACAACAAGGCGACTGCTGAATTTTCAAAGTGCATCAACTTTTAAAATGGATTGTGCTCAGAAATCAAGAAGTCAATTGGGTATCAGCAAATCTGTAAGTTTCCGAATTAGCTGAATAGCTATAGAATTTATGAGGAGGACAATAAGCTCACTACAAAGTTGTGACTAAGAAGAGAGGCAGACAACAACAAAATTGTGGGAAGCCTTACAATGCTCTAAATGATTGAGGAAAACAAAGGGTTACTGATGGTAGGAGGATCGGTGGGGTGTTACTCCTACTAACGTCGTATGTTATAGAAGTGGGAAGCCAAGTCATTAAAGTAATGTGTGTACTAGGGAAGTGAAAAGGTGTTTTTGTTGTGGTACAACTGGACATGAGGCAACTAATTGCAGGCATAAGGCAATGATATATTTTAACTGTGGTGAGGAGGGACACATCAGTACTCAGTGTTAGAAATCGAAGAAAGCTCAAGCTGGTGAGAAGGTTTTTGCTTTAGCCAGGACTCAAACATCTAGTGGAGACTATTTGATCAAAGGTATTTGCTCTATTAATAGTACTCCTTTAATTACTATTATTGATACTGGTGCTACCCATTATTTTATTTCAACAGACTGTGCAAAAAGATTGGGTATTATTTTGTCCTCGATTAAGGGAGAGATGGTTGTCGATACTCCAACTAAGGAATCAGTAACTACTTCCCTTGTTTGTTCGAAGTGTCCTTTGTCAATATTTGGTAGAGACTTTGCTATAGATTTAATTTGTTTTCCGTTGAGAGGTCTTGACGTAATTCTATATATGAACTAGTTGGAATACAATTATGTTCATATAAACTGTTACAACAAATCTGTGCGGGTTTCTAGTCCCGATAAGGAAGGAGAAGTCGAATTCTTATCTTCTAGACAGTTGAATAAATTGATGCAAGATGAAGCATTGGTGTTTTCATTAATTGCGTCTTTATCCGTAGAGAATCAGGCTGCTATTGATGAGTTACAGGTGGTGAGTGAATTCCCTAAAGTTTTCCCTGATGATATTCCAAATGTGCCACCAGAGAGGGAAGTAGAGTTTTCTATTGATCTTGTTTCGGGTACCAAACCTGTTTATGTGGCACCCTATCAAATGTCAGCATTTGACTTAGCAGAATTGAAGAAACAACAAGAGACTTACTTGAGAAGAAGTTTATTAGACCAAGTGTATCGCCTTGGGGAGATCTGGTGTTACTTGTGAAAAAGAAGCATGGTAGTATGAGACTGTGTGTTGATTACCGACAGCTGGATAAAGTGACGATAAAAAATAAGTATCCAATTATGAGAATAGATGATTTGATGGATCAGTTGGTGGGTGCACGGGTATTCAGTAAGATTGAATTCAGATCAGGTTTTCACTAGATTCGAGTCAAAGGTGATGATATTAATAAGACAACTTTCAGAACTCGATATGGACATTATGAGTATTTAGTGATGTCGTTAGGTGTTACCAATGCGCCATGAGTGTTTACAAAATATATGAATCGTATCTTTCACACATACTTGGACCGGTTCATGGTCGTATTCATTGATGATATCTTACTATATTTTAAATTAGAAGAAGAGCATATTGAACATCTTTGAATTTTATTGCAAGTGTTAAAAGAGAAGAGGTTATACATGAAGTTGTCAAAATGCGAGTTTTGGTTAGAAAAAGTTAGTTTTCTTGGCCATGTTATCTCAGGTGGTGGAATTGATGTAGATTCATCTAAAGTAGATGCAGTATTCCAGTGGGAGACTCCAAAGTCAGTTACCAAGATTATAAGCTTTTTGGGATTGGTTGGTTATTATAGAAGATTCATTGAAGGTTTTTGCAAGTTGGCTCTTCCGTTGACTCAACTAATTTGTAAAGGTAAAGCATTTGTATGGGATGTCTAGTGTGAAGAAAGTTTTACCAAGCTAAAGAAGAGGTTGACGATAGCTCCAATTTTGATATTACCTAATCTTGAAGAATCTTTTGTGGTATACTGTTATGATTTTAAATTGGGTTTGGGTGGTGTGCTTATGCAGAATAATAAAATGGTAGCTTACGTGTCGATGCAATTGAGTATTCATGAAAGGAATTACCCCACTCATGATCTAGAACTGGCCGCAGTGGTGTTTGTGCTAAAAATTTAGAAACATTATCTATACGGATCCATATTTGAAGTGTTTAGTGATCACAAGGGCTTGAAATATATGTTCGATCAGAATGAGCTGAATATGAGACAACAAAGATGGCTAGAGCTGTTGAAAGACTACGACTTTGGCTTGAACTACCACTTATGAAAAGCTAACATCGTGGAGGATGCACTAAGTCGAAAATCGTTACATATGTCAGCCATGATGGTTAGAGAGTTAGAGTTGATGAGCAATTCAGAGACATAAGCTTAGTTTGTGAAATGACACGAGAATGACGTTGGATGCTACTGCACAAGGAGCTCTTGTGAACAAGCATTTCGATGAGGCCCATGCTCTAATCAAAGACATGGCCAAAAACCATTATCAATAGGGAAACGAATAAGATCTCACATAAAACCCTCATAATAAAAGGAAACCATATGAAGTAAGCGCCCTTTATCACAAAGGTGGAAGATTTATACTGAAAGATCGATAATTTAAGCATCACACCTACCGCAAATACAACCACTGTAACTCTGAATTGTGAGATTTATAAAATTCTTGGTCATCTAGGTGATGCATTCCAATTGATGTCCATACCCGAACCTCCCTTCGACCTATTGAATTATACCCAATAGGGGAACCCATACTTTAATATTTATATCTTGGTTGGAGAAATCACCCAAACTTATTGTGTAAGACCGATAAAACCCAATTTTTGGTCGGTCCTGCTCCACCTTTTGAACCACCCAAATTTCAAGGATAAAAGGGATCTTCTGCTTCTCCTATAAAGTCGAGCCTCGAAAAGCTAATGGTCAGTAAGAGAAGAAAGGAAAAATAAATGGAAAGTAGTTGGAAATGTTCAAATGGTGAGGATTTAGATTTGAAAGAGACGCCTTTTTATTTAGAGAGTAAAGCAATTCGAGCTAACCAATTTTAAATAAAGTTTTGCATAGGAGGAAACCCACAGGGTTTTAATTTAATATTTTGTCTTTGTTTTTGTTTATTTGAACTTGGGATAAAAATAAATAAATCAATCACCTTAGAAAAACCCCAAAAATCGAAAAAATTACACATGCGAATGTGACCATGTTGGGTGAGTTGACATCCAACGTGATAGTCGTCATGTTGTTGAAGTGAAAAGAGGGGAAATTCTAAAATTTGAGAAGTAGTGCCGAGCAAATGACAATTAGTCGATCATTCTTGTGACTATCAAATTTCATCCAAATGATTCCCATCATTTAAGATGATGATTGTCACCGATTTAATTATGTATTTTTCTAAAACTACCCTTGAAACTCCGACAGGTTACGTGTCATCCGCATTGAAGGCCGTCATCCGTGTTCTAGAGAAAATTCCCAAGCTAAAAAGTATACAAAAATGGTATTTCAAACTTACCATCAACATACGTATCACCAATAAAATCCCTCCAAAATCTTCTTCAAAACTCACCAAATCATATTTTTCTCTCTCTGTTTTTTTCTACTAAAAAGCAAAAAATAACTCTTACTTCTTATTCTTCTTCCTAAATCGAAAAAACATACTAATCAACAGAAATATCTTTTAATACTTCACCATCCTCATTTCCAAAAACTTGATCATCATTCCATTTCTACTCTCCCTCCAAAACTGAAAATCATTCTCCACCACCTCCAAAAAAACCAAACCACATTTACTTAAACATTTCATTATGCCTCTAAGAAGTTTGATAAAAGGTTACTCATTAAGAGCAAGAACCAGTGGGACATCTACTGCAACATAACGCGCCATGAGAGTCAAGTTTAAATATGATGATTAGAAAGAACTATTTGAAGTGATTGTGTAGCGACGTATTACACCAAAAAGGTATATTAATGAAACCTGTCTAGAAACTCTTGGTTTGTTAAATGTTGTTAGTTGGATGTTCAACCAACTTGGTATGAGTCATTTTTTAACTCTAACACATCTAATTTATGACAGAGTCACTTTAGAATTTTTTTTAGTTCTATTAAATATGAATAAGGTAGGAGAGTGAGATGGGTTTTCAATTCAACCTCTTTTAGGTTGTTCAATCGACATTTTGTATTCAATCAAATAGAGATATGAAAGATGTTTTAGTTTCCCACAATGGGCTAGGAAATGTCCCTTATGAGGGTCTTGCTACATTGACTTTGGGTCATTCTAGTGGCGGTTAACTAGAGAAACCACCTAGAACATTGAGGGGGGTAAGTCCTTTTGTATTCATAGCATGACCATTAGTTACTTTCACAAGATCATTGCTCACACCAATTTTGGTAGAGGCGGCAGCGCCGATAATACCACTTTGAAAGAGTTGTTTTTATTTACTACATGCACTGGTTAAAAAGTACAGATGCGCATGTTTTTCCTATAAGAGAATGTGAAACTTGAAGACCCTAGTATGTGTATAACACTTTTTGGTGATTAGGGCTTAGTCACGCCAATAAGAGGCCCTGTGTAGTGGTATTTAAGGCTATTTAAGGGACTAGCTCGTGAGAGGTAAGAAGCCCTACTAGTGGCCAACACTACTTGATTGTATGTGGGTGATTAAGTTAATTGTGTATTATGGTTATAAGGAGCATAATGCTCTTTTAGGTAGTAAATGTGTATGACTTAGCATCTTCCCTCTTTCCTATTAAGAGGTGATGTATTTATAGGGGTCTCTTGGATCTAGGTTTTCCTCAAAAAGGTGCACTGCCCACTTACAGAAATAATGGACTATTGAATCCCTGTTTCCAAGGGAGTTGTGAGTCAGGTAATGACCTCGACTTTCTCTCTTCTCCAAAGAATGTCTTATCCCATATTTTTCCACGTGTGGGCGAGAGAAGACCACAGAGTGAGGTGATACCTCCCCCCGGACGACCTTTCCTCATCACTCTTCTAGGGCGGTCCCAAATATCACTTCAATCCCTCAAGCACGAGACCTTCGATAAAAGGCAAAGTGTTTTTCACCAGAGATAAGAGAGTGATATGCCATTAGAATTAATATGAGGTTTAGATGTATGTAGGGATTTATTGGGGTTTATGATAAATTTGCTGATATGTTGAATATGATGAGTTTTATTATGAAATTGATGAAAATACCATGTTGATTTGCCATGATTTGTTGTATAAAGAAAACATCTTGATTTATGATGAATTTGGACTATCATTGGTATGGATCGTATGGAATTTGGGACTGGAACATGTGCAGAATCACAATAATGAGTTGTTGTTTGGTACACGTTACAGAGTGAGGCAAGCGTCGTCGCGCTAAGAAATTTCCCCTAGTCTTTGTCGGGAGAGAAAAAAAGAGAATGAATGGGTGGAAAATAGGTGCTCTTGGAAAATGTATGGGAGGAGGAGCTTCGCTCCAACTTCGTCGAGCAAGCAAGAGGCGAGAGCCCCTCGCCTCTACATCACTAAGCGAGTATCTGGTGATCAGACTAACTCGATGGGTGACATAGTAGCAAGTAGAACTGCTTGCGGAATTTCGTAAATGCCATAACTTAAGTTTTCAGACTCCATTTAATGCGTTGTTCGAAGCGTTGGATAGTTAACGCGATGAACTACATTTATGAGGAATAAAATGAGTAAAAGGGTGTATATTCATAGTAACTAGAATAAGATATACTTAGACTTTTATGAGGTTGGCTATAATGATGTATGTTGGTCCGCCATGTTGATAGGACGTAAGTCTAGTCTTGTTAGGATGTTGGTCCAGTGTTGGCCTCAATCCCATTGTGCGAGTTGAGTGTGTTTATGTTGTGCTCCGGTTTCAAGACGGAATCAATCCTATGGTGGGGTATTTGGAGGCTGATGACCCAGTGTTCATCAAAAGAATTGGTACCACATACATGAGTTATGGTGTTGCATTTTATTCTAATTGATATTCCATGAATGACTTGTTGATATGGTGTTGTATGTTTTATTGTATTGTAGATGAAGGTTGTTGATTGCTTGTTGACTAAATGATGTATGCGATTATATAAAGAAGTTGCGTTGATGTTGTGAGTATAATATGGGATGCATGATGCTATATGAATTCATATGTTGATGTTATTAAACTACTATGTCTATTTCATATATATTTTATAATGAATGTGATTACTCACTCTTTCTGTTTGAATGTTGCCTCCACGTGGGTAACGCACGGGTGATCAAGAGTAGTTCGTCGAAGCTTATGGGATAGTTTCACAGTGTGTTATCTAGTCTATTTATGTTGAATAACAGGCTCTTGCTCTGATATGTAACATCGGGGTCGGGAACGTTTGATGTGAACCTTATGTCTTCTTTTGTTGACATGATTTATCATTTGTTTAAGTTGTGTAAGATGTTTTAAAACCATAATTCATGAATAATGAGTATTAAGGATATTTTGAAGGGTATTATAAATGAAGTTGTTGAGACTATAATTTCCACCGTGTGGTAAATGATTATTGAGTTGATTTCTGAAAAGGAAATTGATATCTAAGTTTTGAAAACCCGTGTTGTGGAGAAAAATGTCTGTTATGATGTTTTATGAAGCATGTGACACCTTTTTGGTGCTTTGTGATATTTAATAATTAAAATATTTGTGAATTATTCTTGGGGTTTTAGAAGGGTGTTACATCGCACATATAATATCGCATAAATTAATTACGAATACCACCACATAGGGTGTCACACACATCAAATTACAGAACTTGCTCTGTAACACGGGTTTCAAAAGGATAGTTCAAAACACATATTTATAATTGGGATGTTTATAAGACATCCAACATGTAACACCCCTTCTAATTACCCGCGTTTTATAAATAATAATCAGAGTATTTAACCATAATCCAAGAGGCGTCACAATTTAAATAATTTAAATCAATCAATACAGTTGTCATGCTTTCACTGAAGAAGATTTATTAAGTAAATAATGCAAAAGTTATGTTTAACAGCGGAAATGAAACATAACCAAAATTCCGAATACATCATTCATAGTATTCCAGGATATTAACCAAAACATGATTCAAAACATTAAGGAATTCCATTAAAGGATTTCAAAACAAACGATTCCCCAGTGTTACATCTACCAGAGCACGACACTGACACGCGGATTAACTAACTGACTCAATGCTAGAGCTATCCTCACCAACTCCAAGCAGCTAATCACTTCGGATCTGAAATCGTTAAAGTAAGGGTGGGATTTCAATTTAATATAACATGCATTATACGTTTTTAAATACAACAGATTAATCAGATATATTAGTCCATTATCCAAACACATAACTAGAGACAATTCACAACACATCTCACACAATTGACATGTAATATAACAAACAATGGAAATTGCAACACTGGAAACCATCCTAGCATGTTACAATTCTATATGCAATGCAGACTCTATGCATGTGGTACCAAAACGTGAACCGAGTTCACCCACTGCTCCGTTTACATGTGGAAAGACAGTGTAAATCCATGATTCGCCCATAGCCACTGGGTCAAGAATCCAGCCTCACTACCTCAATCTCCGGGTAAGTCTATTGGCTCAGCCAGTTCACTTCCGCACAATGGGAATGAACCAAATCAACAAATGCTTATGCATGCATCATAAAAGCATGCAACATTAATTCTCAGATCATGATATCAATATAAATCACATAATGCCAATTCACCAATGTATCACATTCAATCATAATGAATATCAAGATACAACATTGTAAGCATTAATATCTCATCCGGTAACTCAGACCATTGGTAATAGTTCCCCATTATCCTTAACTAATCACTCTTTTCAACAATCGGAAGCTCGACTCTTTTTAAAATAATTTTAGCAAAATAATATTTTTCCCTTTTTAAAAGGTAGTATTTTAAATTTAAGAAATAACGCCGAAAACGGCACTCGAATCGGAGTTACGGTTTAGAAAATATGAATTTTTGAAGTTTAAGTATTTTTGAAAAATTGCACATGGAACCTTCCTACATATCGAACCGGTTCGTGAAGTTTAAAAATCTCGCTCCCTGATTTTTGTATGGGAACCCGGTTCCGACATAGACAGGAACCGGCTCCTGAGTCCAATTTTTCCCAGTTTTGAAAATTAACACTGGGAACTCGGTTCCTCCCCACAGGGAACCGGTTCCCACGACCTATAACAGATTTTACGCTACTTTTGACACATTATGCATCCTTTATCATTTCCAAACTTTCTAATACGAATTATGACATTAGGAACACCAATTTATAATCATTTCACACCATTATAACATCAAACAACATAATTTACTCATCCCTATTAGTTATTTGACACACTAATGATCCTAATTCCATACACCGACACAAAATAGGGTTTTATTCTATAAACCTATAATCAATTTCCTAACATACCCAATTACCCGGTTGATTCCCAAAACCCATAAGGCATATTAACCGAAGAAATCACCCTTACCTGATGATCTTCGATTTCTCTCGGCGTCGGCTTTTCCTCTCTTCTCTTCTCTTCTCCAATTCTACGTATAATGACTTTTCTCCAAAAAGACCTATTTTTCTTTCTTCTCCTTTTTATATTCCTTTATTTATTCCTTTATTTATTCCAATAAAATTAAACAAGTGGTAATTAGTAAGAGTAGAGTAATTTACTCCTCACACCCCTAATTACACCTCACACCTACATCTCTTCTTTTCTTTAATTAATCCCATTAATTCCGAAAATATAAATAATCAAGCCTTTAATTAATTAAATAATTAAATTCTTATTTATTTAATATTTGAATTAAATCGGGGTGTCACAACTCTCCCCCACTAAAAGAGTTTTCGTCCTCGAAAACATACCTTAGACGAAAAGTTCGGGATACGAGTCCTTCATCTGACTCTCCAGCTCCCAATTCACATTTCCTTCAGCTGGTCCTCCCCAAGCTACTCTCACCAGTGCTATCTCTTTACCACGCAGTTGCTTCACTTTCCGATCCTCAATTCTCGCAGGCACTGCTTCAACAGTCAAATTATCTCGTACTTGTACATCATCTACTTGAATCTCATGAGACGGATCCGCAATGTACCTCCTCAACTGAGATACATGGAAAACATCATGCAAATTCGCAAGTGACGACGGTAAAGCAATCTGATAAGCAACCCTCCCAACTCTTTTGATAATCTGAAACTGACCAATAAAGCGCGGAGTCAACTTCTTTGACTTCAAAGCTCGACCAATACCAGTCATTGGAGTAACTCTCATGAACACATGATCTCCCTCACTAAACTCAAGATCTTTCCTCCTCTTATCATGATAACTTTTCTGACGACTCTGAGAAGTTCTCATCTTCTCCTGAATCATCTTAATCTTTTCGGAAGTTTGTTGAACAATCTCTGGCCCAATCACAACACTTTCTCCAGATTCGTACCAACACAACGGTGTCCGACATCTCCTACCATACAATGCCTCAAACGGAGCCATACCAATGCTCGAATGAAAACTATTGTTGTAGGTAAACTCTATCAACGACAAATAGCCATCCCAAGCTCCACCTTTTTCTAACACACAAGCTCTCAACAAATCCTCTAACGACTGAATCGTCCTCTCCGTCTGACCATCTGTCTGCGGATGATATGCGGAACTCAATCATAACTTAGTACCCAGAGCTTCTTGCAATCCTGTCCAAAACTTAGAAGTGAACCTCGGATATCTATCCGACACAATGTTGGACGGAATACCATGCAAACTTACAATCTTCTCAACATACAATTCTGCCAGCCTCTCCATCGGATAATCCATTCTTATCGGAATAAAGTGAGCAGACTTCGTCAATCGGTCGACTATAACCCAAATAGAATCACAGTTCTTCGCTGTCCGCGGCAAACCAGACACAAAATCCATAAAAATGCCATCCCATTTCCACTCCGGTACAAACAACGGCTCCATCAATCCCGACGGCTTCTGATGTTAAATCTTTGATTTTTGACAAACCAAACATGCATACACAAACTCGGCAATTTCCTTTTTCATTCCAGGCCACCAAAATAATTTCTTCAAATCGTGATACATCTTAGTAGCACCAGGATGAATACTCAATCCACTACGCTGTCCTTCTTCCAAAATACTTTTTCTAATCTCAGCAACATCCAGAACACACACCCGATCACCAAATCTCATAACGCCATTCTCATCAATTCGGAACTCACCTCCTTGACCTTGGTTAATCAATGTCAGCTTATCCACCAAACCAACATCAGATTTCTGTCCATTTCGAATCTCTTCCAAAATACCACTAGTCAGCTTCAACATGCCCAATTTCACACTATCCGGAGTAGTTTCACATACTAAACTTAAATCTCTGAATTGTTCCACTAAATCCAATTCACGAACCATCAACATCGACATATGCAAGGATCTCCTGCTCAACGCATCTGCCACGACGTTTGCCTTACCAGGATGGTAATTCAACCCGAAATCATAATCCTTAAGAAATTCTAACCATCTTCTCTGCCTCATATTCAACTCCTTCTGATCAAAGAGATACTTTAGGCTCTTATGATCACTGAACACTTCAAACCGTGAACCATACAGATAATGCCTCCATAATTTCAACACAAACACAACAGCCGCCAACTCTAAATCATGAGTCAGATAATTCCTTTCATGAATCTTCAACTGTCTTGAAGCATAAGCCACAACCTGCTTATCTTACATCAAAACACCTCCTAAACCCATCAAAGACGCATCACAATACACCACGAAGGATTCTGCCGAATTCAATTCGGCAAAATTAGAATCGGAGCACTAGTCAACCTCCTCTTCAATTCTTGGAATCCTTTCTCACAATCTGCATCCCAAATGAACGCTTGACCCTTTCTCGTCAACTTAGTCAATGGTAACGCTAACTTTGAAAATACCTCAATGAATTTCCTGTAGTAACCTGCAAGACCAAGAAAACTACGAATCTCTGAAGCATTCTTCGGCGCTTCCCACTGAGATACCGCTTCTACTTTCGTAGGCTCAACAACAATACCATTCTCGGAAATTACATGACCAAGGAAGCTCACTTCGCTTAACCAAAACTCGCATTTAGACAACTTAGCATAAAGCTTCTTCTCTTTCAATAATTCCAATACAATCCTAAGATGCTTTGCATGCTCCTCATCATTCTTTGAATAGATTAAAATGTCGTCAATAAATACCACCACAAACTTGTCAAGATACGGATGAAATATCCTGTTCATATACTCCATAAACACTCCAGGTGCATTAGTAACTCCAAATGGCATAACAGAATATTCATAATGCCCATACCTCGTTCTAAACGCAGTCTTCTGAATATCCCCCGCCTTAACACGAATCTGATGATATCCAGACCTCAGATCAATTTTGCTAAATACACAAGCTCCGACCAACTGATCCATCAGATCATCAATCCTCGGCAATGGATACCGATTCTTGATTGTCACTTTATTCAATTGCCTGTAGTCAACACATAGTCTCATTGTACCTTCCTTCTTTTTAACCAACAATACCGGCGCACCCACGGTGAAACACTAGGCCGAATAAACTTCTTCTCAAGCAGTTCTTCCAACTGTTTCTTCAACTCTGATAACTCAGATGCCGACATGCGATAAGGCGCCATCGACACCGGGCTAGTTCCAGGAATTAAATCTATAGCAAATTTCACTTCCCTCTCAGGTGGTAACTCATTAACATCTTCCGGAAACACCTTTGGAAATTCATTCACCACAGGTAATTCTCCACTCTTAGTCTTTCCTTTCACTTCCATCGAAGAATATAACATAAACACCACAGCACCATCTCTAACAGCTGAATTCATCTGCTTAACGGACATAGTCCCATCTTCCACTTTAACTTCTTCAGGAAATATGACTGTCTTTTCAAAACAATTGATATGAACCTGGTTGAAGACCAACTAGTTCATTCCAAGGATAATATCAAGTTGTTCTAAAGGTAGGCACACTAAATCCATACTGAAACCTCTATCAAAAATAACAATAGGACAATTCCTACAAACATACGAAGTAGTCACTGAACCCGACGCAGAAGTGTCAATAACCATACTTCCATCCAAATTAGAAATTTCCAAATTCAATCTCTTAGCACAATCCAAAGAAATAAAAGAATGCGTCGCTCCAGTATCAATAATTGCTATTAAAGGTATGCCATTAATAAAACATGTACCTTTAATCAACCGATCATTTGGCTTAACATCTGATCCTGACAAAGCGAACACCTTCCCACCAACTTGCTCTTTCTTTGGTCTAGTACACTGCGGACGAGTGTGTCCTTCTTCGCCACAGCTGTAACAAGTTATCCTTCGGGGATCTGCACTCAGCAGCTAAATGACCAAACCTCCCACAATTGTTGCACTTCCTCGCCTCATTCTTGCATTCAGGAGCTCGGTGACCCAATTCACCACATCTGTAACACTTTACGGAAGAACCAGAAGAACCAGAGTCTCCCCCACTAGGCTTCTTCCAACTTCCAGATTTCTGATTATTTCTATATAAGGCTTACCACAATCCATATGTCTCTTGCCCTTACGATTAGCAAAACTCTGAGCATTCGACTTAGTACTAGCAAGATCTTCTTCTAGAATCCTACTACAGTCAACCAAATCAGGAAACCTTCTAATGCGCGCTGATACCTGATACCCTGCTTGATCTCATCACGCAGACCATTCTCAAACTTGATACATTTGGAAAATTCTCCATCTGCATCGTTAGGGTAATTAGCATAATACTTTGCTAACTTAGTAAACTTGGTTGCATACTCACTCACAGACTTGTTGCCTTGCTTGAGCTCCAGAAACTCAATCTCCTTCTTACCCCGAATGTCTTCAAGAAAGTACCTTCTCAGAAAAGCTCTCCTGAACACAGCCCAAGTTAATGCAATGCCATCTTCTTCCATTTCAGTCCTGGTAGCAACCCACCAGTCATCAGCTTCCTCTGCCAGCATGTGAGTACCATACCTCACCTTCAGCCCCTCAGCACAATCAATCACTCTGAAGATCCTCTCGATCTCCTTCAACCACTTCTGAGCACCCTCGGGATCATGCGTGCCCTTGAACAATGGAGGATTATTCCTCTGGAAATTCCCCAATTGTCTGTCAGCACCAATCACAGCTCCCTGCTGGTTCCCTCCGAGCACTCCAGCTAACATTCCCAAAGCCTCAACAATAGCATCGTCGTTCCTTCCGTTACCTCTTCCAACCATTGTTTTGTAACATTACAAAACAATCCACATCAGCACACAAGTATCGACAATGTTACTTACACTAGTCGCATACTAAAAGGGATAACGGCACTAAGACAAGACCGACTATGCTCTGATACCACTATTGTAACACCCCTTCTAATTACCCGCGTTTTATAAATAATAATCAGAGTATTTAACCATAATCCAAGAGGCGTCACAATTTAAATAATCTAAATCAATCAATACAGTTGTCATGCTTTCACTGAAGAAGATTTATTAAGTAAATAATGCAAAAGTTATGTTTAACAGCGGAAATGAAACATAACCAAAATTCCGAATACATCATTCATAGTATTCCAGGATATTAACCAAAACATGATTCAAAACATTAAGGAATTCCATTAAAGGATTTCAAAACAAACGATTCCCCAGTGTTACATCTACCAGAGCACGACACTGACACGCGAATTAACTAACTGACTCAATGCTAGAGCTATCCTCACCAACTCCAAGCAGCTAATCACTTCGGATCTGAAATCGTTAAAGTAAGGGTGGGATTTCAATTTAATATAACATGCATTATACGTTTTTAAATACAACAGATTAATCAGATATATTAGTCCATTATCCAAACACATAACTAGAGACAATTCACAACACATCTCACACAATTGACATGTAATATAACAAACAATGGAAATTGCAACACTGGAAACCATCCTAGCATGTTACAATTCTATATGCAATGCAGACTCTATGCATGTGGTACCAAAACGTGAACCGAGTTCACCCACTGCTCCGTTTACATGTGGAAAGACAGTGTAAATCCATGATTCGCCCATAGCCACTGGGTCAAGAATCCAGCCTCACTACCTCGATCTCGGGTAAGTCTATTGGCTCGGCCAGTTCACTTCCGCACAATGGGAATGAACCAAATCAACAAATGCTTATGCATGCATCATAAAAGCATGCAACATTAATTCTCAGATCATGATATCAATATAAATCACATAATGCCAATTCACCAATGTATCACATTCAATCATAATGAATATCAAGATACAACATTGTAAGCATTAATATCTCATCCAGAACTCGGACCAATGGTAATAGTTCCCCATTATCCTTAACTAATCACTCTTTTCAACAATCGGAGCTCGACTCTTTTAAAATAATTTTAGCAAAATAATATTTTCCCTTTTAAAAGGTAGTATTTTAAATTTAAGAAATAACGCCGAAAACGGCACTCGAATCGGAGTTACGGTTTAGAAAATATGAATTTTTGAAGTTTAAGTATTTTTGAAAAATTGCACATGGAACCGGTTCCTACATATCGAGAACCGGTTCTGTGAAGTTTAAAATCTCTCCCTTTTTTTGTATGGGAACCGGTTCCAACATAGACAGGAACCGGCTCCCGAGTCCAATTTTTCCCAAAATTAACACTGAACTCGGTTCCCACAGGAACCGGTTCACGACCTATAACACATTTTCGCTACTTTTGACAAAGATTATGCATCCTTTATCATTTCCAAACTTTCTAATACAATTATGACATTAGGAACACCAATTTATAATCATTTCACACCATTATAACATCAAACAACATAATTTACTCATCCCTATTAGTTATTTGACACACTAATGATCCTAATTCCATACACCGACACAAAATAGGATTTTATTCTATAAACCTATAATCAATTTCCTAACATACCCAATTACCCGGTTGATTCCCAAAACCCATAAGGCATATTAATCGAAAGAAATCACCCCTTACCTTGCGATGATCTTCGATTTCTCTCGGCGTCGGCTTTTCCTCTCTTCTCTTCTCTTCTCTTCTCTTCTCCAATTCTACGTATAATGACTTTTCTCCAAAAAGACCTATTTTTCTTTCTTCTCCTTTTTATATTCCTTTATTTATTCCAATAAAATAAAACAAGTGGTAATTAGTAAGAGTAGAGTAATTTACTCCTCACACCCCTAATTACACCTCACACCTCCATCTCTTCTTTTCTTTAATTAATCCCATTAATTCCGAAAATATAAATAATCAAGCCTTTAATTAATTAAATAATTAAATTCCTATTTATTTAATATTTTAATTAAATCGGGGTGTCACACAACACATCTGATTCATTCCTGTGATATTTAAACGACATCCAACCCATCTGATTCACATATTTAAGATATTATCGCAGCATAATCATTAATAGAGTAATTAACAACAACATTTCCACTCAAGACATTTAGTCTCATTAAAGTTACTTCATAGGAAAATCAAAAGATTTATAGCAATCAACTCAAAATATCTTAGAAATCTCCACGTCCTATTGGTCTTTAACTTCAACATAAACGACATAATAATCAAAATTCAAGCGTTCATCCTCAACCCGATATTACATGATTAGAGCAAGGAACCACTAGTAAAACGATAAACTAAGGAAGAAAACTCCAAGAACTATCTTCAAATTACTCTAGAGATAGGCAAAGACAATCAAGTGGGTTGGATTGAAAGCAAGAATAAATGGGGATCAACGGTCAAATTTCATCTTGGGTACACAACCAAACTCAAGTGCACAGTAAGCAACGTCACACAACTCTCCACCTTTTCAAGTCACATGTCAAGAGAAAAACGACGAAACGTTTCAATGATGGAACCACATTTAATGTTCATGTTTCATATTACTCTTTGGCAAAACCAATCGATGCATGTCCACCAACGCACAAAGAATCATTCTTGAAGGCCGACCGCAACTACTAAAAGACTCCCCGACATCTAGAGTATCCGACGAGTCTTGGGGCAACTATTTTGTATCGGCCAAAGAGCCAATAAGATAAGATTCATTTATGATTTTCAGGTACATAATATCTAATCTCCACTTTCATTATGACCTTCAGTTCAAAGTGTCATCGCTGAATCGTTTTAGAAACTTCATCTCGTCATAGTTTTCATAATCTTTTCCATTTTTGATATAGAATAGAAAATTTATAATCCATTATTCATAAAAGGTAAATCCACATAAAAATGAGAATAATAATTATATAAATTTTAAATAAACCAATTTATTTTAGTTTGTCAATTTATTGAAGTCATTTTAAAATTAGTTTATAAAAGTAAAGTATGTAAAAATATATCTTTTTATTAAATGAAAAATAAAGGTTTTTAACGAACATAATTCAATTCAGAGATTAATCTTTTGAGTTGTAAATAACTACAATGAACGATAAAAGTTCTCAGTCTAAATATTTAATATTAGTGCGTGTTCGACACTGAATTTGAATCCAATACCTTAAAATATTTTACACCATTGCATGTTGTGTAATAGATTCACGTGTTAGATGTATTCTATAATAGATTCATGTATTCGGTGATAAATTCAACCTCTTGATTAATTAGAAACAATTCTTCTTGATTAATTAGAAACAATTCTTACCATCTCATGCATATAAACAAATTACACTTTCTTTAAACATATATACAAATTACAACCAATTACAACAATTTCATCCAAAAATTCAAAACATTTATTTGAAAATGTGTGTTAACTTGTAGTTTTAGTCACAATAAAATCATAAATTTAAGTTGAAACCAAAACCAAGGTACTACTAAGTAGGGCTAGACTTTACATAACACAAGAAAACCAAAAATGAAAAGCCAAACAAAGCCTTATAGAAGTATAGAACATGTGAGTGGTTGATAGCTTTAGCCAATATAACCAGTCTCGGTCAAGAGAGAAAACTGTCTTCCTGCACAAATTCACACAAAAACCTTATTGTGTCTCTCTCTCACTCTCTCAATTCTTCAATTTCATAAAACACAAAAACCTTTCAATTTAGGGTTTTCGATGCTCTATTAAACTCAATCGATTCTATTCCATAATCACGCTGTGTAATCAAGGTATGTTCTTCGTAACGATCTCGTGTTTTTTTCCTATTAATTTACCATATTTGATCACTAATTACTCTTAGTACTGTTTCATTTCTTTGTCTTGATTTTCAATTACCCCTAATTGTTTTTCATCTTCAATTTTTTTATTGGTGATTAAAAATTTAAACTTTGATTACTTGTTGTGTAGATTTTGTGGTTTTAGGGTTTATTGCTGAAATGGGTTATTGAAATTTCAACTTTTTCCAGTGTTTTTTAGTGTTGATGTGTGCTTCATTATGTGATTGTAATTATAGGAGTTAATTGTGTGTTTTTTTTTTTGGTATTGATAGGTGATAGTGTTGGTGATGAGTTTAGAAATGGATTAAATTGGAGTCAATTTTTCGAGTCATTTTTTTTCCGGGAAGTTTGGAAGTTAAAGGCTTTATGGCTAGGAAAGGTAGTCAACAGAAGAATGGGATTAACCACAAAAAGGGTGTTTCTGGGGGTGTTCTTCCGGGTATGAAAGGTCATGAAGGAGGGCAAGTGAAGGTTTTTCCGGCGGAGGAACTTGCGAATGGGGAACGTGATTTTTCACCGAAAGCGTGTGAGACTAGTTCTGCTGGTGAAGATAATATCAATGAGCGGAAATTTGAGAAGTCTTCACGGAAAGATAAGCAAGGGATGAATGCAAAGCGTGGTCTGGAGGAATCACAATCGTTTGGAAGTAATTCTGAGAATGGCAGTGAGGATGCCGAAGTTCCAATACAAGAAGGAAATTGGGGTTTTCCTAGAAGTAATCTAGCGCAACAGAGTATCAAGAGTAGATTGAGCCGTTTAGTGGAAGGTTTACAGTTGAGAAGTATGGTAGAAAATATGGAACTTGCTGATCATGCAGCTATTAGGAGATTAAGGTTGTCGGTATTTTCCATTTTCACTGCTGTTATGGAGTGGTCAGCCAGGCAGAAGCCGTTGTTTGTATCTATGAGAACCACCGTTTTAGAAGCTTATGCTAGTTTCAAGACAAAATTTAAACAGGCATATCCTGTTGTTCTGACGTGGCTCGTGCACTTTGGAAACATAATCCTTCTATTATCACTGTTTTGGTTGGACTGTGCTGTTCGGGGTATTGATTCATTTTTTCGGATGGGTACAACATCCTTCTTCTCTGTTATATGGTGCAGCATATTCTCCGTGATTAGTATGATAGGGATGCTCAAGTTTCTGGTTGTCCTGGTAAGCTTTGATCACAATAGTTATTACTTTCTATATATTATTACAAGTCAAAATGGCTAGAAAATCCTGATAATTGGAGAATTTATGATTTTTGTAATTACTTCAAATAGAAATCACTTAGTCACTCTCACTCATTTATATTTTCCCCTAATGAGAGTGTGAAGTTGCGTTGTTGTATTTTTTGTTGATTAATCATCAAGTTTTTCATTTAATTACACTACAGGAAAAATGCACTATAAACTTATTTTTATTGAACTGCATGACTTAAAATTTATTCATATTAACCTGCTCTATATTGCTCTATAATTGCAATTTTGTTTCACTATCGTAAGAATGCACATATTGGATACAGTCCCTGTAAACACTAGTCCTGATTCTTGCAATAATGTTTCAGTTGTCTTGGAACTATTTGACTTGTGAATTTGAACTCCCTTCATAAGGAATAAATTTAGCAAGCATGATTTCCTTAGTTCTAAGTTATATCCCTCCAACTCGCATCTTAATTTTTTATGCTTTGTGTATCTGTTCATTCTATTATGTTCTTAATTTGGATATTGTAATTTTTTTTCCTTCTCCCCACGCTAACTAATTTATGTAATTGGTCAGGGACTGGCTACCTTGATTGCGTATTTTGTCGGGTTCGTGCTTGCAATTTTGGTAGTTGCTATCATTGGAGTTGTTATGCTGTGGTTTTATGGTAGCTTCTGGACAACAGCATTTTTCATCATCCTTGGAGGTGATTTGTTTGTCTTTCTGCATTTCTATGAACATCTTCTGGATGTTTTCATTTCTATCTTTTTCTACAGGAAGTTTGGGTAGACATGACCCGGAATATAGATATGTGCTCAATAACGATATATGTTAATTTATGTATATTCTTTTCAAACTTATCGATCCTTCGACTTAATTTGAAATTCAGGATTGGCATTTATGTTACGTCATGAACGTGTGGCACTTCTTATCACCACCATCTATTCGGTCTATTGTGCTTGGCTGTACGTTGGGTGGTTTAGTTTGTTCTTGGCTTTTAATTTAGCTTTCATTTCAAGTGATGTTCTGGTATACTTCCTCAAGAAAAACATAGAACAACAGAGTAGATCGAATCCTTTTGAGCAAAGAGCTGGAATGAACGGTCAACCAGGTTTTAGAAATGATGAATCAATGCCTGCTTCATCCTCTGAAAATGGACCATCTACAGATCGAAATGCTGGAGTCCCTTCAACTAGTGGGGCTGATTCTGATGTAACTTCTGAAGATGAAGTTGTTCGATTGTTGAACTGCTCTGATCACTATTCAGCACTGGGCTTCCTACGCTATCAAAGTATAGATGTTTCAGTTCTGAAGCGTGAATATAGAAAAAAGGTGGTTATCTTTGATGTCAATACTCGCACATTCATGTTTTACTTTTTGTGACTCTTTTTTAAGATGTTACTTTATCTTCTCAAATTGTTACTGATGTGGATGTGAGGAGTTGAACTTTTCTATATAGCTTAACAACAACTCTTTCTTCAGTGTGTTATCATTCCTTAATCATTCTTCTCATTACTAATAAACTGTCTTTATTGATTATCAGGCAATGTTGGTACATCCAGATAAAAATATGGGTAATGAAAAGGCCGTAGAAGCCTTCAAGAAACTTCAAAATGCATACGAGGTAAGTTTATATGTTTTGCTCACACTGAAAATCAAGAGAGGAAATCTTTCCCTGACTTTTATGGTTATAATGATTTCCCAGGTTCTAATGGATTCTTTGAAGCGAAAAGCTTATGATGATGAGCTAAGGAGAGAAGAGATTCTTAACGTGTTCAATAGATTTCATAATGCTCCACGCAGGGTATGATTTATGTTTTCTTCCAGCTATTTTAGTGTTATGGAACCGAACTATACATGAGAGATATATTTTATTACATTCAATGCATTCTGGTCAGGAATAATATTCATGAGTATCCATTGTCCTTAAATCACAATGGGTTAGTGAAGCATTTCTATATATCTATCTTTCTCATTCATAAGAATTTGAGATTGCAACTGGTGACATAGCTTAGACATTAGAATCCACGAACAATGAAAATGTATTACATCGTGTTTTATTGGTGAAGTTGGCAGATATTACGTAGAGTTTATAAAATGCTATGTGTTGCCACACACATGTACAAATTAACCGTAATTTTTTCTTCTTTTCTTCTTCTTAGAGACTCGTGCTATCTGAACTTGCGACACAATTTAGAGAACTTTGTAATCTACCTTTTTTTTATCTTGTCTAACGTCAGCTGTGGATGAAACTGTTTTGCCAGAATAGTAGACATGGGTTCTTTTCTTCCGGATTTGCTCATTCAGACGCAGATGGCGAGGACCCATTTGGTGAATCAAGGCGAATAGCTTGCAAAAGGTGTGGTGGCTTTCATCTCTGGATACACACTAAGAAACAAAAGTCTCGAGCAAGATGGTGCCAGGTAGACTTTCTGTCTCTCAAATAACCATTTAACACATAAGTGACAGTTTGCTTGGCTATGCACATTATATTTTGAATATGGTTGTCTGTATTCTGTAACTGTCAGTGTCAGCATACTTTCCTCAGAGAGAAAACACTTCTATACCTGGCATGTAACTGATGTTTTACATTGGTTTTTTCTTCATTTTAAAGGATTGTCAAGATTTTCACCAAGCCAAGGACGGTGATGGATGGGTTGAACAATCTTCTCAACCTTTTCTTTTTGGCTTATTGCAGAAGGTATGCATCAATATTACTATTTTAAAAAACCGTCTTATCGGAAACTCCTTATAATATGCAGTTCAATTTTTAAAATTTATTTGAGCCAATTCCTTGCGTGAACGTGATATATGAAGTCGGAATATGAGTTTGATTGATAATTGAATGAATTTGTTTAATCTTTAGGTGGATGCCCCTAATGCTTACGTGTGTGCTGATAGCAAAATATTTGATGCCACTGAATGGTACATCTGTCAGGTAATTTAGTTATTCATTTTCCTTATTTTGACCTAAATCATCATCCGTGACATGTTTTGACATGTGAATCTACATGCAAATGTTTTGATATACTGGAAACAATTTCAGACTTTCAGCTTACATAAGATACCAACACTGAATGTTTAAAATTAAAGCTGTTATGATGTAGTTAGATACTGTAGCATATTTAGTTTACACTCTGAGACTTCTTTGGAGATTAATAAAAGATTCCTAACATGAACATATTTATTGCAGGGTATGAGATGTCCAGCAAATACTCATAAACCAAGTTTTCACGTGAACACCAGTATAATGACTAAACATAGTTCCGCCAAAGCAACTAGCTCTTCAACGCCAAGGGGTGGACGTATGCCAACACCTCCGAATATGCCAACACCAAATTTTGAAGAAACCATGACTGAGGAAGAATTCGTCGAGTGGTTACAGAATGCCGTACAGTCAGGCGCGTTTGACAATATGAGTGGCGGCTCAGCAACAGAAAGCCCGTCCGCCAAATCTGGAAATGGAATGAAAAGTTCAGCTCCTGGCAATGGCGTCGGTAGCGGCAGCAAAAAGAAGAAAAAAGGAAAAAAGCAATGGTGATAAATAAAAGCAGATAACGTTTAAACACACTGGTAATATTGTCCGGGGCACTTTGAAGATGCCCTAAAAATAGAGTTTGAAGGTCCCTGTATAGCCCTATTTTCCTAATGACAAGTATAATTTTTGTTGTCCAAATTTTTAATTTTTTCATCTCTTTTAGCCTGCAAAATACAGCCTTGTTGTGGCAATGGCCCTTCTGATTTTCCTAGTCAATATACAATCTTTAGCAGATGGGTCTTCTTAACAGTTAGACAAAAACAAAAAAAATCATGCATGGATCACATGAAATCAAATGAATGTGTTACTGGAAAACACAGTAAAACAAAATAGTTGAATATTGTGCCCATGCTTTGTGCTAATAGTATAGGGTTAACGAAACCGTTCTATACAAAAGATGAATATAACTCTAGCTGAATGCCATAGTCCAAAACCAATGTGAAAAAGAGATATCATCCCTCGGTGTATTAAAAACACTAGACAAAGTGTTTCATCTGGTCAAACAAGAGGCATGACCTGATGACTTAGATGATAGCAAATCCTCGACTTTTGCGAGGCCATATGAGAATGTGCAAACAACACATAAAGTTTCTTCTAAATTAGTCAAAACATAATAGAATTAGACAATTGTACATTATGGCCATGTTCGTGTTAATATCGCCTCCAACTGAATAAGATAATGATTACACAACCACCATCTAAGAATTTCGCACACTTAATATAGGATCAACGAGATACATAAGACACTAGGAGTCTATGACAAACATGAGGCACCACATATTGCAAAATAGAGGAAAATAGTCTATCAACTACCTAATTAAGATTACAACATGTCACTAAACTCTCTAATTTACCCTTTATAACAAAATTATTTTACACTACAAAAAGTCCTTTTTAGTAATTTGCTAAATCAACCATTCTAAACCTATCATATTCTTCCTTTCCTCCAAGTGGCACAGTAAATTCAAAAATTTGTTGTAACATCCTATTACCCACTTGATAAAACCAACTATATCCATTGAATGTTTGCTAATACCTATCTCTCTCCTATACCATATTCTATCTCTCTTGTCACTCTCCAAACCCTAGAAACGCGGTCGCCAACAGTGAAACCGAAGAAGGTGAACCAAGATTTTGTGAAATATATTCACGGGTTGCGCTGCTAATCAAGTCAACTGGTGATTTTGAATAAGATGATGAAATGTTTTCTCTTCTTAGCACAAAGAGCATGAGCGGATCTGGTAGAAGCAATACCATTATGGTATGACAATTTTCATCTCATCTATGTCTTGATAGCTTTCAATTTGTTGTGTACATGAACATGCCTTTGGCTAATAATGAGATGCATTACTTTTATGTTCGATCTGTTTTTATACTACTGCAGCATATTGATGATGTACTGTTTGTGACTAGTGCAGATTTGGTTACGTGATGATGATGATGAAGGATTGTATTTTGGTGAATGCCTTTTAATGAGTCATATGGTTTTGTGAATGTGTGTACTGAATACTTAATGTTCTCTTGTCTCATTTTTCTAGATCCACTTTCATTTGTGATTTTCATTTGCAAGGTTTGTGATTTCAAGAAATTTGATACAAATTCAAGGTTGCAAGTTTGTAATTTTGATTCATTTTTTGTGATTTTGATTCAGTTTTGAGATTGTGATTTTGATTCAGTTTTTCTTATTTCTGTGAGTTTCAGATTTCAGTTATCTTTTCTGTTGTGGATTAACACTAAAAGTAGCATTTGCTTTTGTTAAATTTCATGTTACAGGGATTTAAAGGTGAAACAAGCTTCATATTTGGTGACTATTTGTGCATTGGTTTGGTTTTAACATTTTAATCCTGTTTTGTTAAACTTGATAGAAGATAACTAGCTAGCTTAGCAGAAAAGTTTATGCAACACAGAAAATGATGAGTTTAATTGAAGAGTAGATACAAGAAAAATGGTACCTAAACGGCACGACATATCGTTCGATAAGTGGGTTATGCGGCGATATCATGATTGAAGGATGAAAAAGAAATATCTAGGTTATTCAAATTCCAAGATCCACTTGTGCTGAATGAAAACTTTAATAATAAAATGAATTGGATGAGTTCAGTTCAGCTTTGGACAACTCAAACAAAATTGGTAATTTTCAAATTTTCATTATGATAATAAATTGTTGTGATAATTTTGATTGAATTCTTGCGATAATAGTTGGTTTGTTTTTCTGTAGAAGAATGAAGATGGTTATACAAAATCAACATGGTAGATTATTCGTGTTCAGAGATATTTTTTTCTTATTAATTATCTTGTGTGTGTGCGCACGCGTGTAGTGTTTTTGTAATGTTGAAGCAGATGCCAATACCTATTGGCTGCTACGAGTATGGAATGTGAAGATTGACTGTGATCAGCTATGTTTTAAAGTGGAAAAACTTCATCAGTTGAGTCCAGGTATAAAAATGCTAAAATGCAAAAGTTCCTCCTTCAGAATCATGACCATCATAAGAGGCTGGAATGCATTTAGAAGCTTCTCCTTCAGAAGATCCACCTTTAAAGTCATGATTACCACCAAAAGCATGATCACCTCCAGAGCCTACGTCTTCAGAGTTTTCCCTTTCAGAAGCATGATCACCACCAGATTCTTGATCATCATCAAAATCTGGATCAGAATCAAACTCACCATCTGACTCATCCTTAGAGTCTCCAGAAGATTCTTCATCTTCTGGCTCTAACTCTTCTTCAGAACTTTCAAGTCCTGACTCGTCTTCAGAACCTTCATGTTCTGACTCATCTTCAGAAGAAGAATCTCCATGAGATTCTAACTCATCTTCTGATTCTTCTTCAGAAGTTTCAACTTCTGACTCTTCTTCACAAGTTTCAACTTTTGACTCTTCTTCACAAGTTTCAACTTCTGACTTTTCTTCACAAACCTCAAATTCTGAGTCATCTTCAGAATCTTCTATGTCATTTTCTGACTCAGACTCATAAAGAAACACTCCTTCAGAATCAGAATATTCAGAGTCATCTTCAAGTTCTGACTCATCTTCAGAAGTTTCAACTTCTGACTCTTCTTTAGAAGTTTCAACTTCTGACTCATCTTCAAAAGTTTCAACTTCTGACTCTTCTTCAGAAGTTTCAACTTTTGACGCTTCTTTAGAAGTTTCAACTTCTGACTCTTCACAAACCTCAGATTCTGACTCATCTTCAGAATCTTCTATGTCATTTTCTGACTCTGACTCATAAAGA
Source organism: Vicia sativa (assembly GCA_021764765.1). Taxonomy (NCBI): domain Eukaryota; kingdom Viridiplantae; phylum Streptophyta; class Magnoliopsida; order Fabales; family Fabaceae; genus Vicia; species Vicia sativa. Next base: position 40,768,123 of record CM038792.1, read on the forward strand.
AACACTCATTCAGAATCAGAATATTCAGAGTCATCTTTAAGTTCTAACTCATCTTCAGAAGTTTCAACTTTTGACTCTTCTTCAGAAGTTTCAACTTCCGACTCTTCTTCAGAAGTTTCAACTTCTGACTCTTCAATGTCATTATCTGACTCAGACTCATAAAGAAACACTTCTTCTGAATCAGAATATTCAGATTCATCTTCATCCCCTTCAGATTCAGAAAATGACTACCTCATAGGTTCCTCGTCAGATTCATAATCTGAATCGGAATCTCCTCTGACTATTTTTGCTTATTCTTTGTTTGATAACTTCACACTTAAGTTATCTCTAAGAAAACAAATACTAAATTATCCTCCAGAAGTTCAATTACTTTTGAATAAAATATCAGAAGCTTCTGCTTCTGAGCATCAGAACTTCTGACAAACCCTCAGAAGTTCTGAATATGAATTACTCTCTACAATATTGTCCAACCTCAAACGTTTTCATATCCGCGTAATAACTATATACGTTACAATTACATCATTAGAAACAACTCCACGTAACAATAACTATTATTAATCTACCTAACGTATAACTGCTGACTTAAATGTTCTATAGCAATCCATAACATTTCTATATAACTAATTAAAACAAAGATCACTTAACACAATTTATAGTTATAAAGATTACAAACATAGTAGTCAAACATTGTTTTACACATTTTTACAATACATAAAGATAAACATCCAAAATATGCTTCCATAATCTGCTTGACACTTACAACTTAGGAACTTGATACAACGATATCATAAACAAACACATAATACTGCCCACATACTAATAGGACAACATATGAACTTACAAAACACATTCAATCACGATCTCTCTTGGACACTTCGAGCCTGTTAGGAGGATTCAACAGAGTGAAGTCCAAAACATCTCCCCTCGTTCACTGTAACATGCTCTATATTACACGTTTCACTTATTTTTTAGTTACAGTTTTTAATCACGGCCTTAGTATTTAATTTTTCCTTTTTTATTATTTATATTATTAACAGTGTCATTCTTATGATCATTACTAAAATACTTTAATTTCATTATTTATTTAGATGAACAATTGCTAATTTTTAACCAAATCATGCAAGCTGTCCAAGATCAAAAAGGGGTGTATTTTTTTGTATGATTACGGTGGTACCGGAAAAATATTCATGTGAAATACATTGTCAGTAGCTTTACGTTCAAATCGTGATATTGTTTTGAATGTTGCATCAAGTGGTATAACAAGTTTACTTCTACCTGGTGGGAGCTATTTTAGCCTCAACCATTGAAGTTGTGGATGAAATCAAGAATTTTTTAATATCAGTAGTATTTCCTAAACCCTATCTCAAATTTTTTAATTCTACATGTGTCATCTATTTTAATTGCGATACAACTACTTTCTCACATTAAAAATTCAATTACTCATGCGTCCGCACGAGTCTTCTACTAATTTATTTAGGTCATAACTTATGGCCGGGTTGACAATTTCATTTACAAATATCATAATTCGTAAATTATTCTAAACATCCGATCAACCAACTAAAATATTTTAAAATTTTTAATTAATAATAAATTAGTTAAGGGATATATGAAAATGAAATGTTACACCTATGCATTTATTAAGGGATAGTATATGAAAATGAAATGTTAAACCCTATGCACTTATCGGTTACTTCTTCTCTCTCGTGCTGTTCGCTATGGAGTCACTGTTCCAGGGTTCTTATCTCTTAACCAAACCTCCAAATTCTCTTCGTTTCAACTTCACATCCCTCTCCACCAATTTCTTCTCATCTTCAGCGCAATTTCCTCTTCACAATAAACCCAAATCCTTATCACTGGTTACCAATGCTACTAACAAAGATAAGAAACAAGATAGCCATAGCTTTGCACCCAAATTGAATGAAGTCACTGGCTTCTTCCCTGAATCCGTTCTTCTCAAAAAGGTTTGATTTTTACCTATACCCTTCATTTTGGTGTGATTTTCCGCAAGTTTTCATGGTTTTCTGAGATGGATTTTTTCCTTGAAATTCAATTGGGGTTTTTGATTTGTAAATTTTCAGAAGGAAGTTGAGGAAGATGGTAAACTTCTTCCTGAGTTTGAAGATGAAGATGAAAGTGAGTGGTTACAGTTTAGTTATTTCACTTGCTCTAGTCTCATGATATGCTGAATAGTTATGGATTAATGTGTCTGTTTTTTTGTTGTTGTCATTTTGATTTACAGGAAAACTATACGAATCGTTGACACTTGAAGTGGAAACTGACATGGATGCTGAATTATGTAAGTAAATTCTCTACTGGCAGTGATTTAAATCATGTTATGAAGTAATATGGGTCATGTTCTAATGAGTGAAGTCTTGTACACATATGTCTGGTCACCTTAAACATGTTATGAAGTAATACGGCTTCCTGTTATAGCTATCTATATTTCTAGAGCAAAGAACATGCTCTATCTCACAATTCTCTGCTTCTTTGCGTATGCAGCGCGCCACTACGAGATTGTTTACTTAATTCATGAAAAGCATGAAGAAGAGGTTGCATCTGTCAATGAGAAAATTCAAGGTAATATTCCATAGTTTGCGACTTCGTCTACATTTTTGTCCAATTGTTTATAGAATGAGTTCATTAGGGTACCGTTTGTACATGGCATTCGTGCTAGTGTTGTTAAAGTAATGGCTATAGTAATCACCCCGTAATGGAATTTGACAAAATTGCTATTGTTACACGATACAATATTGAGAACAGAATGTTGTTAAATAGTCATTATAATGGCACTATAGTATTGTTGTGTTGTGTGGCAGAAAAAATGGTTCTGACTTTCTTTTTACCTTTTGATGAAAACATACTTCTGATTATTTTGATTGTTTTAATGATTTTTTCCAAACATTTGCAGACTTTTTGAGGGAGAAGAAAGGAACAGTGTGGAGATTTAACGATTGGGGTATGAGAGGGCTAGCTTACGAAATACAGAAAGCTAATAATGCACACTACATTTTGATGAACTTCGAGTTGGATGCGAAATACATCAACGACTTCAAGACTTTGTTGGACAAAGATGAAAGAGTCATTCGACATCTTCTGGTAAAGATGGACGAAGCAATCACTGAAGATTGCCCTCCCCCTACCGAGTTTCGCACAGTTGATGATGAGGACCAAGAAGATGATGACGAACTTGATGAAGAATGGGATGAGGAAGAGGAGGAGGAGGAGGAGGAAGAGGAAGAGGAAGAGGAAGAGGAAGAGGAAGAGGAGGAGGAAGAGGAAGAGGAAGTGGAAGAGGAAGAGGACTATGATGACGATGATGGAGTAATCATTGTAGATGAAGATGATGATTTGGGATTGTTATATGCCCGAAAATCAAAATAATGAGGATTGAGATTGTAGGCAGGTAGGTAGGTTTTTTCTTTTGCCTTGAATTTTTTGTTCCTTCGTTTTCGTAGGAATATAAAGCACTTTGGAAAGTTATGACTCTACATGAATGAAGATCATAATTGTTATCATATGTTTGACCAGGCTTTCCTACGGGGAGGAAGGGAGTTAAACTAGTATAAACTCTATATGCAATTTTTCTAACTCTATCTCTTTTACATTTTTGCATAAAATCGTATGATTTTGGTTTAAATTTCCAAGTTTTTGGAGTTTTATGTGTATGTGTAGTGTAGGTTTGGTCTAGATATCATTTTTAGACAACCCAATTCGTTAATATCGATAGATTGAATGGTTTACAATTTAGCTCGAATTAATTTGGATTTCTAGTTTGAATTGAAATAAGATCAAATAGATTTACTATGCTTAGTCCTAATCATTGTATTGTGAATCAGATAGACTTCATTTTAAACAAAAATCCAAAAGCATCATTAAAATGTTTTGAAAACCAACTTCTTCCTTTTGAAAAGGAATAAGTGTAATCATAGCATGGTCTTTTTAATCAAGTTATGACTACCTCAAAAGTTGAATATGACTAGCCCCAATCCAAAGGGAGGTATAACAGGGTTCCAAACTTTAATGGAGAAAATTATACTTATTGGAAGCATTGCATGAGGGTACATATCATGTATGGAGATAAGAATAATTTGGCTCGTTGTTAGATACGATAGATTTGTTCCTAACGTAATAGTAGATAACGTTGAGTCAAATAAGCGTGAAAAGGATTGGAGGATTGGAACGAGGAGGAGAATAAAAAAGTCTCTTATGTTGTATATGTGGATCTATGTGTTTGTTGGTATAACTATAAGTTGTTTTTGATGATGACATCTGTCAAACAACTTTTTAAGGTGACAACTCCCTCGGTCAAACAAATTTTGGATATTGAGAGTTCTTTGTGACAACAGTTAAAGTTGGAGTTAATATCATTTATCAAGTAAGCTCTTGATGAAATTTGATCAAGAAGATATCTTAAGCTTCACCATTTAGAAAATTCAAATATTCAGTTGAAGTTGTAATCAATTGTTAGAATATCTTGAAGATTGAAAGAGAAAAAGTGTGAATGCTCTCTAAGTCCCGTGCTTAGTGTCTTAGAGTGACCAATTTAAATTATAAAAGAATACACACGCACATACACGCGCACACACACATGCACACTCACACACACACACACACAATTTTTCAAACCATCTATGTTTTTATTAAAACTTCTATAAACTTATTAATGCATGTATGCAAATGATTAAGAATTGTTTCTAATCAATTTCAGAGATTTATATACCACATAATCAATTAAGGATATGTTCTAATCAATTTAGCAAGGTGAAAAACCTCTTAATCAATCAAAAGTTGTAAATCGATTTATTCATATTGATGTTTTAGGGTTTCTTTTCTTGAATTAGGTTTGATTTGCTGTTAAAGGTTATGGGATTGGTTATGTAAAAGCTCCAAGTTTGAATTTAGTGGAACTCTTAATAGAAAAATCTTTAAAATAGGTGTAAGCCAATTGGTTGAGCCAAACCTATATATATTTCAGGCGTGCTCTCTCTATCAAATCTATATTTATTTTTCATTATTTACTTTGTTTCTAATAACTATCCCTTTTTTCATCTCCATCTTCTTTCTATCATTCCACTTCCATTTCTCTATGTGTTTATCGAAACTAATATAATCAACAATTTTTTTAAATAAATTAATCATGAATTTTGAATATCACAATTCACCCTCTCTTATTTTTGAAGTCACTTAGTCAATAATACGTTGAAGGGTAACGTGTCAAGACAAATTTTAAGTGAAGTAACAAGATTCTCTTAGTCAATAACTGAAATATTCCAAGTATTACGTGCTAACTATACCTCATATATTAAAGGGATGGAACACCCCATTCGCTTCACCATTGAGTCTAAGTAAGGGGATATGTGGATAAGTTTATAAGCATCAGAACTATTCTCTTTAGAAAAAAAACATATCTTTAATTATCTAGCCAAGGAGTTTTGTATGATTCATATACTTTTTTTATAAGAACCTAAAATCTCTATTGTGCTCTATATCGAAGGGATGACAATATCTTTTATACCCATATCAAGTATAATTGGCGGCTACGGTGGGGTCAAATAAAATTGAACCAAACCACACTCTCACTTCAAACTTCAATTAAATTAACTACCATTACACAATAGTAATTCATACTCCATCAACGATACCCTGCAAGACAATGCCCAAGCTCTTCTACAACAGAGTCTTGAGGAAACTAAGGAACCAGAGGTAGAGCTCTTGGAGCCTCAACCTCTATCTCAAGCCATTTGGGATGACCATGTCCCAGAGAACTTTAAGCCTTTTGTTCTGGCAACATATGACGAAAAGACTGATCCTCAGGAACATATCATTTATGTCAACAATGTTATGGCCTTGTTAGGGGCCAACGATTCTTTGAAATGCAAGTTGATGGCTGGAACTTTTAGAGAATCTGCATTAAGGTGGTACATGGGCCTACCCCGGTTCTCCGTGATCAACTACCAGGATTTCAACAAAAAGATAATCCAACAATTCTTTGCAAATTGCCACCGCAAGCTGGCAAATATATCACTTTTCAGCGTGAGGTAGCTTCCGGAAGAGTCCTTGAGGGATTTCATGTCTCGTTTTAATGAAGAAACCATAAAGGTTTCCCATCCCAACTAGGAAATCTTTGTGGCAGCATTCCAACACAGACTCAGAGCCAGGAAATTCAACGAGTCTCTGGCTCAGAAGCCGGCTAGGAGCATGGATGAGATCATCACCCGGGCAGAGTGCTATGTGAAGGGTGAGGAAAGAAATATAGAGAAGAGAGCTCGAGATGCTAAAGAGAAAGGCAATAGTCGAGAAGAAGGTACCATACAAAAGATCTGTCCTCGAGACAACCCGCCTCAAAGGGAGCGTCCACGGGAAAGGGGGTCTCAACATCCATCTCGTCTCCCATTTAAGGACGTGTTTACTGTGGAAAATGGTAAACAACCGCTGGTCCTCCCAAAGTCCTAAAACTAAGGGTCACTCGCAAGATCGACCAGTTGATCTTAAGACATGTGCTAAGATTTGTGAAATTGTACTGACTCTGTCGAAATCCTTGCCTAAGAAACGATTTTCTAAGACTAAGGGAATAAGTACAACGACTTTCCACACAATAGTTCAGGTTCAACCGACAGGTAACTCGTGACCGACGAAGACAAACACCTGAATAACTTAACAAATCTGAGTATTCACTATATTTTGACCTACTATGGTGACTCTTGACCGACAGAGGTTGTGAATTCAGGCCTGTTCTAAACGAAATATGGGTCAAAAGACTCTTTTGTCAATTCGAAACTTGTAACAAAGAGAGCATCAACATATACGAAAACACAAAGTGATTGTCGAAAAGTAAATAGAATGCAAGTAAAAGTTTCAAAGAAAACAACTAAAAAGTAAAGGTTTTGCATTGAAATAAAGGTGGTGATTCACGTACATCAAATACTTTCGCAACTTTTTCTTCCTGACGCTCGGAATTGGGCAGAGTTTTTGCAAGTACTTTGAGTATACAAGTGAACACACTGTATTTTACATTGAAATGAATTATTTATAACGTTTACAAAATAACTGCCTAAAAACAATCTACGGATGGCGTTCGAAACTTGAAGAAACCGCTTCACCAGATTTCGCCACCTGTTTGGCGCTTAAACAACACAAAGCTCTGATAACTGCCCAGGATCTTGGACTTTAAATTTTTCCTGCTTATGGCTTCTAAAAGTAAACTGCTACTAACCTCGACGCTTTCCTTCATCGAAAACAAAAATAATGAAATTCCTCTTAATCCAAAATCCTCCATAATCGACTGGGCTCAACTTCGACTATTTCCCTCGCTATTTAATATTTTGGTCGAATCGACCAATCTCCACGTTTTGTCCCTTTGGTCGACATGCCTTTTTTTTTGACATCCTTGACTTAGTATTCTTCTTGGTCATATATTTCAATCTTCTGAAGAACCCTTATTCTCTAAGGATCGACCCTTAATCTACAAAGACGTTTGCATTTAATATGTACTTTTGAATACCTTAAGAAATTTCGAGGTAACAAAATGCCCCCCAGAGAAGCCATTTTCAAATTTTCACATTTCGACCGTGTGAGATAATGACATCTATGAAGTGTCGCGCGCTCATTCGATCAAGTCGTTTCCACTACTCCACAAAGTGGGTTACTGTTCCGCTCTTTTCGTGACATACACTACGCCCTAAAAGACCTACAAAGGCGTTTTTTGGCCTTTAAAAGCGCTTAAAAGAGCTTCCGTAGGTGGCGCTGCTATAAGTTTTAGCAGCGCTTTTTGTTTAGGAAAAAACGTTGTCTAAAGTAGACCTAAGACAACGCTTTTTTCTATAAAGCGCTTTCTAAAGTAGGAGCAGCGCTTTTTTCTAGAAAAATGCTTTCTTAGGCCTACTTTAGAATGCCTTTTATGCTTTTTGTAGGCATCTTTAGGCAACGTTTTTTTCAAGGAAAAGCGCTGCTAAATGCCTACTTTAGAAAGCGCTTTTCTTGGAAAAGCGCTGCTTAAGGTATACATAAGGCTTGAAAGCGCTGTTTAATGTACACTTTAGAAAGTGCTTTTTCTGGAAAAGCGCCTTCTAAGGTATACATAAGGCAGCGCTTTCAAAAGCGTTGTCTAATGTATACCTTAGGCAGCGCTTTTCCTGGAAAGCGCTTTCTAAAGTGTCTATAGGCAGTATTTTTGGGTCTATATTTTGGTTTAAACCTATAATAATAACACGGTCAATAATAACCTGTAATCCTGGAATATTCAATTGTAATCCCATAAACCTGTAATATACAATTGTAATCCAAAATATATGCCATTATAATACCAAAATATATGCAAAAAAAGGCATTATAATACCATTACATTATATACCATTGTAATCCAAAATATATGTACACCAATATAATTCAATTCAAATATTTCTAACAGAACCAAATCAGCCTTAACAATAACAAAGTCATCCCTAACAATAACTAAATCAACCCTAAAAAAATCAGCCCTAACAACAACTAAATCAGCCATAATTAATAAAATCAGTTCAAAATCGTCAAATTCTGACGAGCGGGTGGTCCTGGTCCTGCAAGGTATGAACATAATAACACGGTCAATAATGTATTCACACAATAATGTAATCATAACACTTTTCACACAATAATGTATTCATACTTTATATGATTCTTTGCTCAATAAAATATTGACACAATTCCTCTTTGATTTCTTCCAACTGAAGTTTCGTGTAATATGCACACTTGTATTCATCGAAGCAATACATAACAAAACATAATATGCATGATTTAGTTAAAAGTAATAAATTATATGAAATATCCAATAAATAATAAAACAAATCCTAAGTTATAAATCCATACCGTGATTGCAATCTCTATTCGATTCATTTGAAGGATTTCTTTGATAAACTTCAAAACAAAGTATCCGCAATCTATATCGTTTCGCTGTTGAGCACACAACATAGAAAAACAAATAAGAATGTATAGTTGTCTTGTTTTATCAAGTAGCATCACTATTATAAGCAAAATTGTGAAAATTAATGTACTTACACTTTGATCCATGTAATGTTGTTGGATTTAGACCGTTGTACTCGAGCTTCTCTTTAACTTCGGAATACTTGTATTGATCTAACAAATTAAAAACATATATTTAGAACATTCTCACAGAAATAATTAAATATATAAATATACACGAATATTTAGAACAATCTCACTTACGTATCAATCATTAACTTCATTTCCAGATAATTAGTCCAATCACCATCTACTGAATTCAGATAATAAACCACTTTTTTTTATAGGATCCATAGAAACCAACAACCAATGACGTCTATAAATTAAAACAAAAGTTTATATGGAAATTTTCTGCGCAAAAGAAACAAAGATTAGAATAAACTTAGAATGAAAATCTAACCCTGTAGGAATAGTATTATACGCCCAAAGATACAAGATTTATATACTACCGGTGGCCATGAATCTCTCGACTAAGTGCTCTCTTACTGACTCCAGTTCCCTAACAATTGTCGCTCTGCTGACACGGGAGAAAGACACGAAATAGAATCTATTTGACAATTGATTCTCGCGCATCAATTTGACATATAACAATCTTAAATAAAAACATAATAAACATTAGACTATCTTCATTGAAATATGTAAATAAATTGTTCAACTAATTAAATAATATATTGATCGAATTACCAGATGTATGAATGTATAACACCGAAGCCTAATTCTCTATGATGAAAAATCTCTTCCATGTCCTCTTGTCCAATTGTTTCATTGCAAGAAAAACCAAATATACCTTCATCCATATCAATTTGACAAATACCACCATTCATTAAATTTGATGTTGTGACAAGTGTTTCAAGACACATCTGGAATCGAGGCACAAAAGCACTTTTTTTGGCACGGTCTTTGGAGGATCCCTTTTCTTGGGTGGTACGCTACCAATTTTCTGGCTCACTTTTTGTGACCCTTGAGCATGTACCTAAAAATCATATAACTTAGGTAAACTATAAAATCATACAGTTTTTTATTCGGATCATATAATTAACACTTTAAACGTACCTCTTTTATGATGCAATAGACTCGTCGTGCTGCAAAATCCCTTTATCCTTAGATGCGGGTTTTGTAGGAGTCTAAAATTACCATATAAAAAAATGAGGTAAGAATTGACAGTTGAGTACTTAAAGATTCATAATGGTTTTCAACATACCTGATCATCTATGAAAATGAGGTCTGATGGCCATGCAACAAAAGATCCTATTGCATCTCGCAACAATGTGGTCTCTGAAATAGTGTCAGGTACCGGTAGCAACGCATCCAGATCTAATGCAACATCAACTGATACTTTTATGTGTCCATCCGGGAGCGGTCTATGGTGAAGTAAATCTCCCAAAGTGTTATGCACTTTTCCCTTGCCAACTAGGCGATAAGTCGGTGACGATAAGTATAGCTGACAAGATGAAATTCCCTAAACCAATAATAAATATTTTACTGTTAATGTGCATATATGTCAATTAACATAAATGTGCTATTTTAATTTCACAATAACATATATAATTACCTCGGGAAATTTATTTTGACAGTTGATACTAGCTTTGTCACTAGTTTCTTTCAACTGTGAACTGCACTTTTCCGCCATATATCTCTCTTTATCCTTTTGCAATTCACGGACTTGTGCTTGTAATTCCTACAATGTTTGCATCACTTCTTGATTGCTAGAATTTCTTTTCCTTGGATGCTTATACAAGGAGGTTGGAGTCACACCATGACCTTTACCCCTCACCTGACCGGGATACTCAGCAACATTTAGTGCTCGACTAAGTACGCTCCTATTATCCTGGTCCTCACCAGTGGATACCGATTGTGATAGAGTCTCATGTAATTCATTTACATACCGAAAATTATTAGTGGAGATAAAAAATTAATTATATATTAATAAACATTTGATTTAATTAAAGACATAATGTTATACTTACACATTCATCATAAATATGTTGAACATTGGGATTAACAACTCGATCCTTGCCCATATGAGCTTCCTTCCACAACACATGTGCTGGTAGTGATGTTTCGTCACTTTTCGTCTCGTCTAACTATGCATTGGCACATATAATAAGATCATCAATTATAACACATTCAGAGAATTAATAAGATCGTAGCATTTATATTTACTTACAATTTTTTCCTATAAGCGTGCATATCCCAAACGCCTTTTTTTGTATGGATATGTGGGTCTTGACGCTCTCTCGTGATTTATGACACTCACTTTCTTGAAATTCTCGTCTCTTGTTTGGCCTACAAAAGCAACCCATTTTTCAGGTGTAATGAAGTTCTCACACTTCTTTGAACGTTCCGAATCCTCTTCAACAAAATTTCCTTCCTCATCCTTAAGATACTTGTTTGTTAAAAAAGCTCTCCACCCTCGGTGTCTTTTTCCGGCCAAACCAAGTATTTACTTTTTACGGGTATCTTCAATGTTAAAAGACCCCTACGAAAAAACATACGCATAGAGTGTGTTAGTATAAGTAATTTAAACACATTATCGTCAAGATAAAACAAATAACAACAACCATATATGGTACCTTTATCTCAGTCCAAATTTTCTCTTTACCCTCATCCAACTCTCCTCTTTTCCATCTAGGAGTGGTGATTGGAATATGCATACAAACAAGTGTACTGATGTAGCTTGTCAACTTTGCAGCATTAGATCCAATTAGTTGGTCCTCATCATTCCAATCTACATTATATGTTACTCCTCTATCTCTATGACGAATGATTCCCCTCATAATAGTCATGCCTCGTGTAATATCTTTTTCTGAAGTATCATCTGGAGCATTTGCATCTTGTGAGTTTTCTTGATTACTAGCCATTTGACCTGTAATAAAAAAAAATGAAATGAAAAATATAAAAATCCATAATCAATAATATATATATATATATATATATTGAATGTATGTAAAATGACATATATTTAAATTTTATTGAATGATATAGGCTATAATTATACTATTACCTTTTTCAATAACATCTCTTTCTTTTCTTGGCAGGAATATGTTCTACTCGTCTCTTAACAACACGAACGGTTGGATTGATCTAAATACCCTTATTATGATCATTTCTAATACATGATTCATTCTCATTTTGATCATTTCTGGTAAAAGATTCAATGTCAACACCAATATCACCTTGATCTCCAATGTTTTCATCAATTACTTTGTTAGATAAAAGTACTACAGACCATTTCGTACTTGTCGGATCAATGACATAGAACACTTGTTTAGCTTGAGAGGCTAGATGAAAGGCTCATCTTTGTACCCCACCCTATTAAGATCCACTTGCAAAAATCCTGACTTATCCATTTGTATGCCATTAATTTCAACCCACTTGCAACCAAATATAGGAATCTGAAACTTCTCGTAATAAAACACCCAAATACGCTCGATAACCCCAAAATATGTCAGATTTGCAAATTTTGGATTTAAGTCCTTCACACTTGATATGTGCATTGCTTCAGCTACCAAGGTGACACCACTATTTTGCATAGTATTTTTATCATCCTGTTCTTTGGTATAAAATGTGTATCCATTAATTGCGTATGCACTATAAGAAAACACAACCAAACTTGGACCATATGCTAGACATCTCAACCTTTCTGTTACTGAAGCGGGATCTTAACGATACTTTGAATAAATATGTTCCTTAAACCATGGTATGAAACTTCGATTGTGCTCTCGTACTATCCAATTCTCATTTCTATTCGGATTTAAACCTCGGAGAACACCCTTGTGCATTTCAACATATGGCTCAACCTCAATCTCATTGTGCAGAACATACAAATGCACTTGATCCCATTCGATCCTTGATACTGTCACAACTTTATATCCAAATAGCTTTTTATCTTCTTTTTTTCAACAATATGAGATTTGGGGAGTCCAATTGATTGAAAATTTGACATATATTCAGTACAAAACTCAACCGCTTCTTCAATAATGTATCGTTCGACAATACAACCCTCTGGTCGACTTCGGTTTTTCACACACCCTTTTAATATTTTCATATAACGTTCATCAGGGTACATCCATCTCATATAAGCTGGTTCGCACAATTGTGTCTCTTTCACAAGATGAACCATTATGTCAAAAAACGAGGGAGGAAAATACATTTCAAGATCACACAAAGTAACAACTATTTCTTTTTGAAATGTTGGTAAGATCCCATGATCGATCACATTACTGCAAATTGACTTGAAGAAAAAACACAGTCTAGTTATTGCATTTCTTACTTTTTCTGGAAGAATAGAACGTATAACTATCGGTAGAAAATGTTCCATTATAACATGGCAATCATGTGTCTTTAAACTCTTTAACTTGAGGTCTTTCATAGACACAAGTCTTCTAATATTTGATGAGTAGCCTTTTGGAACTTTAACTTCACTTAGGAACTTACACAATATTTTCTTCTCCTTTCTAGATAGAGTGTAAACAGCAGGTGGTAGATATGATCGTCTTCCTTTCTTCACGGGTCCCAATTCAGTTCTCATTCTCATGTTTACCATGTCTTTCCTTACTTTAAGGTCATCCTTAGACTTTCCTTGTATATTGAGTAACGTACCAATCACACTGTCAAATACATTTTTTTCAATATGCATAACATCGAGGAAATATCTTACGTACAACGACTTCCAATATGGTAGTTCAAAAAAAATGACCTCTTCTTCAACCCACTCTTGATAAGTGTATGTGCAAAAGGCTTGCCAAATTGAGTACTCACATCTGTCACCTTTTGAAATCACCCGACTGAACTTCTGACTGATAAGGTATATCAATGGAGTCGCCATCGAACGTCTTTTATCTTGCGGAGGAGAAAGGAAAATATTGAGTAAACCTGAGAGGGAAGAAACCACGGTCTCACGACTAAGAGATCTAGGTAAGGGAGTTTATTACGCGAGGGGAAGGGATTAGCACCCCACACGTCCGTAGTACTCTACGGTATCCACTTCTATTTTCTAGCTAAGAAGGAAAATAAAGAAACCACGGGAAAAGAATGAATTTTTTACAAGTAGTGCTCGATCGATCCCCATGACAAGATGCCTATGTATTCCCTCGTGCAATGGGAAAGTCAGAGCACCGTAGTTCGACTCACTTGTTTTGGTGGGTTTTGTGTTTTTTACTTATGAAAAGGTTTTAAACACAAAAGAAAATGCACACGTAGGCGAAAAAGAGTTTGTCTTAGTTGGTTATTTTTACCTTTGTGAAAGGAGTTCAAACCATTATTAAGTGTTTTTGTTTTTAAAAGAAAAAGAAAGCAAGTTTTAGTTTTAATTACATGCAAGGATGCAAAAGAATCAAGCAAAACAAAAGGGAGACTAACTAGTACTAACCCTAATGTTGTCATGCAAAGATTGGACCTATGGTTGAGGATGAGGGAATTGCTACCTATATTGACATGTCAATGATGCATATCCTAATGTCTAGGCTCGAAAGATATCCTAGCCGAGCGGTCCTGAGGGAAATCTATCCTATATCCATCTTAGTTGTGGAACTAAGGGATACAGAGGGATGAAGCAATCAAGTGCTTTGGCAGAAACACACAAGCAATGCAATGCACAAACAAATGTCATAGAAGCGCAAGAAAAAGAGGATGACCCATAGCCTACAACGGCAAGTCGAGGGCTGGAAGCAACCGGAAACCAACGCATTCTGATTCCCGTGAGTGGTATCACCACATGACATGAATTGTCAAGCGTGAAGAGCAAATGATGGGAGTTCAACAATAAATGCGAACCCCAAGAAAGCGTGAAGAGTTAGAATAGGGGACTCTGCCACTTTATTATTATTGACTCGATAAGGAAGCAAGACGGTTCGTGTGTGCTGAGCTGACACGGACTAAAATTGTGCGGGGGTCGATTGCTGACTCTTTCCGCTTCCCCATCATATCATCATGACTCGATAGCAGGAAATATAAAAAGTGGGAATTTGCTTGGTGGTGCCACGTCGAGTTGTTTAACCACTCTGACCTATACAAGCACAAAATGTAAACACTCGTTGAGAATCGCCTCCCTATGCACGTATGAGGACTTTAATCATAACCAAACACAAGTAGCACACAGAAGCGCCCTAAATAGGTCTTTAAATAAACCAGAGGGTTTCCTGAACATGCTTAAACTACGGAGGTCCCATCATGCATCTCTATTCCTACTTCTCATGGCAAAAGAAAAGTTGTAAAACCCTACTTCTCATGATATCTAGGAAAACTGTAAGAGAATGCAATAAAACAGTGTAGAGACTACCAAACGGATATCGAATCCGAAGAGCACTGCAAGCAAAAGAATATAATCCAGAAAACTTCAAGTACTACAGCCACGCAATAAGGTAACAAAAACAAGCAGAATACGCGTTCATACGCATCCGAAGTAATAACACTTGCAAGGGAGGAGAAATCCTAACAAACAGACAATAGAATATGCGCGTATGCGCACAAGCCAAGGAACATGTGTGTACACATTCCAATCAAGTGTACCTGCGAGAAAAACCATGCAAGCAGACAATAGAATGTAGACATGTACGCACAAGTCAAGGAACATGTGTATACACATTCTGATCAAGTGTACCTACAAGAACGGAGTTAGACCGAAAAACAGGTAAAAAGAATGTACACATGGGTGTACAAACGCAAAACACTTGCAAGAAGGGAGTTAGACCCCAAAAGCAAGCAAATAGAATGTATACGTGGTTATACAAGTGCAAAACACCTGCAAGAATGTAGTTAAACCGAAGAAGCAAGCAAATAGAATGTATACGTGGGTATACAAGCGCAAAACACTTGCAAGAAGGGAGTTAGACCGAAAAAGCAAGCAAATAGAATGTATACGTGGATATACAAGCGCAAAACACCTGCAAGAAGGGAGTTAGACCCAAAAAGCAGACAATAAGATGTACACGTATGTGTACAAATGCAAAACACCTACAAGAATGGAGTTAGACCCAAAAAGCAGACAATAAGATGTACACGTATGTGTACAAATGCAAAACACCTGCAAGAACGGAGTAAAACCTAAGAAGCAAGCAAATAGAATATACACGCATGTGTACAAGCGCACAATAAGGATGCTAGAAGTCTAAATCTCACATGAAAGGAGTCCAAATACCTCGCACATCAAATAAAGTGTCAAAATTAACAAAGCAAGTGGTAGAAATAATGCTCCGAATGCAAAACTGATTACAAATATGCTTATAATCTAGTATAAGCATGCAAGAAGTGAAATAAAATCGGAAAAATCGGGATGAGAAGTCGGTTTTCCGAAATTGGGGCGAAAAGTCAACTTCTCGGAATCGATTAAAAATTGTATAGTTGCTTGCAAAAACATCAACGGTTTCAAAAACGTATGCGCTTTTAATTAATTCCGAGTGGAAGTCGTACTTTTTGAACATTAAAGTGGCGGGCAGCAACTCCGTTTAGGCATGTTGTGATCAAAATTTGGTTCCGAAACCTCCAAAATCGGTTCCGGAACGTGTCAAAACATAGAGGACATGTACCGTTATTTCAGAATTTCAAGGAAGAATGAGTTTCGATGTGTAAAAATGCAAAACCAAGCTTATGGAATTGCAAAATTCATGTTTTAAATTAAATTCCGATTCCATTTTTGTTTGGTTTTGAAATGTGAGATGAATCGGATTTCAATTCGCTACATGTAATCAATCAACCAAATAAAAAAGAAACACAAGTTATGCACAAGTTTTAGTTGAATTTGAAACTCAAAATATGTGTAAAAATGCATGTTTATGCATGTTTCATCTACATATTTATGACATTTAGATGGATGAAATGCAAATGTATGTGATATCATATGCTAATGATATGTACCTAATGCAAATCCTATTTAAATACTATGCAAAACACGTAGAAATTCTCATGAGAATTAAGCATGTGATGTGTGTCGGTGTAATGAAATCATACATGTGTAAAAGTGTGTGAAAGTGAGGTTTCGACGCCTTTTAATGTCATGAGAATTGAGCAACAACACATGAACTTGAATTGATCAATTTATTTGCATATATGTGGATATGTAATGATGCAAACTATGTCCTAAAAATGTGAATTAGATGCATGTATATGTATTATGTATAATGCAAATGTACCTAAGAACTAGTATGCACCTAGTTCAACATTTCGACACAAGTAAGAATGTGAATTAAGCCTCAATTCACATGTTTCAAGTGCAAATTAATCAATCTATATGTTCTAATGCATGAACATGTGTTAGATGATGCAAAAATGCGCTAACTAGTGGCCTAAATGCAAGGGAAAATGATCACACAAGTGTATGTGTGTTATGTACAAAATTCCTTCACACCGACACACTTTAACGTCACCAAAACGCAACAAAATCAAAGAGTTTGACAAAACAAATTCAATAATCGGAATCCACACGGAATTTGCAAGCAATTTCACTATTTAATTTCAAGAAAATCAAAAAGTGAAAAATCACTTAAAATAAGTGCTTAATTGAATTAATCACGTACTTGTTCCTGAAGCTTGAGTCAAATTGATGAAAAAGATACCGAAGCAATTCTCCAATTCATGAGAATAAACGAAATCGGAGTGGAGATAATAGAAAGAGAAGGAGGCGCAAGCTTGAGGAATAGAAGAGGAAAACTTCAACTCTTCACATCGACACCTTGAACGTTCTTCAATGTTCTTGAGAAAACTTGATGAAAGACTTGATTTGATCCTTGAGAATTGAGAGATGATAGAATAGTGTGGGGATGTAACGGAGAAATAGAAAAAAAATAAGAAAAAGTTTTTCGGCACGGTGGTTTTGGAATTCCGGTAGTGGTTGTTGGTGGTTTGAGGTGGTTGTGCAACTTTGAGTTGAGAGAGAATTGAGAGAGAAAAGTGAGAGCTCTTGGGTGAAATTTAGCAAATGATTCTGTCTACCAATTTTGTGAGTGGTAAAATATATTTATAGCGTGACTATTTGGGCCTTAGAGTGCCTTGGATCCACAATTAAGCCCAAATCGCGATTATCCGAATTAAATTTGTGTACAGTCCAAAATAGCTAAATCCGTCGAGAATTTGAAGTCGGACTCTAAACGAAAACTTTCCGAAATGCGATCTGAATTTTTGAAGTTTCAGCACAGTTTTCAGGCGACTGACACATGCAGAATTTCATTTGCGCTCTTTAGAGAAAATGCCTCGAACGAGGGTCTTCTGATCAAAATTTGAACTTGGCTATTTCTGAGACAAATGAAGAAAACTCAATTTTTGAACTTTTTGCACCGGTTTCACCTCATTTCGATAAAAATCGAGCGAGATATGATTTTTCGAAGTTCACGTATCAGATGAAAATTTCTCGGTTCAGCTCGAAAATGACTCTGAAGAATAAAAATATGCTCTTAAATGATAATGAATTTGTTCTGGAGTTGAAAAAGAAAGTTGTAGAGGATTTCAATACGGAATTTTAGACACCGACCCCGCTCATTTTCGAGTTTCCAGCTGGGAATTACGAATGTTTCAGTGTATTGAATGCACGGAACAGTACTAAAATTCAGTTTAGATCACTTGAGAAATCAATTTTTCCGGGGACTTTCCTCACACAATTTGCTTCTGGCATTTAAACAAAAGTTGTAGATGATAATGAGAGGGACTTTCCCGTCCAAAATCATCAGAAAATACCCGACGAGCTGAGAGATACGCCTCCTGGAGTGCCCAAAATCCATTGAAAACCCAAAATTCACTTTATTGAGAAATAAGCGAATAAATTCTTTTTATTGACGAAACGACCTCCGATCTGAACAGATAAACTGGAGGTCAAATTGATATGATCCCAAAGCTTATGGAATCAAAACAACATAGCTCCCTGACCATAAAATCTTGCAAATAGTCGTACGAACCGAGAAACATCGATTCTTGGCTCAAAACGATTTCAGATAGCCGAAGCGCACTATTTCTTTCATACTTGGGATATTTTGAATCTGGTAACCCCATGATCAATTCTATGCATGTGACTACATGTATGTTTATGAAATCGAATTAGAAGCCATAAATACATAAAAGAAGAGGGTAAATTTTAGGGTACCACAACTGCCCCTATTCAATTATCCTAAAGCTTGGGAGCAAGGTTGACATTTGCCTTCCGAGCGACAAGGTGCGAGGTGATTGAATACCAAAATGGACTCAAAAATTTACACTCTGAATCCCAAAAGCTGTATTAAAAGATGAGTGTGGACTTTCTAAATTCCAATGAGCCTCACTGGGGAAAAGGATATGTTGCGCCAGGGCATAACTGGGTCACAACAAGAGAAGGCATAAAATAAATGATGAATTCTGTGAAGACAGGTACATGTGTAATCTTAACCTAAAGAGAATTGGACTCTACCCAATTCAATCCACAATTCCAGGGGAGAGCTGATATATAAGCGGAGCAAAGACTAGATACGTTTACCAGACTAACCACATTACGCCAGAGGATAACTGGTCGAGCGTGATGCACAAACTAGGAAATGTCGATTAGGCTTTACAAAGAAGAGAAACAAGTGTATTCTTGTTCTCAAAAGGTAACCCACTATGCCAGGGGAGAGCTGACATGTTAGCGAATCAAAGACTAGATACACTTACTAGACTAACCACATTACGCCAGGGAGTAACCGGATGGATTTGTGATGCAAAAGGCTAGAAAATGCCGAGTAGGCTTTACAAAGAAGAGAAACAAGTGTATTTTTGTTCTCAAAAGGTAACCCACTATGTCAGGGGAGAGCGGACATGCTAGCGGAGCAAAGACTAGATACACTTACTGGACTAACCACATTACGCCAGGGAGTAACCAGACGGGTTTGTGATGCAAAAGGCTAGAAAATGCAGAGTAGGCTTTACTGACTCAGAATGCTGTACTCTGAGGAGGGAAACAAGTGTATTCTTGTTCTCGAAAACGCACAGGGGAAGAACCTGTCCTAAGAACGTTGCACCAGGGGAAGGATTGACAATTTCAACGAAAGATGAAGATTGAAAATGCTGACTAGACTCCAAACATAACACAGACTATCCTGCATCATGCGTATAAGAGAGAGCGTAATACTCAGACCTAACCAAGAATTGGTAGCGAATAAACTCTTGTGCAAAAGGGGGAAAACAAGTGTAAGGCTTGCTTTCAAAGTGAGATAGTGAGGACGTGTTGCACCAGAGTGAGAGCTGGTAGTTTCAACACCAACGAAGATAATGAACATGTTACGCCAGAAAAATTAGGACGCAACGGATTCCAAAGAGATGCCACACATCAAAGAAATTATCGTTGCTGGGATTTTAGAGAGATACAAGAACGTCACTGGGGACAAAAATTTATTATTCCTGGCTTAGAATTCTGTGCAATACATGAATATTCTAAGAAATAATATAGATGCGATGATGCATGTTTGCAAAAGATATAAGAAGCAAGTAACCGATAACCGCATGTCACTGAACTATCAAACCAACATAGCTCCCTGACCAGAAAATCTTGCAAATAGCCGTATGAACCGAGAAACATCGATTCTTGGCTCAAAATGACCTGAGATAGCCGAAGCACACTACTTCTTTCATACTTGGGATATGTTGAATCTGGTAACCCCATGATCAATGTTATGCATGTGACTACATGTATGTTTAAGAAATCGAATTATAAGCCAGAAATATAGAAAAGAAGAGGGTAAATTTTGGGGTACAACACCTTTTCAAAAATGTGATCACCTGTCAACATTGTTGGAGCTCTACCTTGTTCTGACTTTCCATTGAATGCTTTTCTCCACCCATGGTAGTGATGATTAGAATTTAAGCATCTACGATGACCAAGAAAGAAATTCTTCTGACAAAGGTTCAATCGCATCGTATCGGTTCCATCTTCACAAACATGACACACTTTTTGACCTTTAATGTTGTAACCTGATAGATTTCCGTATGCTAGAAAATCATTAATTGTTCCAAACAACATCGCCCTTAAGTTGAAACTTTCTTTCCTATACCCATCATAAACCTCCACACCGTTCTCCCACAAAACTTTAAATCTTCGATTAAGGGTGTCAAATATACGTCTATGTCATTCCCTGGTTATTTAGGCCCGTAAATTAACATAGATAACATCATGTATTTACGCTTCATACATAGCCACGGAGGTAGGTTATAAATTATAAGAATCACAGGCCATGTACTATGCGAGATACTTTGAATATCGTGTGGGTTCATTCCATCAGTAGACAATGTCAAGCGAAGGTTTCTTGCTTCTTTTCCAAATTCAGGATAATCATTATCAATTTTCATCCACTGTGGTGAATCTGTCGGATGTCGAAACTTCCCATCAATAATTCTTTCATCTGCATGCCAAGTCAAGTGTCTTGAATCGGTTTCACAACGATACATGCGTTTAAATCTCAGAATTATAGGAAAATACCATAAGACTTTTGTCGGAGACAACTTTTTCTTATATCGAGGGGCACCTCATTTAGGACACTCATTTAACGATGCATACTCGTTTCAAAACAAAACACAATCTTTTGGACATGCATGTATCTCATCGTAGCTCATGCCAATAGAGCACAACATCTTTTTGGCCTCATACGTTCGATTGGGAAGAACATTATCCTCTGGTAGCATATCTTTCATAAGGGCTAATAACTTTGTGAAACTTTTATCCGACCATCCATTTCCCGCCTTTAAGTTGTACAACTTTAATACCGCAGACAATCTTGTGAATTTTGTACAACCATTATACAACAATTTCTTTGCATCGCTTACCAACCTCTCAAACATTTTGGGACAATACTTAAGATCTTCTTCAAGTGCTTCTGCAATCTCTTCGACTCAATCATAATCATATGTATCTGTGCAATTGTCGTTTGAAGCATAGGTCGTATCATACCCCGATTCAACATTCTCATTACTTTTCTCACCATGAAAATTCCAACATGTATAACTTCTATCAATTCCATACCGTATTAAATGCGATGCCAATTGAACCGCGTCAACCCGACTCCCATAACAGCAACCCAAGCAAGGATATCTCATTCGACTGGGGTCTTTGGCATGCGCAACAACAAACTTAACGAATTCTTATACCCTATTCTCGTACTCTTTCGACAATCGGTTGGAATACATCCATGTATTATCCATGGTTTTACTAATTAAGCTAAACAAAAACAACTAATTAGGGAACAAAATGGTATAATGCATTTCTGTCAAAACACAAAGTATACACGGAATGGATCCGGAGCAAGAAAACGCAACATATTCACGCAATTTCAGACAAATTCATCATAGTACCAATAATTTTAGGAAGAAATTTACCTCAGATTTACCGAACAACAACGTCGAGAAGTTGAAACGAGAAAATCAAACTCACGGAAACACAGGGAATGAGCGATGTACGTCGAACTAGGCCGGGAAACACTGCTAATTCAAATGAAAGAAAACTTCTATTATAAAAAACTCCATACAATAAAAACCGACTCAACCACTAATTACAGTTCATTCACAAGTAGAGAAGTAAGCAACTAATTTAAGTGGAAATGATCCATCATAGCAGTTCATTCAAAGCACAACTAATTATAGTGGCGAGAGAGAACTACTAATTACCTACAGAGAAATGAGCATCTTCTAGTAAATCAACACTACGATACCACAGTCTAATTGAAAATATGAACCAGTGGAATAGTTAAAAAAAAAAGAATTGAAGTAGTCTTATTTTGGTTCATATTTGTTTGGATTAACATTAGCTTCTTATACAAACAAATACTAAATTCTACTAGTTAGCAAACCAAGAAAACACCATATTCTATACAGAAAACACCAGAACAAAGAATGAATAAACTTCATGAGTCAAAACAAATGCCTAAACCTCAATTCCAAATGATACCTATCAATTCTAGATCATTTTCAAACACCCGCAACATTGAAGTTACAATCGGCTCGCAATCGTAATCGAAACATAACCACAGCTAAAAAACATACTTGAAACAATCAAAACAACATATGCATATGTTGCAAGATTCGAAATACGAACAAAATATGCAGAATGCATACAGATATCTAAGTAAACATCAATACTCACAAATCACAAAATAATGTTCGAATTGAAATCGTTACCAGCTGGAGCAAATAACAACAAAATCAGAGAGAGGAATAAAGTGAACCTGAATGGGATTTGAAGACTTTCTCTGGTGATTCTTCAACAATGGCTTCGATGAGAGTTCGATAAGGTGAATATCCTTTCTTCCTTTTGCTTTCTCACTTCTATTTAAAACGAAAGCAGTTCCTCTTTGTCTACCTCTTCTTTGAAATTCGTGTGATGCAGTGAAACCGTTGCACGGTTGGAAATGAAACAGTGAAGGTTGGCACGACGAGGGATAACATTCGGTAGTCAGAGGGAATGGTCGGAGGTAGTAGACGAAGGGGGTTTCGTGGATGCAACATTTGTCGAACCACTTACAACTTCAATCTCAAGGGTATACAAGCCTTGTTTCTTCACGCCTCTTAAGACTTACTTCGACCCCTTCATGACTCTTAGGATACTTTTCTCTCCTTGAAAAACATATCCTTTCTTGTTGAATTCACCAAGAGAAATCAAATTTCTCTTCAAATTAGGTACATACCTGACTTCAGTCAATAACCTTATTGACTCATCATGGAGTTTGAATCTCACAGATCCAACACCTGCAATCTTACAAGCTTTGTTGTTTCCCAGCAATACAGATCCACCATCTTGATCACATAATTCCTCGAACAAGTCTTTGTTTGGATTCATGTGCCAAGTCTACCCAGAATCCATAATTCACTCCTTCGACGGGTTGTTGCTCGAAACCACAAGAACATCAGATGAGTCAAAATCATCTTGAACAATAGTTGCATTGCCATTATCCTTTCCTCCATGATCTTTCAGGCGTTTAGGACACACTTTTCTTGTGTGACCCTCCTTCTTACAATGATAGCATCGAATACCAGATGCTTCACCACTGTAAAACTTCTACTGACTTTTTCCTTTCTTCTTGTCGAACTTATTATCCTTTCTCAAGAATTTTCCTTTAATGGCCAAACTTTCACCAACCGTCGAAGGTTTATGCTCCTTTCGTTCGTTCAAGTCCTTCGAATACAAGGCTGATTGAACTTCTTCAAAGGTCAGAGACTCTCTTCCATACAAGAGAGTTTCTTTGAAGTGAGCATGTGATCTGCGCAACGCGCACAACATCAACAACGCTTGATCTTCATCATCGATCTTCACATCAATATTTTCAAGATCAAGAATCAGCTTGTTGAACATATCCAACTGCTCAGCCAACACTTTGTCTTCAATCATCTTGAATGAATACAAAGCTTGCTTCAAGTAGAGTCGATTCACCAACGATTTGGTCATGTACAAACTTTCAAATTTCACTCATAACCCTGTCGCCGTCGTCCCCTTTGATACCTGTCGAAGAACCTTATCACCAAGGCTCAACAAAATTGTGTTGTGGGCCTTCTCTATCATTATCGTCTTCTCAGCTGCCATTAACGCTTCGTTCATGGCTGATTCTCCCTTCAACGCTTCCAAACAACCCTGTTGAACTAGTAGGGCTTTCATCTTCAAGCGCCACAAACCGAAATTGTTCACTCCGGTGAACTTTTCAATCTCATACTTTATCGAAGGCATCTTCTCCACGCTCACCGCACCAATTTGTTGTGAATCAGATGCCTTTTAACAAAATATAAACTTGTTTTTTAATGATCAAGAAACAATTAGGGTAGAAAAAGAATGAAGAACACGATGAACACAAGGATTGGTTATTAACTGCTATTTTTTCCTTACTCTTTAAATAAGATTACAAGTATACAAGAATAACAAATAACCCTCTCACCCTAAATTAGGATTTGCAGTATGCAACGATGAGAGACTAGTATGCTATTTATAATAAACCTAACATACTAAACTAATGGACTTTTATCACAAATACTCATTACAAGCTAACTTAGGGTACAAGCTAACTTAACCAATTGGACATAACAAACATGCCCAATTCGATGCCAACAATCCTAGCATCCTTCGACACCATAAGTTAGAACACACTTCGACTACAATTTGTAACACTTCGACAACATCATGTGAGCAGACTTCGACTGCATGTTAAACTCTGTCGAACCGTCGAATCAAGATACTACCTTCGACTCAATAGAATTTTATCTAATAACTCACATTATTATATTTTATTATATTTGGTTACATTTGTTATGCTAACTACTTTGAGGAACACAACACTTATAACACTTATGGATAATTTATGCTGAGTTATTATTATATTTGTTACAATTAGTTATGTGAACTACTTTGCCTTTATGTAGGGAGTTCTCACCCTCGTTTCATTTAAGTTCAAAACATTGTAATATACATCTCAACAAATGGGACTTTAACCATTTAAGTAAAAAACAAAACTTCCATACTACAGTACTAGCATGTGAAAGTTGTCGATACACAACAACATTCAGAGATTCTAATATTAGTATAGAAAGCCGTTCAGTATGGTCACACTTGCAAGTTGCTGCAACTCACATTCATATGTCATAATGAAAAACTAGAAAGTAAATAAAATCATGTATATAATCAAAACAAGTAGCTCATGTAAATTATAGTTAGAGAATAAGATGGGTTTAGGGAAAATCAACCTAACCTAACATTCAACCTAAAATTGCAGTTGGAGAAATCCCTATTTCTCAAAATTAGGGATGAAAATGTAGACTGTAAAATTGTTAAATATACACGTACCGTTAAAATGTGGTTTTAGAAAGTGTCGTCTAAAAATGTCTAAAAATGTGGTTTTACAGCGTTTTAGATATATAGCAGCGCTTTTTATATTTTTAGGCCTTTAGGCAGCGTTTTTTGGAATTTATTTAATTTTATTTTAATTTAAATTGACGTTAAGCAACGCTTTTATAAATGCCTAAAATATGATTTTAGTAACGCTTTTAATATATGGCAGCACTTTCTATTGTTGACCCTTTACGCAGTACTTTCTTTAATGAATCTTAAACAACATTTTTCCTTAACTTTCAGTAGATTTTTTTAAAGCACTGTTTAATATATATAATTTTAAATTTTAAAATTTTATGGAAGCCTATGTCAGTATTTTGACAAAGAAGTGTTGCTTAATATGCAATGCCTAAAAGTAATTGTTTAAATAAAATTAACATTTAAGTCACACTATACAATGAATCAATTGTTGTTAATATGTATATAGGAGCATATCGTGGTATATTCATCATTATCATGGTAAGAAGAGTCATGAAACATATATTTAGTATAATATAAAATCTTTAAAATTTCCATTACTGCTATTAATATAAATTATAATTTAAAAAATTAATACTTTTAGTGTCACAACACAATAATGAAGTGTCATGTTCATCATCATAAGAAAAGAGGCCTAAAAGTATTTAAAATCTTCAAAACTTCCATTAATATTATTAGTATAATTTTTATTTACAGTTAAAGTTAATTACCATAAATCCAAGAATTGTTAAATTTATAAATAACCTAATTATCATATAATGACTTAATTTTTTTTAAATAGTAACGTAATATCTATATATATATGATCAGAATTGAAAACGACCAGAACAATTAATGATCCTTCGAGTAAGTTGATGTTGAGGAGATGGTGGTGTACCTGCAAAGTACTCCGATGTTAAAGTAAACAAATGTTCAAAGAAGAGGATAGAAAATATTAGGATTTTGAGTGTGAGAAAGTGATACTTTGCCCTCAAAGATATGAGGGTTTATACATTAATGTTAGGAGGATTCTCATTGGTTGCTATATTTGGCCTGAGATACGCGGGTCCGTGAATATAGCCGCTCGAGCTGACTAGGTCAAAGTCGAGCGATGATGCTCGTAACTAACTGTTACGTCGGACAGAAGGGGACATAACGACCATAGTCATCAGCGAGATAAATCAATTATCTGCTCGACGTGTGTCGAGCAGAGAAAGTTGCATGCCATAAGAAAACAGACAGAGTGAAGGCTCCAACGTGTCGCTGGATCTCGGTGGATCGTCGCACCTTGAGATGGGGTGACTTACCCGTCGACATTCGAGTAGTCGAATATATATATATATATATATATATATATATATATATATATATATATATATATATATATATATATATATATATATATATATATATATATATATATATATATATATATATATATATATATATTCACAAGTAATATATTATATGTGATTAAAGAAAAATTAAATATCTATAATGATTTAGAGTTTAAAGTCAATATAATTAAATTAAAACAACAACAAAATCTCCAAAATACATAACATTAAATGTTATTTTCCTATTTTTATTTTAGAAAATTATCATTTAGGTATTTTAGTTAAAAAATTAATTTTGATAACGAAAAAATAATGAATACATAAAAAAATCACGAGGATAATAAAATCCAAAAGGAGTAAAGCCAGTCAAAATTTGTAAAAGATCATACATCTACATCTAAAATAATAAGAAAATCTACAAATTAGTTAACATTATCATTTCGTGTATTTTAGGTAATAAATTATATATATATATATATATATATATATATATATATATATATATATATATATATATATATATATATATATATATATATATATATATATATATATATATATATATATATATATATATATATATTAGTAAAATAAATTAAACTTTATAGTGATAAAATCATGAATGTATAATGTTATTAATTTATACTTAATAACAAATAATTTAGAGTCCCAATACAACGAATCAAAGAATTTTCAATTAGTATATAAGAGTGTTATAATAGAGTGGCATATTCATCATCCTCATAAGAAAAAGCCTAAATCATGGCAACACATTGCATTTTCATTGTAGTTTTGATTACTTCCTTCATTGCAAGTTCTAGTGCAGCTAAAGAAACAATATTATCTGATGTTAATCTTCTTGAATTTCCTCTTAATTTAGAGTATTTAGAAGCTGAATTCTTTTTATTTGGATCAACTGGTCATGGTTTGGATAAAATTGCTTCTGAATTAGCTGAGGGTGGACCAGCTCCAATTGGTGGCAAGCTGGCAAAATTCAATGACACCGTGATTAAAGATATCATCTATCAATTTGCTCTACAAGAAGTTGGACATTTGAGGTTCTGTTTCTATTACTTATATATATATATATATATATATATATATATGTTGTTTCTAGTTTCTAATGTTAACTTGAATGAATCTTAATTGCAGGGCTATAAAGAACACAGTGATAGGATTCCCTAGGCCTTTGTTAGATCTAAGTCAATCATCATTTGCTAAGGTGATTGACAAAGCCTTTGGAAAACCTTTGCGCCCTTCTTTTGATCCATATGCAAACGATATCAACTATCTTATTGCATCTTATTTGATTCCTTATGTGGGACTTATCGGATATGTTGGAGCAAATCCACTCCTCCAAAATGCTTCTTCCAGACAGGTATGATAATCCCTTAATCTTAAACCCTGAATCGTAAGCATTAAACTATAAACTTTATGCTAATAATGTTGCATATATTGTATCAGCTAGTAGCAGGTCTTCTAGGAGTAGAGTCAGGTCAAGATGCGGTTATAAGAGGATTGTTATTTGAACGTCGTGCATGGAAGGTGACGCCTTATGGAGTAACAGTCGGAGAGTTCACTGATCGCATTTCGAAGCTAAGGAATCAATTAGGAAATGAAGGT
Source organism: Vicia sativa (assembly GCA_021764765.1). Lineage (NCBI taxonomy): Eukaryota > Viridiplantae > Streptophyta > Magnoliopsida > Fabales > Fabaceae > Vicia > Vicia sativa. Next base: position 40,796,830 of record CM038792.1, read on the forward strand.
GTTAAAGATGAGGGTCTTGATGAAACATTCTCCTCTGGAAGCATTCTTGCCGGTGACAAATATTCACTAGCATATTCAAGGACTCCAAAAGAAATATTGAGGATTGTATATGGAAGTGGTAATGAAACTGTCCCTGGAGGTTTTTACCCTAAAGGAGGAAATGGTCATATAGCAAGATCTTACTTGAAATAACTTAATTAGAGTTATTAAGATTCATTCTCTAGCTATTGTCTCTATTTTTTTGGTTATATAAAGAAGCTACGATAATGAATATAATAAGAATTGATTTTTAATGGTATAATTAATATTGTTTGAAAATTGTCTTGTTATTATACATTATGATCGGTTGTGTTTTCGGCTTAAACACGTGATTTGAAGTGACTTAATTTTTTATATTTAAAGTGACATAACTTAAGTTAAAATAGAATTAGCGAGGTTGCAACAGAGGTTGCAAATTAAACAAACTTTTGAACTTTATATGATATTATCTTCAAGAAAATTACATCTTAAATTGTTAAAGTTTTCTAAATATATTGGTCCAGAGCCTTTTTTTAAAATAATTGACATTATCTTCAAGAGACAATTGCTAACATACCCCTTAATACTAATAACAATATTTGAGTAATCTTGATTCATGTTTTTAATAAACAATATTATAGTAGTATTACTTAAATTTGGGTGACATGTCAATCGTTCGATCCTTTAGTGAGATCCTTATCACCCATAAGGCGATCAATAATTGGATCCTAAGTGGGATCCCTGCCAACCATGAGGTGATAAATTGATGGATCTTTAAGTGAGATCCTTGTAGCCCATGATGAAATAAATTTCCCAATCCTTAAGCGGGATTATTTCCGTCCATGGGATGATCAAATCCTTGGATCCTTAAGTGAGATCTTTGTCGCCCAATGAGGCGATCAAATGGATGGATCCTTAAAATGGTATTGTTGCAGCTCATCGGGGAAATCATGACCATAAAAACCCTTAGTAAGAGCTTATAAACAAACAATTGGTAATAAAAGTAATTAATATAAAAGGCGCCTTAATGGGACATTATTACTCAAAATAATTACAAAAGCCCCCAAAGGGGTATAAAAATACAATCACCTCTCCCCCCTAGAAGAGGCAAAATAATTACAACCAAAAAAATATATAAGCAATATTTATTCTTCATATAAAAATTGTCTATCTTGAAACACTTGGAAAGGATCAGTGGAGCTCAAGTCTATATCAGGATAAAGAAGGGAAATTTTCCTGTTCACTTGCTCAAAATGATGGACAGAGGTTGCAACGACCTCATCCATAAGCAAGTAGATATGCTCCTCCAAACATTTATGAGTATCACCATCCTTCCCTAGTGATTGTTTCAATCCCTCTACTTCTGCAAGCTGAGCACGAACCTGAGTGGCCGCCCCCTCGACAATTACCTTCAAAGCATATCGTCTTTCCATCAATTGATTCATCATTGTTTCACTTTTTTTACATTGATTTCTCCACTAAAAATCACCTAATGAGTTGGGTCTCCAATAGATTAAATAGTTGGGGGAAGGACATATTAGAATACATGAGTTGGGTCTCCAATAGATTAAAAAGTGGGAGAGTCTCCACACCTAGAAGACACGTGTAAGAAGTAAAATAAAATTATTTTCACGAGAAATGCCATCATGAGGTGCATTAGATACCACTTATTCCTTTTTCTACTAAAAAGTTCAACCTTTCATAAGTGATTGATGTTTTGATGTCTTAGAGCATAACATAAAAATAAGTGTGATCTTTCATAGACCATTCACCTTTTGGATATATATGACTTCAGTTAAAGGACTCACCCTAGATGAGGGTCTCCCATTAGTTGAGAAGACTCACCCTTTATATATAGACATCTTTAGCCGATAGACTCATCCTTAGATGAAGGAATCACCCTCATATATATAAAATCATTAACATGTTGGGGGAGTATTCCGATAGTTTAAAAACACTCAGTCCTTAGAAAACTCCTCATGCTTGGGGGACTATGTAGTTTTATATTTGCGGAAGTACTAAACCGGGGCACCCTCTCTAGAGATTTGTGTATCCAAGGAGATGACCTGGAGACCCACCAAAAGGAAGCCCTGACCTATGAGCTAATAAAGAAGAAGTCTACACTAAATCCTAAAGAAGGAGTCTCACTATAAGAAAGAGAAACCTTTTGTATATGATGAGGAGAAATCAGCTAGTGAAATAAGTTATACATGGCATGTTCCTTTATAATCCCGAAAATTATGAATATCCAACAGACTATATGGATAGTTGCATGTAGAATTTTGTATGGGCTAGGAGTATTAATAATAGAAAGATTATAATCAACTCTTTTAATATATTTGTCCACCTTGTTATGTAGGTGGTATTGTATGCAGAGGCGTAAAAACCATTAACAAAGATGGATCCCTTAAGCCCGCCTTCCTTAACACTATTATAAACGAAAAGGTCTATGTCTCTTAGCCTCTTGCTTTTGAGGACCATAAAAATTATTACAATATTTTTAAACTTTAATGCCTCTTTATGGTCTCAAATATATTAAATGACAAAAATTTCACCTCGGCCAACAAATAATCGATGTATATTTCTGGGTTGTGCTTTGATTAATTGTTTTTTTATACTACCTATTCCCTTATATATTTTAGTAATAAGGGGAATATATCTATTAGAGATCGCTCTTAGAATATTAGTTACTACGCTTTTTGTTTTTTGTTTATTTTTCAACTGGCGTAGGGACCTAACGTTACATTATTTCAATCGACGCCTTTCTCTTTTTTTGTTTCTTTAAATTACGAAATTAATCTTTGTTAGATGAAAAAAAAATACTTGATACAAAAAAATTAAAATAATTTCTTGCATACAAAAATATTTATTTCGTTCAATTAGTTACTTACATCTCCCATTTTTCAATTCGCCCTTATTTTTCTATTCATTTTTGTTTTAATTTTAACTTTATTTATTACCTCGATTAGTTTAACTAACCAAAAGGAAAATATTATTTTCATGAATTTACAAAAATATGGTGCTTTTCTATTTTTTAACTTTAAATTTATATATTCCCTCAATTGGCCCTAATATCCGATGTTAAAGTTATTTTGCATGTACACTTTAAAGAATTAGACTCTAGCTTTTCATTTACCTTTAAATATTCATTTCAATTTCATTCTCCTACGAAACATAATGCCCTAATATATTTCTCTTAAAATAACTAACCCTGCCATTTTCATCTTCATCAAAGCTCTCTAATATGTTTTTATACTTTGATTCAAACATCATTTTCGAAACATCATCTCTTCCAACACACGTATATTTCCCCCATTCGAAAACCATTAAGGCCATTGAACTAAGCTTGAAACAAGGAAAACACAACCAAACTTGAACGGAGCTTTCTCAACCATTTTCGTACCTTCTTGATCATGTCTTTGGTACGTAACTCACTTTATTGATGCACATAACTTAGAAATGTTAGATTTTGTTGTTGTGAATCACTTATTGCTTATATATTATGTTGAGAGAAGTTATTCTAATTATGTTGATAAAAATGGAAATGTGTTGACAAAAGTCCATTTGTACCATGAGTAGTATAATTCATATGCATGATTTAAGTAAAAGAGATTTTGTTGGTGTTGTGTCAATTTAAGTGTTACTATGTTATTCTTATGAAGTTCTCTTAGGAAGTGTTGATGTTGTGTTAAATAAAATGCACCATATATACTATGAATCTCACATTAGGTGCCATTATTGAATTGTGTTAAGAAAAGTGTTAATTGGCGTTCTTGTTTAAACTGAGATGAGATATTCAACCAACAAATCTCCTACAACCTACACCTATCACAAAACTACCTCTACTAAGACCAGTACTAAAGAAATTCTAGAGGTGTCGCGATGATGATCAAGTTGTCAAATTTTCACCATAGCAGTATTAGGTACCTAGTTGATTTGTGTCTAAAATTTGGTAAGGTTTATGGCGAGAATACCAAGAATTTTAAGAATTATGTGGCATTAAAACATAGAAGAAAATTCAGTATTATCATAGATCATTGGAACAAAGTTTCAGGAAAATTGAAAAAGGAAATGTTGAACAATATAATAAGGTGTTTATTTTAAAATTCATGATTTATTTTACAAGTATATATGATAAAAAAATTTAACATTAATACCAACTCTATTATGTGAATGTTGGAAGTGTTTATTGTTCCAGATGATGATAAGCTGCAAAAGAGATGGATTTTATATGTTGGGGAGCGTTGAAGGGGATTTAAGACACATGTCTCAAGTGATTATATTACACATCCAAAGCATGACTTAAAGCCTCCATATAAGATGTATAAATTTATTGGGAAGGACGCTTGGGAGAATTGTGTCTACTATCGCGACACTCTTAAACTCTTGGCTAAGAGCCAAAGAGGAAAGAAGAATATGGCAAGAAATATATATCCAGATAGATTATCTCATGGAGGATATGATAAATTGGAATAAATGATGATTAAAGAAAAAAGAAAACAAAGAGAACTAGAGCTTTGAGATCCTTCTAGAAACCTTGATCGCGAGCCATCTCCACCCGACATGAGAAATGGAAGAGAGTTGGTTAAAGACTAGAAAGTGAGTTCACATCAGAGGCTACACAGGAAGTTGTGAAAAGATTGTAAGTAGATACGTTTTCCAACATTACTCATTACTTATTTTAGTTAATTGAATTTGTTAAATATGAACATTTATTTGTGTTGTAGGATTTGCTGGTTGAAAAATCCAAAGATGGTGCGTTTGTTCTACAAGAACGCCATGAGATATTAGTATAGGAGATTGGAATAGAAGAACATGCTAGGTGTGTCTGTATTCTTGGAAGAGGCTTCGACTTGAGGATATTTTTAGGATAATCTCCACAGAATAAAGAAGTAATATGCAAGAAATAAATCGGAGAGCTAGTTGATCAAAGGGAAGATGAGAAGATACAAGAAGCATTCGAAAATGAGCGAGATAAGTTGACTCAGGAGATGTAGAAGAGTATGACTCAATAAGAACGAGAGAGTGTGCATTATGAGTAGTAGGAGAGGTTAACGCAGGAGGTGTGGGAGAGGTTGATCCAAGAGGAATATGAGAGAGTGCATCAGGAGGAGCAAAAAATTTAAACAAGAAGAAGCCGTATAAGTTGATCAAGGATATGTGAATGAGGTGTATTCAGGATGTTATTGAGGTAAGAATAAGTTTAGTTCAAAATTTTTGTTGTGTGTTGTTATTTTTTGTGTATTTAAATTTATGTATTGTGTTGTTGTTATGTTTATGATGCAACAAATGGAATCATTGTGTGTACTCATCCACCCAAATTCAAATTGGTTAGACATAGTTAAGAAAATTATTTTTGGTACTGGAAGCACGAAAGATAGTTGTTCTGCCCCACGACACCATATTGACACCATAATACATCAATTAAATAACATGCTAAAACTATCAAGGGTGGTAGAGATGTTGGACGACACCTTCGTGGTAACATTAAAACATGAACCAAGTCAATTTTATATAACTTTAATCGATTTTGGTTATTTTTGATTTATTTATTCGAAAAAAATTAAAACAAAAATATATTTTAGTTGTGATTTATTTTTACTTTATTATTCCAATCAAATAAAATCACTTTGAAGGCATTTTGACCATTGTTTAAAAATCAAGAAACCCAAATTCCTTACTATATATGTTAAAATAGTGAGTTGAAAATGGAGACCACAGTATTTCCAAACAGGAACGTCCCTTCCCATTTCATCTCTTCTCTTAACCAATACCCTTTCAAAATACCCATAACCAATGGTATGATACAACCTTGAAAAGAAAAACGAAATGCATAGTACGAAACCTTCATCTTCATAATATTTCACTAACGTGCATCTTCTAATCTTCCACCTATTTCCTCTTAAAACTTCAAGGTTCTTACCCCATCATAAACCTCCACGCTAAAAATACCATAGTAACACCACTAACTAATTATGGATAGATTAGTTAGATTTAAATTCAATTAGGTTTGAGTCATGATCTCCATAGTATGATGGAGTTAGTTTAGGAACACTTTAGTAGTTGTTTTTGCATTGCGTTATAACTTCAGAGTTAATTTTGATTTAACTCAAATATGTATAGTCACGTATATTTTTTATACGTCTATTATAGAGTGATTCCTACATGAATCCGCTCTAAGATTACTTAACATATTGCTAAATGTCTTCATTACGATCCTCTTCTTCATAAACGATGATATCAAGTTTAGCCATGGTTTCCCATACAATACCACCAATTGCTGACTCTGAATTCTTCATCAAATAATTGTTGCATTGAACTACATCTAAAATTCACAACACAACATCGAACCTTTAGAATCTCTTTAACGCGATTGACTAAAGAATTATTTTTGGAATCGAGAGATTTTGGGATTTTCTTCGTATTGAGACATGCAAAGAAAAAATGCCTAATCTCCACTTGTTCCACCAAATCCCTAATCTCTCTAATCTTTTTCCTTTTGGGGATAAGCTTGAGAGAGTTAAGGAAAGCATCATCAAAGGATAATGGGCTGTTGAGAGGTTGGTCAACACTCAAAGGCCCATCACAAACCACACCCAACCCCTCATTAATATGGGACCTCTAACTTATAAACAAGTGGCTACCGTAGGAGCAACCTCGAACGACTTTGAAGTCTCCTTAATCTTGGGACATGTACCAGGTCCCTGTGAAGATGAATTTCATGTGCCATCACCATCACACATTTCCGACCCTCCTTCACACCATTGGTAACACAAACATCCTTATCATACAATGGCTGAATATTAATCGAAGACAAAGGGCTAGCCAGATCATCCAATCCATTTTCGAACTCTACCAACTCTTTACCGCCCGACACATCTTTAATTGACAAGTCCTTGTCACCAGAACCATTTACAAAGACATAATCAACCTCAACCTCATCCTTGATACCATCCTCATCTGAACTTCCACTATTACTTTCCGAAACTGAATCCTCAGACCAATGTTGTAAAACCCGGACCGGTGATCGACTCGGTAAAGTTATTGGGTCACTGGATTATTGGTCGGACCAGTGGGTCACTGGTCAGACCGCATGGCTTTTGACCCGGTTTCTATAAAAAAATATATTCATTATATGAAATTTGTAACTATAATAATATAGAAAATTATAAATTCAAATAATTTAGAATAAACAAAAATATTAGTAACAATCAAAATAAGTGATAGAAACTTAATGTAGCAAATTATAAATTCAAATAAGTGATAGAAACTTAACAATTCATAAGCTATAGTATTATAATAAGTCACAAAAATCCACACTCAACAATCCATAATTTTTTATGTCCATGAAGTCAAATTGTCATAATCTTGATATTCATATTCATCTTCAACTTCATTGTCTTCTCCACCAACTTTATCTTCTCCGGTGTTGCTTTTTTCTTGATTCACAATATCAACAATAGTATCTTGTGCACTATCCATGTCTCCATCTTCATCCTCATCTAAATCTATTTGATCTATAACAATATTTTAAAAATAATTAACAAAAAAAATAGTCAAACCCGTCGGTTCAGTCAAAACCGCCGGTTCACTGGTTTAACCGGTAAACCGGCCGGTTCACACCGGTTTCATTCGATTTAAATGTAATTTCGGTCTTATCCCTTAATCGGACCGCCTGGACCACCGGTTCTCGATCAGACCGGTCCGACCGGCCGGATCGGGCTGGGTTTTAAAACACTGCCTCAGACTATGATATGGAAAATTCCATTGAATCCTTTAATTCCTACAGCAGCAGGACCATAATAGGACCATGCACCTCTTTCATAACTTTGATTCCTAATAAAATATAAAAACAAATAACAAACATAAATATTTTTAAAATAATAAATAGTAAATATATTTAATAATATAAACTGAAAAATATATTTTAGAATAATTTGTCTAACAAATCTTAACATTTAAGTCAGAATATACAATGAACCAAATGTTATTAATATGTACATAGGAGCATATCGTGGAATATTCATCATCACATCATAAGAAAAGTCACGAAACATATATTTAGTATAATATAAAAATCTTTAAAATTTCCATTAACGATATTAATCTAAATTATAATTTATAGTAAAAAACTAATATTTTTAGTGTCACAACACAATAATGAAGTGTCATATTCATCATCATCATAAGAAAAAAGGCCTAAATGTATTTAAAATCTTCAAAACTTCAATATTATTAGTATAAATTTTCATTTACAGTTAAAGTTAATTACAATAAATCCAAGGATTGTTAATTTAGAAATAACAGAATTATCATATAATGACTTAATTTTTTTAAATGGCAATGTAATATATAGAGAGAATAATAAATATTGAATGGAGTTTAACGAGCCAAAATTGCTAAAAGATGATACAACAATTAAAGAGGTTAATTACTATACATTGTTAGTGTAAAATATTTTATATGATCAATGTATCACAATCATTCACAAGTAATATTTTATATGTGATTAAAGAAAAAAATCAAATATCTACGATGATTTAGAGATTCCTGTGAGTATATTTTAATTAAAGCAATAATAAAATCTCCAAAATACTTAACATTAAATGTTATTTTTCTATTTTTATTTTACAAAATTATCGTTTAGGTATTTTAGTTAAAAAATTAAATCTGATAATGAAAAAATAATGAATACATAAAAAAATCACGAGATTAATAAAATCCAAAAGGAGTAAAGCCAGTCAAAATTTCTAAATGATAATACATTTAAATCTAAAATAATAAGAAAATCTACAAATTAGTAAACATTATCATTTTGTGTATTTTAGGTAAAATAAATTAAATTTTATATTGATAAAATCATGAATGTATAATGTTATTAATTTATACTTAATAACAAATAATTTAGAGTCCCAATACAACGAATCACAGAACTTTCAATTAGTATATAAGAGTGTTATGATAGAGTGACATATTCATCATCCTCATAAGAAAAAGCCTAAAACATGGCAACACATTACATTTCCATTGTTGTTTTGATTGCTTCCTTCATTGCAAGTTCTAGTGCAGCCAAAGAAACAATATTATCTGATGTTAATCTTCTTGAATTTCCTCTTAATTTAGAGTATTTAGAAGCTGAATTCTTTTTATTTGGATCAACTGGTCATGGTTTGGATAAAATTGCTTCTGAGTTAGCTGAGGGTGGACCAGCTCCTATTGGTGGCAAGCTGGCAAAATTCAATGACACCGTGATTAGAGATATCATCTATCAATTTGCTCTACAAGAAGTTGGACATTTGAGGTTCTCTTTCTATTATTTTCTTAAATATATATATATATATATATATATATATATATATATATATATATATATATATATATATATATATATATATATATATATATATATATATATATATATATATATATATATATATATATATATATATATATATATATATATATATATATATATATATATATATGTTGTTTCTAGTTTCTAATGTTAAGTTGAATGAATCTTAATTGCAGGGCCATAAAGAACACAGTGATAGGATTCCCTAGGCCTTTGTTAGATCTAAGTCAATCATCATTTGCTAAGGTGATTGACAAAGCCTTTGGAAAACCTTTGCGCCCTTCTTTTGATCCATATGCAAACGATATCAACTATCTTATTGCATCTTATTTGATTCCTTATGTGGGACTTACCGGATATGTTGGAGCAAATCCACTCCTTCAAAATGCTTCTTCCAGACAGGTATCATAATCCCTAAATCTTAAACCCTGAATCGTAAGCGTTAAACTATAAATTTTATGCTAATAATGTTGCATGTATTGTATCAGCTAGTAGCAGGTCTTCTAGGAGTAGAGTCGGGTCAAGATGCGGTTATAAGAGGATTGTTATTTGAACGTCGTGCATGGAAGGTGACGCCTTATGGAGTAACAGTCGGAGAGTTCACTGATCGCATTTCGAAGCTAAGGAATCAATTAGGAAATGAAGGTGTTAAAGATGAGGGTCTTGATGAAACATTCTCCTCTGGAAGCATTCTTGCTGGTGACAAATATTCACTAGCATATTCAAGGACTCCAAAAGAAATATTGAGGATTGTATATGGAAGTGGTAATGAAACTGTCCCTGGAGGTTTTTACCCTAAAGGAGGAAATGGTCATATAGCAAGATCTTACTTGAAATAACTTAATTAGAGTTATTAAAATTCATTCTCTAGCTATTGTCTCTATTTATTTTTTTTGGTTATATAAAGAAGCTACGATGATGAATATAATAAGAATTGATTTTTAATGGTATAATTAATATTATTTGAAAATTGTCTTGTTATTATACATTATGATCTGTTGCGATTTCGGCTTAATCACGTGATTTGAAGTGACTTAATTTATTGTATTTAAAGTGACATAACTTAAGTTAAAATAGAATTAGCGAGGTTGTAAAGGAGGTTGCAAATTAAACAAACTTTTGAACTTTATATGATATTAGATCGCTCACCCGTGCTTCGCACAAACATTATAAATAAAACTTTTTTTTTTTTTGTAATAGTTAATATTTGGTTTTTTATTTGCATATAAAATTATTTTGTAGATCATTTAGATTATGTTTGAAATTATACTATTAAGTTTTTAATGTGAAAGATTATAAATTAAAAAATGACTATACTAATTTAAAATTTATAAATTTAAAGAAAGAAATATTAATTAACTAAAAAAATATTATTAAATACTTCATTGGAAACTACATTTGATGTTGTATCTGAATATTCACATTCATAATTAGTCACCAGTATCTTCAATATTTTTTTTGAAGTAACCATTGATATGAAAATATATAGTTGTCCATGAGAGACATGTTTGAGTGGCTGTCTTTGATTTTTTATTGATTGTCATTGCAAATAAAACAACAAAAAGAAATCGGAGTCGATGAAATTTGAAAGAGATTATTTTATTATTAAGAATCAATGATAACCTTGAGATATTTTTTTTTTACCAATATGACTTTTCAAAATAAGATTATGTGTAATGTTTTATTTATTTAAAATAAGAGTATTATTTAGAAGTAAAAGAATTTTATTATTTTAACTTACAAATTTGATTAAAAATTAAAATATATATTATTTTTGTTGTTATTAATAAATTTTATTAAATTTAAAAATTATATTAAATTTTACCGCTAAAGAGAAATCTTATAATATTTTAATATATTTTATCTATTACTCTATTAGTCTAAACTATTATATTTATCTTGTAAATTTTAGGTTTAATAACTATTTTTTATTAAAATTGTGTTTTTATTAGTTTTTCAGTATAATATGATATAGTGAATATACTATACTCCAATTATTTAATTAATGTTGTTATATTTAATTTAGGAAAACTTTACAAAATAATTAAACTTTATAGGATTTATTAATTAAAACATTTTACAGTGTTATATTTAAATTACTTTTTAGACCATATAATTTCCAAATATTATTACATGCCTTGTGCGATGCACGAAATTCATTGAAATCTTTATTTCAAATATTATTTTACTTAAAAATAATAATAGTAAATATTTTTATATCTAATTTTATAATTAAATATATTTCAAAATTATAATAAATAATAATAATAGTAAATATTGTTATATCTAATTTTATAATTAAATATATTTCAAAATTATAATAAATAATAGTAATAGTAAATATTGTTATATCTAATTTTAAAATTAAATATATTTCAAAATTATAATAAATATAAAAAAATTAAGAATATAAGAAATTTTATCATTTATATTATAGTTTTATTTCATTATTTTAGTTAGTTTTTTTTTAATTTATAAAATATATCATATTTACTATAATAATGCAATATTATAAGAAAGTTTATGTTAAATTATCGGTATATGTTATTTCTCATTAATTATTAAATTCATAATATAAGAGTATATTAATCTATGATTCAATTTAATTAGTTTTTAGTCTATTATTTACGAAATCTAAGAAATGTCTCAAATTATTAATTATTAATGTGAAATCCAAAAAATAATATTTAAATCGTATATTTTATTTAAAAAATTTAAGTTATATAAACATGTTCAGCTCCATACATTTATTATGGTAATACTAAATTATAAAAAAAATATCTTTTTCTAATAGCACTCATATTTTACCTGGTAGACACCGAGATCTCTCTTAATATCTATTTGGTCTGTATATTGAAAATAAATAAATAAATAGTAATATAATTTTCTTTAATACATTTAACTTAAAAAATAAATTATAATCTTTAAATTTATATAATATAAACACCTTATCATTATGATAATATAATTTGTATTTACTAAATTAATTTATCCAATATCAACATCAATTACATTTACATTAATAGTAAATTACATTTAAATTCAATCACATATTAAAAAAACATTTAATATGATTTTATCATATATCAAATTTAAATTAACTAATTTTTTTTTAATTAATGGGAGGCCTAAGCCAAAAAAGAAGAACTACTACTCAAAACCATCAATGAAAGGAACAAACCAATGGCATCAGCATCTAACAAAGGCCTTAGAAATTGAGGCGCTTCCTTGTAACAAATAAACTTTCTATCCCTGCAACCATGGTTCGCCAAAGAATCCGCACACGCATTCGCATTGCAGAAAACATGTGAAATGACCACCACTTCAAAGATAGCAATAACCTCCATAATTCTCCATAATTCTCCGAAGAATAGCAACACAATCAATCAACCCCACCTTGCCATCTTCATAGCTTTAACAACCACCATAGCGAGATCTATCTCACTAAATTAACAAATAAAAAATAAAAAATAAAATAAATAAAGGGAAAAAACAAAAGAAAACAAATAAAAGATAAAATTATAAATTATAATTAAAAATCTAAATCTCGGAGTTCAAAACGATTCTTGAGAATTTTTTTTAGTAAAATATGGTAGCGCATCTATTTCATTGGTTTGTCAATTTGCTAGAGTACCTGCTTGAATAAATAATCAAGATAGAATCAGGGGATGATTCTAAATAATAATTAACCACAAATTTTAATTCCCCACATTTCCACCACCCATTATATATACCCAACTTCCTATCCTTTCTTCCACCACCTTTTCATCTACATCTCTCATATTTTCTCTCCATTAATTCATCTTTCCACCATATTTCTCTTTCACTCTTATCTCACTATGCCTCCACAAAACTCCAACTGACAAGTGAGACTGGAACGGCCACCACCCGATTTATCCACCATGGTGTTCCGTGAAAATGACGAAGGACAACAGCGCGTAAAATATCTAAAGTTCTGTGCACGCTCAGTTGTACCCACAAAATATGTGGACACTGACTGTTTAGCAACTTTGGGTTTGACTGACAGCAGAATTTTCTGGCTCACCAACACTGGTCTGCTACACCTCTGCACTCACCCTTTTCCCACTTTTGAACCGCTCGTGTTGGAGTTCCTAAGGCCATGTTCTTACACCACTCCTCTCGAAGATCCTTTCATAGTAGGAAATGTCAACTTCTGCATGTTTAACCACAAGTTCAATCTAGATCAAGAGAGAGTGGCTGAACTTCTACACTTCTCACAAGGGCAAAACGTCTACTAAAAACCTTTCGATGAAGAAGGGGAGGTACCTTGGGATTACATCGATTTCACATTCTGGCTAGATCTCACTGGCCACGCAACAGAAAGTTGGAGGGACCTATACGCCTCTCACATCCAAAATCCAGCTTTGAGGTACTTTCGTCGCATTTTAGCGAACACAATTTTTGGAAGAACCAATAACCACAAGGTTAACCAAAATGAAATGTTTTTTATCTTCTGCGCACTCAATGGTAGCGTAGTGAACGCCGCCCCTTTCATGCTCATCCATTTCCAAACATGCGCAAATGCGGCCGGTACAAATCCTTTCATTTTTGGCGGTATAATAGCATCATTACCTAGGCTTTAGGCTTGGCCGGTTAAGTGTTAGCACCCAGAACCAAGCGCTCTGATGCCAATTGAAGGTTGAGAAACACAAGAAATTGGGGGTTGAACTGGGTTTTTATAAATTAAAACAGTTTGACACAACTATTTTTGTCTTGGTTCGTTTGAACTCAAACTACTCCAGTCCACCCATCAAGGTGATTTGCCTCTTTCAACGAGGTCTTAATTCACTAATCAGAACTTGATTATAACTTACCAAGACAACTGTCTTAGTTTTCTTGAGATCAACCACAACCTGATTTCTCAAGGAATTTCAATTTTAAAATCAATTACAAAACTGTGTGTTTCATGATGCTTCTAAAAAGGTATATCACAATTGTTATTTTTACACAATTTTTCAAGCACTTAGGAACTAGAGAATATGAATGATTTCTTCATATTTCTCTCTTTGTTGTACGCCCAGAAGTAGTTGTTATTCTCTTCATGGATAAATATTTATATAGGCGTCAGGAAAATTTATCCGTTGGAGACATATAATCTATATATGGAATGATGATATTTGGATTTAATTGCTCTTTCCATAAAAACGAGATCCTGTTGGAAATTGGCTGTTACTTCAAATATGTAAGTAACGCATCAGAACAAAGCAGCCAGAACATAGGTATCAGAGTTTGTAGTGCAGTATGGTGCTTTTAGAAGTTTGACTTGAATCCTTGATGTCTTGATCAGAAGATGATGTAGCAGAACTTTAAAGCTTTTGGATCAGCGGTCAAGGTTTTAATCAGAGTTTAGTGCAGCCTTTGGTGCTTTTAGAAGTTCATCAGAACTTCTCTTAGAGCGTGAAATTAAACTTCAGATCATAGATGAATCTTCTAACATATATCCATTGTATATGAACTTTTATATTCATTCAGATCATGGATGAATCTTCTAATCATATATCCATTGTATCAGAACTTCTATACTCATTCAGATCGGAACTTCTTTTACTATCAAAATCATAACTTGTTCTTTTTTTCCTTTCAAAGTCAGAACTTCATCTACATACTTAATTAATAAATTAGGATACAACAATGTTTAATGCAAAATATTTATATATCAGAGTCAGAACATGATTGTCATTAATAATATTTGTTATCATCAAAACTACTAAAATAAGAGTATAACCAAACCTTGTTCTAACAAGGAAAGCTACAAAGAGCTCAAAAAGTTTGAATGAGGTTAGGTGTTTTTTAGTCTTATGAAAAGAAAAGTCAAAGTATTGTTAAATGAAATGAAAGTTTATTAAGAAAAGAAGTTTGAAAATCCATGGACCTAAGTCCAAGTTTTTTTTATGAAAGCAGTTCGAGTTTTGAAAACAAGAATCCTTTGAAAAAAAGGGAAGATTTTGAAAATTAAAGAATGGGGAGGAGATGAAGAGGCTAACCTAAGTGCATAAAGTAAAAGGTAAGGGTAAAGAAAGATCTAACCGGGTGAGAAAGCTAGTACTTGATATCAAGATCCAATACCACATCTCATCCTTTGGATTACCACATAAACAACAAATAACCAAACAAAAAAACCAAACTTCAGATAAGCCAATGCCTCGGATGAACTCTCTTGCCTCAAGAAAAACGGGCAGAGTAACGACTGTATTTGGAGGAAATCCACTCTTAATTGAGTATAATGGAATAACCTGCATATAAAGATAAAAACCAGACAAGACAGAATAAATCCAAGGGCAAAGAAATCTCTAAGCTGCGGTAAGGGTCCTAATCCTAAGTCCAAAGATCAAGCTCCAAGCACAAGGATAGTAATCAAGTCCAATTAAAAGTTTTTTATGTTTAAGTTGTATTATTAGGTATTATTGAAAAGAAAAACAAAGCTCAAGTGAGAAAATTCAAAATGACAAGAAAATAAAATGCTCAAGTAAGCAAAGGAAAAATGACATAGAAAATAAATGCTCAAGTGAACAAAGAAAAAATGGCATAAAATGTAAATGCTAAAATAAAGTGCATAAAAGTAAAGAGCATGAAAGTAAAAGCGAAAAGTAAAGACAAGAAAATAAAAAGAAATTAATAAAGGTTAGCAAGATGACCATCTTGAAACTTGTCAAGTATATCATCGAATCGTTAGTAATTAGTCGTCAGTAAGGTGACCATCTTGAAACTTGCGCATGAAGACTTGCAAGAAGCTTGATAGAATCAACACGACCACACGACACGTTTCAATTGCTTTTTGTCAAGTACATCACCAGTTTTGGATTTTAACATCACTTGATCAAAGAAAATTGAGAATTTCAAATGGACAAGGTTAGCAGAAACTTGCCAGAAGCTTGATTAGAAATCAACGCCACGACACAACAAGCGCCACAGGTGTTGAACCAAGATCAAAGCTCAAGTCATCTTTGGGGGCTTATGTTTGAACATAAAATCTCATGCCACCAATTGATCACTTTCTTCGAGTCAGGACAAAAGAAAAATAAGATGAAGAAGAAGAAATAATTTCCAAATTTATTTTGCATCAGATGAATTTATTCGGTCTAACTTCGTCAAAATCAATCAACTTTCTTGGTGGAATTGGTTAAAAGACCTATCAACGTCCAAATTTCATTAATGTTGATGAAATTTATGACTCTAAAATAAATTCAAAAGTCAGCAAAATAAAATAAAAATAAAAATCAAATAAAAGGGATTAAAGTAATTTTGAAATTAGGTTATTTATTTGGACTTTATTGACGAAATACATAAATAGTATTTTTTTCATCAAAATAAAATTCCAAGAAAATTACCCAAAGTCAAACAGAGGTCAACAAGTGTTGACAAAAAAAATTTAGAATTTTTTAAAGTCAGAAAATATTTTTAAACAATAAAATAAAAGGTGAAATGAATTAAAAATGGCAAAAATAGTAAAATCAGAAACAAAAATAAAATAAGGTAACCAATATTTGTCAAATGACCATTGGATCCTTCCATAATTTTTTCAAAATTTTAAAATGTCAAAAAGTATTTTAAAATAATTAAAAACATCAAATAAAAGAGAAAAATCATAAAAAATATCAAATCACAAAATAAAATTATGAAAAAATAAAATTCATAAAGATTTTTGTGAATTTTTTTCATAATTTTTGAGTCAGAAATGAATTTTATATGATTTTTTTGAAGTTTAAAACATTTAAAATATAAAATCAGAAAATAAAATAAAAGCCAAAAAATATGGACCATATGATCATAGTCAAAAAGTGTTAGTGATCACATCCAATGGACATGGCGGGCTGTGCTTGATATGGACCTTCTTGGTTTTCACAACGGATTGAAAATTAAAAAAAAAACAAGAATTAATGTCACGCGTTGGATCAAGTCTGACTCACAAAATCAATTAGATCCAAGGGCTCCAGAGACGTGTGTATGATAAGGCGTTATCACATGATCCAATTTGAAAAAATAACATGGCGTACTCTCATTGGTTGAGACGAGACATGTCATCGTCTTCAACCTCCAGCCACTCCAAAATTGGAGTTCCTCAAACTGTAAAATTAATGATCATGAGTGGTGTCCTTGGATTTATCTCTTCAAGACGATCTCAACCACATGGTCGCGAAAAATTTATTTTAATTGTGTGAAGAGAAAATTGGAAAAAACTCAAATAATAGCGAATAGGATTTTGATGAAATTCTCAGTCAATACTTAATGAAAACGCAAATGGTGAAGATCACAAGGATCAGGGAGATGAGGAGAAAGCAATGGTGCTTAATTTTACAAGGTTTAATAGAGATTCCTACCTGGACGAAGTTCACTTTCAGAGCTCTAAAACTGGACTTGGATAGCACGATTTAGGGAGTTTCAAGGCATGATTCTTGTTTTGTTAGCTTCAGTGAGGTTCAAGGAAGAAGAATTAAGGGTTAATTTAAAATTGGAAGTCGTTTAAACACAAATTCAAAGTTGCAGAAATGTAAGGTTTGGAGAGAGTTTGACAACGATTTTTTGGCTATCAAAGCTTGAGGAAATGTGTCGAATGTGTCCCTTATTTATAGGAGAAGTGAATGGGATCAAAAGGGAGGGTGAAGGATGCAATTTAGAGCGAAATCGTTCACACCCGTGTTCATGAAAAAAGTGTGACTTCATGTGCATCAAAACTCAATCATTCCTTGCATTTTGATGTGCTAATTAATCCTAGAAAGTTCCTAATCACAATTAGTCACGAAAGCAGGACTTAACTTGGCTTAAAATTGATTGGTAGCGCAAAATGCACAAACTAATGGTGTGCTCGAAACAGATTTTAGCAAAAACTTTAAACTTAGGCCAAATAAAATTCCCTCACGCGTTTTCTGATTTTCCTTCAGCCAAATGAAGTATTCAAAGAGTAGAACACAATGCAAAAAGAATCAAATCCAGTGGATGCTTGAGTTGAGAGATATAGCCTTTAGGATTCTTGAAAAAACACTGATTTTCATGCCAGACCTTGGTCAAACATGCCACACTTTCTAAAATGACCTATAATGTTTTCTCTTCAAACTTGCTCTTCCACTCAAAATTTGATCTTGACTTTCAAAAATGATATGAAATAGACCTCTCAAGGAACATTTGGCAAAAAGAATCATCCAAAAACTCCAAAAATTGAGAAATTATGGCCTTATGAAGTTGAGGGAAATTTGTGAAATGACCTATAATCTTTTGATTTCTTTAAGCAACTTCCAAACACTTTCAATCTTCAAAACTTATATGGAGATAAAGTTCACATCCTCAATGTTGTTGTGCAAAAATAATGACCTCAAGATGATAAATGGTGATCAAGATATGATCTCTTGAAGTTGATTGACCAAAAATTGAGAAATTCATTAAAAACTTGTAATCTTTTGACCTCATAGGCAAATTTTCAAGCATTTTCTTTTCCTAACAATTGAAATAAGTTGTATTAGACATACTTAGTGTCATTTTGAAAGAATAATGAGCTCAAGGATACAAGGGATGACAAAGTTATGATCCTTTGAAGTCATACAAGATAGATGAAGCATCAATCTAGAGAGTTAGCAATCATAGACCTCCAAAATAATCTTCTCATCAACAAAACTCCTTGGATCAAAGCATATTCATATTAGAAGTCCTCTTAAGAATCAAATGAATTTGAAATCATTCAAAAACTTCATATAAACACCAAGAGATGGTCCTCAGAAGTCCAAAATCCTAATTTCATGACAGATGTCCATTGAATGGAGAATTCTTCAAATTTGATGATCTCTTTTAAACATGAAACATATACTCAATAAGAGAGGCCATGGTAGATCATAAGAGAAGTCTTCAATGAGAAACAATGCTTTCAAAAATCTTTGAGAGTTGAGGAGAGAAGGCATGGAAATAAACACATGAACCTATGGACTCCTTGAATAAGAAACTTGTGCACCATTCACCTACAATATTTAGCGAGAAAAGTGTACACATATCATTGTTAGCCAAATATCAATCATCACACACAAGAAATGAACACAATCATAAGGTGATTGGTGATTTTCTAAAGGGCAAACCCAAAGATAGGGAAGAGAGGGAGACACCCTTTGTGATCTTTGTGCAATGTGATGGTATGGAGTTTTTTTTTTTGAGAATATTAGGGAAGGAAATTGGGGTACAACACATACAGATCAAAATTTATGATCAAAATATTTTTCATAAATTTTTTCCAAACATACAGAGGAACCAATCGATTTTCATAACATGACCAATCAATTTACACCTTATACTTTTTCCAAAAATTCAATTTTAAAACCCTTTTCACGAATTTCATCCCCTTCAAACCCCAAAAGTCTCCATGTCAACATCACCAAGCCTCCACCATGAATTTCCAGTGGATAGCATTCATTCATATAGATTAAACAACAATAATTATACAATTAATCATGTAAATCATCAAATTGAAATAACAACAACATCAATTCTCATACTTAATCACCATTTAAGAAAAGCCATGACATTTCAATCAAAGTATACAAATAATAATTTATCAGCATAAGTCTAGTCCTAAATCATCATAATTCTTCAACATTCATCCCACATAATCAAGGCTTTAATGTAAGAACATACTCTAACACATACAAATTCATTCCTCTAGTCTAACTCATACCAATCATCATTGGAATGCAATAACTCATTCTTATCTTAGGTTTTTCAAGCAAGCAATTCTTCTTCTCCTTAAGTTGTTCTTCACTTCTTTCCCTAGCTTGATCTTCTCTCTTTTTCTTATCCCGCTTTGTAAACACATACAATAGTAAGTGCCTCCTTATTTTAACCCTTTTAATTTTTAGGAAAAATTACCCCTAGGGTCCTTTAAGTTATTTAATTGTAATAAGCCAGTCCTTTATGTTTTTTTGCTACATGTGGGTCCTTTATGTTTACTAACGCTTGCATCGTTGACTTTTTTCTGCTTTATTTTGTTCTATTAATTTTATTTTAACTTCTAAAATTCATATTAAATCCTTTTTTGGTCCAAAAATTATGAATAAATTCATCAATATATTTCTTCTCATTTTACACTTCATGGAATTTTTTGAGAATTTTATTTTCTATTTTACTATTTTTCTTTAATTTCTTCCTTTTACGTACATTTTAATTAGTTTAAAAATACTTTTATGTATTCAAAAATTTTGAAAATTTTATTATATGATCTAATGATGGTCTGTGACCTATGTTAAGTGACATATCAGTATCATTAGTGTTACTTCAACTTTTTTGAAAAAGAGTTTGGAGAAAAGGTCAACGATGCAAGCATTAATTAACATAAATGATCCACATGTAACGAAAAAAACATAAAGAACTAACATGTTACAATTAAATAACTTAAAGGACCATGTGAGTAATTTTTCCTAATTTTTATTAAAAATCTAATCCTAATTAAGCTTATCCACTTCTACCATCACTTACTCCTCTAACTCCCTATTATATCTTCATTGTTCTCTCAAATGCCAACTTTATCCTTTATTTCTCGATTCTCCTATTTTAATAAAATAAGTCCCAAAAATAATTCTAATAATTTTACATTACTCCACTCATCTCTAATTTTACATTACTCCACTCCACTCATCCAACTACAAATTATTTAATCTAAATAATTTCTATGTCGGTATCTAAATCCCACTAAAAACCCAACAACATATCGACATAAAATCACATAATATTCAAATAAATCATAAAAACATAAATTCTAGATTTGGGGTGTTACACCTACCTCCTCCTCCAAATCCTCTCCCGGTTAGATTCAGGTCCAACCACCACTGTGAGTTCCATCAAGGAATTACAGGTCGTGATCTAGAAAGTTGTTTACACTAAAGGCTAAAGTTCAACACTTGGTTAGAGTAGAGGTAATAACTTTTGCAGATGTTGGTCACAATGTTGTCAACAATCCTTTTCTAGGATAGGGTGGGTGAATACTGGGCCAGGGCATGACAAGTCACTTCCTAAATTTAATGGATCAGACAGGACAATGCATCAACGATGTTTATTAGTCACTAGGTTGTGTTTTCTTTTCATTTGCAATTTCATTGTTTGTATTATTTTATTTGCTTTGAAACTTGTTATTTCTGAATGTTCATTTTAATGAAATGAGCGCTGCATATTTTGAATCAATTCGTTCACATTCACTTTGCGTATGTTTATGTTTTCTTCTTTCAAAAATATTTCTCCCATTCTCTTTACTTTATTAAACTTTTGTTTATACAAAGATCGGAGAGAGAATGATGAAAAAATACCCAAATTGATGAACGGTATGCTTTCAAATAAAACTTTGTTGATGATGTAAGGCATTGTTTCAATTTCCAAACACTGGAGAAATAAGGAAGTTAATTTGTAGTCAACCCCTTTGAGCCTAGAAGTTGGTGTTTAGGCAAAAATTAGGGCATTCTGGTGGACTCAAAACTTCAAAGAAGCAGTCCAGGCAAAAGTTAAGGATAAAAAAATAAAAAGAGTGTTGAAGTGACTATCATCTCAAGATTTCCCTCGACTTTTCAGCAATCATCATCAGTACCATTCCAAAAATCTCTTCAGACTTGAATGCATAAGTAGAATTAATTGAACGTAGGACTGAAGATCATAATGGAGAATGGGGTGGATTAAAATTAAATTTTGAACCTTATATCCTTTGTTTCAAAAACTGAAAAACAAGACCATATTACAAGCCTCAAAAGAACTAACTTAATCTAGGTTTATTTTGAAAGCATATTATAGCAAGGTTGTGTAAACTAACTCCAAAAGGATTTGCCAATCATTTGGTTTAGTATCATACCTTTGCATTATCTTTCACTTTGAATGTAAAAACGATTATTGTGTTTTGACCAGTGATCCATTTTCCGTACATAACAATATCATTCCAATATTGATTTTGATTTCAAAAATTGCATGAGTGTTGCATTAAAATGATCATTTTTTAAATGAACAATTTTATTTTAAAGTAAGCACTCATCATCAAGGAAGTTCACATAATTGAGAAACTTGGCCAATGATCCTATCAGGGAACATTGCTTCAAGATCCTGATCAAAATCAGTTTAAGACTTGTCGATCATGGCAACCTATTCTGAGAATTGGTTCACCAAGAGAAGATCTCCTTCAATAATCATGATAGAGAAAAAATTTTAAGCGCACAATAAGCAGTCATTTCAATAGTCAGTCAATCTAGGTTTGTCTACTTCAAGAAACCCCCAAGCAAGGTTCTTCAGTCCTTCCCAAAGGACCATCAACTTAACCTATTTGATAAATATGACAGAAGTTTGTTCAAAACATCTTCTAATGACATAGTTCAAAGTGTTCCATGTTTTGAGGAATCAGAGTTTCAACTTTACCTCACAAAAATATTCTAACTCAGTTGTCATAAGCATTTTCATTACATGCATCGATCATTCATACATCATGCATAAAAGAAAATTTCAATGTCATGCATAGCTTGAAACTTATTTCACGCTCATTTGCATTTTCCCAAAACTTGTTGTTATCAACGTCTTACCTTGTGGTCAAAGTCCAACTTTGTTGTCTCCTACCAAAGCTGATATTTGTCCTTGTGGTTCAATCTGTATTTATTTATCTGATGTTCTTTCGAATATGTCTTTCGTTCTGATGTTTTTCCATAACCCATTTTTATGCTTAGCCGATGCTTTTCCAGATATTTCTTGTTTGTTCTGATGTTTTTCCAGAACATTATCTTGTACATTCAATGTTTTTCTAAAATCAAATTATTTCAAAATCCATCAGTGCATATCAATACAGAAGGATATCATCAAGCATTACTAGAGCTAAACAACAACAATCATCAATTGTAAGTTTTATTTTGAGCATTATTGATTTTTTATTTTAGTAAACTAATTTTTTTATAGTTTTTGAAATGTTTGAACTCAATATGGAAGTGTTAGACATTTCATTTTAACGATAAACGAAAGTTTATTGGCCAATATTAAGGTTCAACACCACCATTGGCATTGATGTAATGTTGTAGGTCGTACCAGAAATAAATTTCCGATTTTGTTCATAGCAGAAACCGAAAGTATATTTTCGGTTTTGTAGAATTTTGTTTATCTATCTATTTTGCCCTCATTGTGTTTTTGTTTATTAATTAGTTTATTTATTCTGTAGGTATTATGGCCGAGAAACCTTCCAAATTGCGCCTCAGAAGAGTTTCACAACATGCTTTCGTGCATACGGAACATACGGAGGCTTTTCAAGCTCCCAGACCTGTTGTGTCAGATACACCCGTTGATGTATGTGTTTCTACTTCTACTCCGTCGACTAGAAGGCGAGAGTCTCCTGCCCACCTATCTTCGCCTCCTTCCTCTTGGAGACGCATGTCCTCTCCGAAGGTATCTGGACAAGGCCAGACATCTAGATCCCGACCTACATATTTTGTCTTTCAGATAGGAGAGACTTCTCCTTCCCAGCCTAGAGCTTCTCCTACTTATTCCTACGCTAAATCTTCTCCTACTTCCACCCAGCCTAGTCTTTCTCCTGCTCCCACCCATTCTGCATTGGCGAGCCATCCACATCTTGCACCAGCGGCGGACCATCCAGAGCCTGCATCAGAGGCGGCCCATCCACAGCCTACGCCAGAGGCGACGCCAAAGGGTTTTGGAGGAGGACCTTCTTATTTTTTAGTGATGTCCTTGAATCGGGACCATGTTGTCAGATACTTATGGGACAGAGAGGTGAATATTTCATTTAACAATTTTTTACATATTTTGTTAATTTTATTTTTGTTAAGAGTTGTCTTCATTTTATGTATTACATGTTTATCTATACATGCAGGCCCGCGATCCACTGAAGATTATTAACCATGCTCGGAAGATCAGTAGTCTGGTAACACCCCTCGAGCCATGGTTCCAAGAGCTTCGGCACCTAATTGGACTGGGTGATTTGGTCACATGCAGTTATACTACCGTTAATTAGGGTATGATTAATGCTTTTGTTGAAATATGGAATCACGAGACATCGTCATTCCACCTACCATATGGTGAGATTATAATCACACTCGTTGATGTCGCTTGTTTGTTGCACCTTCCGATTAGAGGGAGATTTTTAGATCATGAGAGGTGCAAAAAAGAGGAGGTGTTGGATATGTTGGTGGAGTACTTCAGAGTTACTCTAAATGGTGCTATTAAAGAGATCGACAAGACCGATGGGGTCATGTCAGATTTAGCTAATTGCAGCAGGTGTTCACAGATGAGCTAGTGCGTGCACGACGAGATGCTAGTGACGATCATCAGGTACCCATCATAGAGGACGTGATATGAGGGCATATCTGTTGTATCTGGTTGGGACGTAGATTTTTGTGGATACTAGTGCCACCTACACTGATATCATGTAACTGCGGTTGTTTTCCGATTTTCATCAAATTGCAGAGTCGAACTGGGGCAGCTTTTTTGGTGTATTTGTACCAAAAGTTGTCTGAGGGCATTAAGTGGAATACAAAGCAGATGACCGACAACATCACACTTTTTACGATAACCTTTCTTACTCTTATGCTATTTTTGTCTAGTTATGTAAATTACTTTGATTTTGTTACTTACTAGTTACGGTTTCATTTCATACATAGATCTTACATCACTTCCCTCACATTTCTGGATAGTCACTTAAGTCAACATATATAGAGGTTCACTCACGTGCAACTTCATTTGACCCACTTCGGGGGAACCAGGCGACAGAGCCATTCAAGGTGTATATAGACCTCCTGACCTATAAGGATATATGCTCTCATGCATATGAGGCTCACCGTGAGACATTTCCCTTTGTGATGTTGTGTTGTTCACTAGATGTTTGGCTTGCGGGTTACGCAACAAGACTGCTTACTTTCTTGAGCGCATGATGCAACATTTTATATACATGCAAATCATTCCTAGACCACCAGTTGAGTGTCCCCCTCTCATGGTGAAATAGAGGGATATGGATGAGATATTTGATGATTATCTTAACCATTTCGTTGTAGATGAGGCTCGGGGTACCATAACACCAAAAGATTGGAGCTATGAGGATGGTTATATATTATGGTTCTTCAAGGTGTCTCATCCATATCTGGTACGGGAGCCTCCGGGTAACCCACTCGACCAACACATGAATAGATTCTAGAGGAGGAGCCATCTAGGGTCGACCATGCCACTGACGTGTTTCCTAGGTGCCGTCGTATCATGGAGATTGCACAGGTGAGTATTGATAGAAGTTTGTTTCCTTATGGATTTGATGTTAGAGGTGTTATGGATGCCATCATGACGGAGGTTGGAGGGCTCTGTAGTACAGAAGGCAACAGAGCAATGATACAAATATCTGAGGTTGACTCATTATTCAACATACTCAATAGTCTTTTAGATTTAGATGCATTTTGTTATTAGTTTTTATTATGTTTTCTATTTTTTGGATTATTTTGATAGCACTTTGCGGAGTATTTTGTGTACCTTATTTTGGAATATAATATTTATGGGTATTTTGTGATTAATTCATATTTAATTAAAATAATGTTTTACTATGTAAAAATGTAACAATTGTCTGTGTAAATGCAACAAATATGCATAAAAATATGTTCATAATTGTTTGTGTAGGAACTGGAAATGCAACTACGCTTTGGATCGTAGTTGTGTTTCCAATTTCAAACATGAACTTTTCAGAAGAAAAAAAAAGGTGCGCTCCAGAAATGCATTTCCGAAAAGTATTTTGTGCTTCTTTTGATTCGAGTTTGCTCGCCTCCACTTGTTCTGGACTCGCATATCATTCATCCGTGAAGCAGAGATGTTGCATAATTCTCTGATTTTTCTCTTGCTGATTTTTTTGTTATGGCACAAACGTAGGGCTCGTCATAGCTTGTATAATAAGGGGTTTTCATCTCGATGAGCAGCTTGTAAGGCATCGGTTTTGGGGACAGATTCATGGAGCACAAAATAGATTTCAAATAGCTTAGAACCTTATCAACTTATTTAGGCATGAACTTGTAATGTTTCTGTTTTTGTTTCAAAGTCCAAAATGATGTAATGGTTAAATGGAATTATTTTGTATGATGTAAGATTGATCAAAATTGAATGGTATTTCCATTTAATCTATGGATGTGGCCTTGAATGAACTTGAATGAATTTTGGATGGATTTTGAATGAAATTTGAGCAAAGTTTATCTTCTTAATTCTGAAATTTGAAACTCTATGAATAATGCATATGCCATTTTCTTTTGTGTTTTGAAACTTAAACTCCTACCAATCCACATACATATGAATTCGTTTCTTGCACTCTTGAATTAATCAACCATGCTTAGATCTCGACCTTTGAGAAACTTGTGACATTTTGGTACCTTGTTGAGGAAATACAATCTTGGGCTCTTTTGGATTCAAATGACAAGTTCCAAATATTCAAAGTGACCATTTCTTCTAATTTGCAATTGAAGCATGCCTTGTAGTACTTTAGTTTCTATGGCATCACCAATCAACCTAATTCCTTCCTTGTCCTTTCCGAGCACAATCATCGTATTTGAAGGTCTTCTACTAATGAAATGGACTTTGAATCACTTGATAATTCGAACACAAATTTGAACTCATGACCTTAGGTATTCCTTTGAATGAATATTATCCAAACAATAAATCCAAATCGATCTTCATCTTTTAAAGGAACTCCAACTTCGATTCAATCTTCTGAGCCACACCCGACTTATTATCACAATCAACGAGTAACAATGATAAGAAACGAATTTGTTTTGATCCACCTGAATTCACAAATTCATCTCTCATGCCTTGACAAAATCTCTTTTCACCTTGTGTTCTTTACTCAAGCAATACTCTTAAGAAATTTTGTAAAAAGATACCTTATAAACCTCAATCATCAACCATAATTACGTTGAAATGCATACTCAATATTCTTGCCTTAGATGCATACTGATGATGAAAGTAGTTTGAGGTGATGGAGAGAACAAAACCCTATCTCACAAAGATCCTCAGTTGAACCCTTAATGAAGCATAATAAGCTAAAACCTTGGGAATTTTCTTTAAAGCTCAATGGTGAAGAAGATATCTTCAACGACCACAACCACAAACCCTATTTCAGGGAACCAATTAGATGGAAGCATGTGATGCATCTTTAAGCAATGAGAGGTGATCCTGTGACGATCGTTGGGAAGTTTGAATAGATAGAAGACCATGTGTCTTGATGAGAATGATCTTGATGACTAAACTTCAAATTTTTATTGATCAATCATTGTATCTCCTTCTTGATAGGAAAAAATCATAATTCACGGATGAACTTGATTCCATAGCACAATAACCAATGTCATGCATGTATGAATGATAATGAAGTATATGAGCCACTTGGGGTTGTATTTATGAGGATAAATTTTGGGGTATAACAATATTCTTATCATTTTGTGCATCTAGACATGATTAGCAAATCACTTTTGTTTTGATCTATTCTTGACCAAAATGTATATCTTCTTTAATATTTTTTGTCTTATTTTGTTTTTGATTTGGTTATCTTAGTTATTTACGAGTTAAACTTTATACTCCCATCTCCCTTTTGATCTTATCAAAGAAGGATAAGTTGTATTGAGTCTATATTTATTTTATGATATTTATGCAATCATAGTACTGTGTGCAATGTTTTAAGGGAAGCACAAAATAAAGTTTTGATTATGTTCTATTTATGCTCATGTTTGCTCAATTATAAGTGCACTTTCAAAGCATAAAAAGGGAGACTGGAAATGTTCATATGGTTTTATTGCTTGTATTTTGTTTGTTTATTTATTTTAATCATCGTTTTAGTAATTAAGACTCCTCGCCATTAGGTCTATTCATATTTCTTATATTTGAGTGATCTCATTAAAATGTATTTTATCATGCATAAAACATGTCTTTGTCCTAAAGTCAATAAAGTCAATGCGAGATGATTCAATTCAACAAGTCTAAAACTTAAATCAATAAACTCAGATAAGTATTGATCAAATAAGTCAAATTCTTAATTCAATCATGAATAATGTATTTTTTTTCTTTACAATTGCAAGTTTGTAATCATAATTTGAATTAGTGAATTGGGTGATTTGAATCATGAAATTGAATGAGTAAATTAAAAACTACTAGAGGAAGTGTAATTCGAATTAAAAGATCTCTTGATTCAAATCAGAAATTTCAAATCACAGTTTTTTAGCTGTTGATTTAAGTTTTTAATTTGTATGTGATTATCTGCTGTAACTAAAAGACACTTGTGATTCTCAAATATTGGTGGATGACTAACTAAATTTCATTAATTTGTCATTAGAGATTAGTTTAGGTGTAAACCAGGATGACACACCAAAGCAATATAAATTGCGTTTTTATTGCTTTTTTAACATTGTACTGTTTTTGGACTTTAAACTTTTTAATGTTTTAACTTAGAACTCTTTTATATCTTGTCTCCTAAACATTCTTTTTAATGAATATATCTAGATAAACTTGTAATATTAGATTCAGTAATTTTACCATTTTAATTTTTATTGTATTTTCTATTCATTAAGTAAATCGTGCAACCAATCCATAACTCAGTTTTTCTAAAACCTCCGCTCCCACATTTAAAAAACTCAATATTAATAACTCTTTTGAAAGTTTTTTTTTAACAGAAAAATGTCTATTCAACCTTACTTCTAAACCATTCTATTTTTGTATTTAACCCAACACACTCTATTTTTGTATTTAACCCAACACACTCGTTTTAAAAATCAGACCGAACTAGTCGATCGAATTGAGAATCGGCCAAACAATCGATCTAATTTAATTGTTAGATCGGCTATGTCATTGAACTGATAAAAACTGGTAAAAATCGAGAAAATCGGAAAAAAAAATTAAAATCGGTAGTTCAATTGCATTTTTTCATTTTTTATTTATTTTTTAAAATTTTTTAAAAATTTTCAGTTTAACTTTTTTATTTATTTTAATTATTTTATTAAAATATTATATTTAAATAAAAAATAAAAAAATTAAATATATTAGACAAAGAAAATGTTACATATGCGGTTGATTTTGTTGCCGATAATTTTGATATTGAAGAAGAATATCTCAATATTAAAATAATATTTATTCCTTAAAACTAAATTTAATAGACAATAAAACTATTTTGTTATAAATTATTCAATTATATTATGTTGCAATTAGACTTTGTAATTTTATACTATTTTATTATATGTGATATCTATATTTAAATTTTAAATTTAAATTATTAAATTATAAATTTATTTATTGTGTGATATTTTTAAAAGGTTTAAAATTTAAATTTAAATATCAAATTGTGAATTTATTTATGATATGATATTTTTTAAAAATTTAAGTACTAGTTATATTTTGTAGAGATTGAGTCGTCTGGTTCGACAAATTTTATACTTATATAGTTTTGTTATAAAGATCGGTCTATTCAACCGAGTTATCCGGTTTAATCCGGTTTAATTATGTGGTTCGACCAGTGACTCAGTGGTTCAATCTAGGGGTGTCTGTGGTGCGGTTTAGGCGGTTTTGTCGCAAAAAATCATTCGAACCGCGAGAGAAAAATGCGTGCGGTTTGATTTGGTTCGGTTGGCTTTTAGAAAAAAACAAAACCAAACTAAACCAATGCAGTTTGGTTCGGTGCGGTTGATTCGGTTCTTTACAAATATTTTGTTTAGTCATACGTACACATATAGATAACAAAATAACTCTGTATTTTGTCATTCATACACTATCAAATAACAATAAAACTCATCATATTTAGACAATAATTTTCCATTTAATATGTAAAAATTAGATTAAACAAAAGTGAAATAATAAACATTGAATAATAGCATAAAATAATGTCAAAAATATTATAATGAAACCAAAAAAAATAGAAGAGATGAGAGATTAGTGAATATGTAAAAGAAAAAACATAAGAGTAAAGACATTAGAGATAAATATGTGCAATAAAACGAAATTGAAAGAGAGAACATTTGCATAAAAATGAGAAGGTAAAAAAGAAAGAATATAAGATAGTAGAGACTAGAGAAGAAGATGCAAGATGTAAGTGGTGAAGACAGAACAATAATGCTATGAGAGATTTAATCTGAAACCATAAATGTAAGAATGAGAACATTGTTCGTAATCATAATCTAATATATAATAGGTTTAAGTTTGAGTTAGATAAGAGTTAGTAAAATTTAGGTCGTAACATAATGCGATTTGATTTAGTTGTAACCGCAAACCGAACCGAACCATGCAGTTTTGTTAAAAGATTACTCAAACTATTCCGAACCAAATGTGACTTTTTGCGGTTTCGGTTTGATTTAATTTGCGATTTTTTATTGGGTTTGTTTGATTTTGAACACCCCTAATTCCACCAATAATCCAATACCTTCACCGATTTGATATCCCGTCTGATTTTTAAAATTATGATATAAATATTGAGATAAAGATATATAAGATGATATGTATGGGCAAATCCTTAATACAACTTCTTATTTTTTATCAAACACTAGTTTTTTTAAAAAAATATGAATCTCACAGGCTCGTTAATAAATAAAATAATAGTTAGTGAATTTCTTTGTTCATAATTGATCCAACTTGATAATCAAATGCATCAAAATGGATTTATAACTTATAACTCTATCTTTTGTGTCGAGTTCTCCTAATAAATAACCATTCAGGAAAACATATTACAAACAAGTTGATGATGTTTCGAATTCAACATCATGTTACAATATAGCTTCAAAGATTTTATAACAGAAGAATATCTTTTAACCTTAAACCTTATTATATTTACTCACAAGAGTCTTATTCCACAAAATATAGAGACAATATATAACTAGAGAATTTAACTCTCAAAGTAAGTAAGATCTTGCTATATGACCATCTCCTCCATGAGGGTAGAATCCACCTGGGATAGATTCATTTCCACTTCCATATACAATTCTCAGTACTTCCTTTGGAGTTCTTGGATATGATAATGAATATTCATTACCAGCAAGAATATTGCCTGGATAGGATGAGTTCACCACAAGACCTTCATCTTTTATACCTTCTTTTCCTAACTTATTCCTAAGCCATGAAATTCGATTCGTGAACTCCGCCACACTTACTCCATAAGGATGCACCTTCAATTCCCGACGTTCGTATAATAATGCTCGAAGAACTGCATCTTGCCCAGATTCTACTCCTAGAAGACCTGCAACTAGCTGATACAATGCAAAATCAGAGTCGTTTTAAGTTTTTGAAGTTTATGAAGGTCTTGTATAAATTGGTCATGTTTCAGCAATGAAAAATTGTTTCAACAATGAAAAAATATATTTTATGAGGCCATATTTAACTATGGTAACCATGACAATTTTAAAACTCTGTGTGACAGTATAATTTGCACACTCTTAAAATAATTATTGTTCGAAACCGCAATTGTGGTTAAGTTTGAGGGTATACCTTTCTTGAAGAAGCATTTCGGAGGAGTGGATTGGCCCCAACATAGCCAGTAAGACCAACATAAGGAATCACGTAAGATGCAAGGAGAAAGTTAATTTCATTTGCATATGGATCAAAAGGAGGGTGTAGAGGATGTTCAAAGGCACTATCCATCACCTTAGCAAATGATGATTTGCTTAGATCTAGCAAAGGCCGAGGAAACCCTCTCACTTTCTTCTTTATAGCCCTACAAAAAGAATTCATGCGATTTTAGTTTACAATTTCAAAAAATATTAGAGGGATGAGTAAGGTCTTAAAAAATTCCACTGCAAAAACGACCGCAACCAACGGTTTTGAAAAATGTCAATGTCAGTATTATTAATCAGTATTATTAATCACCATTATTATGATAAAAATAAATTATGATTAATTCGTAATGTGAAGGTCACAATCAATATTAAAACACATGTACAATCAAAATTGCAAAAAAAATTATACAACCGCGACCGTTTATTAAGATGAGTAAAAAGAAGGAATAGAGAAACAACCTTAAATGTCCAACTTCTTGCATACCAAACTGAAGGATGATATCCTTAACAAGGGGACCTAATACAGCCAATTTGGCCCCAATAGGAGGAGGTCCACCCTCTCCTAACTCTGGAGCAACTTCATCCAATCCATGACCTAATGGTCCATATAAAAAGAACTCAGCTTCCAAGTATTCTAAATTTAGAGGAAACTCAAGAAGATCAACATCGGAAAATTCTTGTGGGTGAGTGAACACATGAGAACAAGATATTGGGGTGAAGAGAAGGGATGCAAGTAAAACAACAATAGATGCTGTGACAGTGAAAAAGAGTGGAGCCATGTGTTAGATAGTTACTTAGACACGTTCTTGCAAGACTCTTATATGAATGATGATGTTGAAGACGTTACTATATATAGATAAACTATATGATGCATGCATTTATATATATACTTTTTTTGGTTCATACTACCTTCTCAAAATTAAATATAACTTCTCTTTGGATATTTCTCTT
Source organism: Vicia sativa (assembly GCA_021764765.1). Lineage (NCBI taxonomy): Eukaryota > Viridiplantae > Streptophyta > Magnoliopsida > Fabales > Fabaceae > Vicia > Vicia sativa. The sequence goes on from CM038792.1 coordinate 40,829,653, forward strand.
CCTATACGTAAGTTACTATTTGAAATTTCAACATAAATTTTAATTAATATTATTGTTGTTTAACTTAAAAGATTTGATAAAAATAGTTTAGAAACAAGTTTATATAAAGCAGACATTAAATGTACATTAGAAAGTTTGCTACATGTGGTGAAGATATTGTGGAAATCGGTTTGATGTGATTAACATTAACAATGTGTTTGTCTTTTTGGCCTTGTTTGGTGGGTGACGTCTTGGAAATGTAAAGGTGCTTCTTTCTTCTTCATTTAAAGAGTATTTTACAATATATGTTGCTAGCACTTTTAATCGGTGAACTAGTTTGGTGAATAGCGTGAGTGTGAGTCTTTTTCTTCTTTTTTTGATTTTAAAGACTCTATAATTCTTCTAAATGATTTTTTAGGTAATAAAATAAGAGATTAATTGAAATATATTATATATATAAAACTATTTTATATTATTATTTTATTAGAATGAATTATTTTGAGATATGAAAAGAGAGATTAATCAAATAAAATATTAATTAAAATATTATGTATGTATAAAACTATTTTACACTTATTCTATTAGAATGAATCATTTTAATATACGAGAAGAGAAAAATAGGAAAGAAATAATTATTAAAATAATTTAATTATAATTTATTTTTTAATTTTTAATTTCATATTTATTTGTTAAAATGATTTATTCTAATTGGTAGGAAAGATTATCATTCAATTTCCGCAATTACGATTAAAAAAAATATTGAAATCATTTGAAATAAGAAGTGAACTCTCAAACTCGATTATATCGGTAATGAAACTAAAAAAAATAATCTCATAAAATAATTAAATTGAAGAAAATATTTCATAGTAATAGATATTTTAAATTGCATATGTACCGATAAAAAGTGCACTTGTGAAATTTAAATGAATGTATAATTAGGCAAGCCCTCGGTTTCTCAGTTTAAATATCTCTGACTAAAATTATTTGTTATTTATCCTTAGCTTAGCGGTGACTACCATTTATTTTTTCGATGCCAATCAATACCCCATTTAATTTAATTGGCACTAAATATACCTTTAAGAAATTTGATCCTATCTTTTTAATCCAATTTAGATTTTCTATGAATTGAATTGGGCCGAGCTAAGTAGACTTCAATAGAAATATTGTGGCACCCTAAAATTTGTCTTTTAATTTTAATTTATCTTACTTAAATTTCACACTCACCTGCATACGTTTCTATTTTAGAACAACATAAAACATAAAATCAGAGCTTTGAAGGTAGTAATAATGGTGAAAGAAAACTTGATAAAGATGAAATGAGAGAGAGAGAGAAAGAGAGAGAGAGAGAGAGAAATTAGGGTAGAGAGTAATATTAGTGAATCAAAAATGGCATTCACTTTGAATTTTTGGGATTACAACAATGTATATATACACATGAGAGAATAGTACAAATAATAACCAAAACCAACTAGTGTCATGTCATAAAAGCATTTTTAACACCACAACACACCACCTCACTTTAGTTGCTCCAAGTTCATCATGCTCAAGCTCTTCAATGCCTTGAACACTTCATTTGTCACACCTTGGTCAACAAATCGCAACTTGGTCCTCGCTTCGGCAATAGCTCAATCTAAGTTTTCCATCACCAACCAATTCTCTCAAGTAATGAAACCGCATCTCAATATGCTTGCTCCTTCCGTGTGCAATCGGATTCTTCGCAAGATTTATCGCGGAAACATTATCCACAAACAGTGTGGTGGCATCATCATCACCACATCCTAATTCCTTCATAAGATTCACTAACCACATAGCTTGGCAAACACTCAATGATGCCGCAATGTACTCGGCCTCACAAGAAAAGAGTGCTACAACTAGTTCCTTCTTCGAACACCATGAGATTGGTGTACTACCGAACATAAAGATGTAACCCGCCGTAGATTTCCGATCATCTTTATCTCTGCACCAATTAGAATCGGTGTAGCCAAATAAAATACATTTGCGACCCATATCCGATGTGGGAAACAAAATACCACAACCAAGAGTACCTTTCACATATCTAAGGATTCTCTTGACCTCCGCCAAGTGAGACACCTTAGGTTTCTCCATGAATCTACTCGCAATACCGACACTAAAAGCCAAATCCGGTTGAGTATTGCACAAGTACCGTAACGACCCAATCAAACTCCGATAAAGTGTTGGATCCACATCATCCTCATCATCACTTTTGGACAGCTGTACTCTAGCCTCACAAGGTGTAATAAAAGCATTACAATGCTCCATCTCACACTTTTTCAAGATATCTAGAGCATACCTCTTTTGATGCATAAGCAGCCCCACTTTTGACTTGTGAAACTCTATGCCAAGAAAGTAACTCATGACACCAAGGTCTGTCATTTCAAACTCACTCATGAGCTCCACTTTGAACCTTGAAATGCTCTTGTCATTGCTGCCCGTAATCAAGAGATCATCAACATACAAGCAAAGTATAATAACACCATCAATAGTATTCGATCTCACATAAACACCATGTTCGGATACACACCGTTTGAAACCGATGTCAATAAGAAAGCCGTCTATACGTTTATTCTAAGCTCTCGGAGCTTGTTTCAAACCATACAACGCCTTGTGTAGCTTGTAGTACTTCTTCTCTTGATTTTTGATCATGAAACCGGGTGGATGTCCCACATAAACCTCCTCATCAAGAGGACCATTCAAAAACGCAGATTTCACATCCATTTGGTAAATCACCCAATTGTTACTATGCGCAATTCCAGCAACCAAACGAATAGTCTCCAATCTAGCCACCGGTGCGAATACCTCCTCGTAGTCTATGCCTTCACGTTGCAAGAACCCTTTCGCCACTAATCGAGCTTTGTGCTTGATTACTTCACCTTTAGGATTTGCTTTAACTTTATAGACCCATCGCACACCTATCCATTTCTTTCCAAGTGGTAAATCGACCAACTCCCAAGTACCATTTTTCTCAATAGATTCCAGCTCCTCTTTCATTGCACATATCCATTTAGGATCACTTAAGGCTTCCTCCTCATTTACCGGTTCAAATTCGACCATAAGCGCGAAACGAACAAGATCACCATCATTATTCACTTCGTTATCTTGGAACCTTTCGCAATCTCGGAGTCTATGAGGCAAGGCTCTTTGCCTCACTAGTCTAGCATTATTCACAACATCATTTTCCGCTACTATAGGTGTAGGTACAGCGGCATCGGAATTCTCCGGATCAAACAAATCAACAAACTGCTGCTGTTCAGCAGGATGTAACTGATTAGCAACAAACTGCTGCTGCTCACCTCGCTAGCTTTTATTTCATCAAACTGCACATCCCGGGTTTTCACGATTTTCCGATTCCTCTCATCAAATAGCTTGTAACCTCCCGTAGAGTGATATCCAACAAATATCAATTTCTCACCTTTATCATCCAATTTCTTTCTAAGTTAATTCGGTACATTACGATATGCAATCGATCCAAAAATGCGCAAATGATTCACACTCAGTTTGAAACCACTCCAAACCTCTTCTGGTGTAATTTTCTCCAACTTCTTAGTAGGACACCTATTCAATAAGTAGGTGGTTGTAGACACGGCCTCACCCCACAATTCTTTAGGTAAATTCTTCCCACAAAGCATACTACGCACCATGTTCATTATTGTACGATTTTTCCTCTCGGCAGCTCCGTTTTGTTGAGGCGTATATGGAGGCACCACCTCACGCACAATACCCTCAAGATCACAAAACTTCCCAAACTCACTAGAGGTATATTCACCTCCACCATCCGTTTTGAGAATTTTGAGCTTCCGACCGCTTTGACGCTCCACCATGGATTTGAAACTCTTGACCACTCCAAAAACCTCATCCTTTCTCTTGATAAGATATGTCCAAAGCTTCCTACTAAAATCGTCAATGAACGTAACAAAATATCGATTGCCGCCATAAGTCTCTACTTGCATCAGTCCACAAACATCGGAATACACCACCTCAAGTAAGTTTATAAGAGTAAGTTTATAAGAGTTACTCCAAATCTTAACCCTTGATTTTCATTAATCTAACGACTTTAATTATTCATTTAATCTATTTGTTTTTTAAAACAATTAAAACCGTTAGATTAATAAAAATCATGGATGGAGATTTGGAGTAACTCTTATAAAATTACTCTTGTAGTATGAATATTCGTCCTCAAAAAATTACAAATTAATAATGATTACGACAATAATAATAACAGATCTTTGTTAAACTCGTGATAACTACTATTAAAGTAAGTAATTTTGCCGATAAAAAACCACTTTCAAACTAAATATTTTATATTCCACACTATATTATTTATATCCGAAACATCTTTCCAAAATCAAATGTCTTTCTTTACTAACCAAATCTCATTCTCATTCTATTCCTTTATAATAGTAAGTAAAATAATGATGTGTTTATGTTATCAACTAAATCACCGTTATGATTAAAACATTGTTATAAAACAATTTTAATAGTAATACAATGTGTTAGTACTAAAATACCATTATTGATTTTAATTATTTAAGTAATTTTAATCACCGTTATTAATTTCTCCTGCATATCTTCTTTGATGCATCATCAAACCTCTACTAGTCTTGTAGAATTCGATGCTAAGAAAATATGAAATATCACCCAGATCAGACATTTCGAATTCCTTGCTGAGATCACCTTTGAAGTCTTTGATCTCCTTCTTGCAACTACTACCCGTGATTAACAAGTCATCGACATAGAGACATAGTATAAGCAATTCACTATTACTTCTTCTTACATATACTCCATGTTCAGTTGTGCACTTCACAAATTCCTTCTCCCTTAGAAAACTATCAATCTTTTTGTTCTAAGCTCTTGAAACTTGTTTTAATCCATACAGGACTTTATGAAGCTTGTACACCTTTCTATCTTCGTTATGTTTCACAAATCCAACTGATTGTTTAACATAAACTTCTTAATCTAATGGTCCATTCAGGAATGCACACTTCATGTCCATATGACATATGTGCCAACTGTTTATTTCTGCTAAACCAACAACCAATTTGATTGCTTCGATCCTAGCCACAGGTGCAAAAACCTCATCGAAGTCAATTCCTTTTTTCTGGAGAAATCCTTTTGCCACTAGCCTTGCTCTATGTCGAGTTACTTCCCCTTTGGGATTCATATTCACTTTGTATACCCACTTGACATCAATTACCTTCTTTCCTTGAGGAAATTCGACAAGTGACCAAGTGTTGTTGTCTTCGATGGATTTCAATTCTCCGTTCATTGCATTCACCAACTTGGAATATTTCAATGTTTCAGATGCATGGACAGGTTTGATATCTGCATAGAAAGCATAATGTACCAGCTCACCTTCGTTATCAACCACATCATCTGATGTAACCACACAATTTTGCAATCTTGCAGGCATGTGTCTTGTTTTATGATTTGTACTTGTACTTGTACTTGGTTGATCTATAACTGTTGGTTCTTCTTGTCGAACTTTGCATCACTTTCTTGATTCTTTCTCTTCTCTGGACAATCACTCGAATAGTGACCATACGTCTGACAATTGTAACATTGAATGTGACTCTTGTCATGCTTTCGACCACCACCTCTTCCTCTATTTGCAACACCACCTCTTTAGTTGCCTTGGTATGGTCTTCTCTGATTCGACACGTTTCCTTCGTTCTGGTTTCCTTTACCAATCGATTTGATGTAGCCACCTCTACCTCTGTCGAACCACTTTCCTTTTCCTTTGGTTTCTTTTGTTGAATGTTCCTGCAAAGCCACATCACTCTTTGACTTGTATGCAACTCTTTCATTCATCCTTTGTTCATGAGATTCAAGCGTTTCTTAAAGCTCTTCCTTTGTTAATTTTGAAAAATGTTTCCACTCTTCTATAGCCATCACCACGTGGTCGAACTTAGGGGCCAAAGATCTCAAAATCTTTGAAACAACTACTCTTGTTGTTAATGTTTCTCCACATGTCTTGATTTAATTCATTAATTTTGTAATCCTAGTGAAGAAATCATATATGCTTTCACTATCTTCCATCTAAATTAATTCATACGTTCTTTTGTGAGTTTGTAACCTCACCTATTTCGCCTTTTCAACACCACCAAAGAACTTTGCAAGAACCTCTCGATCTTCTTTGGCAGATTTTGAATCACTTACTTTCTCAAAAAATTTCTAAACTCAGACATTGATGAATTATGAAGAGTGCTTTATAACTCAGCTTCTCCAATTTTGTGTGTTTCTTCTTGTCTTCTTCTGAAGCGTTTTCTTCAAGCGCTTCTAATCCATCATTTACAAGGTCCCAAAGACCTTGACACCAGAATAAAACTTTTATAATTTTGCACCAATTCTCATAGTTATCTACTTTCAGAATTGGTAAACTTGATGGATAATTCGCATTCCCATAACTCATTGTCATCGTGAATTCTTCTTCTTTAATCGTTCTTGATCGTTACTTCCCTTGAATCGATTAACCAGAGCTCTTGATACCAGATGTTGGAAATTCACCAAAACCTATGATGAATTTCTATCAATTTTGATGAACAAGATTGATATCACCACACAATGACAATGAAAAGAGAATTTAAATAAGAAAAGAAAGAAAAGGAGAACAATGGTTTTCTGCATAGTAACTCTCTGCCCACAAACAGTGAAAAACTACTTTATTCACTTTGCAACTGCAAAATTTTGTGAATGACTTGATTATAAAAATTAGGGGTTACTCCCTCTATTTATAGATTTAAGTTAGTTAATGCTCAAAACTATAAAAGTCCAAAATATCCATTTTGAAACTAAATCAAATCTATTCTATTTTAGATTTAAATCAAATTTATCTAAATCTAAAATCAAATCTATGTGTAACAAACTGTTTTCACACTCCTAAATCAAATCAAATCTTTTCATAAAAGAAATTATTTTCATCATGTTATTTCTTACTTAAAATTAATGAGAAAATAAGAATCACCAAACCTAACCTTAATTTAGTACAAACGTTTCATGTATGATTCGTGCGCGCAATCCCATGTTGTTTGGCTTATTTTAAATATTGAAACTTTAATGAAAATTTCTAAATGAGAAATAAATTCTCTTTTCGATGTTTTTCGAGTTGAATATTTCATTTTTGATTTTATTTATACATACTACACATTTACTTTAAAAAAAATCAATTTCATAACATTAAGATTGACTAAGATGCAACACTTTACTTCTTATAAATAACATGAAATGAAATGGGAATCAAAGAGTTAACTTTGGTGCAAATTGAACTCATTATGACAGGAAAAAATAATTAATAAATAATTATTAAAGAAAAAAAAGGTAAAATCAGAGAAAAAATAAGACAAAGTCATAAAGTCACTCAAACTTAACCCCTCAATCCATACAAATTTGTGTGTTAAATTTGGAGTGTTGGAATCAAATGTCAAAGTCAAACATTGATGCTCAATGGCATCAAATCATATAGTTTAATAATCTTTCTTACTTTATTTGGATTATTTGTTGTCGATTTCATATGTCTTAGACTTTTAGTACGAGCTGGATTAAGCCACGTTACCTTATATGACCATCTCAAATTTGAACGCGTGGTTGTCACGTGGAACTTAGAGCATCAATGTGGAAGTTCGATATAAATACGATTGTTAGATTTTTTAATATATAGACGTTTAATAGTTTTTTATGATTATAATAATAAATGCTACTATTTCTATCTTCTCATCTCAATTATTTAAATATTATTACTATTATTGTTTAACAAGTTTATAGTTTTTTACTAATCAATGTCATATATTTTACAAAACTATATTCTCTCACGTGATAATAAATTCCATATACATTCACATGTAATGTCAAATTAAAAAATGAATAAATAACACGTGACTTTATAATGAAAAAAATAAAATATATTTTTTAATTAGTACTATTTATATTTAAAATAATATTCACTATTAAAAATTTGATCAGTGAGCAGTACTATTTATATTTACTATTAACAATTTACAATAAAATTGATACTATTTGAATAGAATATAATTTAAATTAATAGAATATAATTTAAAAATTTACTATAAAATTTATACTATTTAATATTTTACCATGCTTCTTTTTTAATATCCCTTAGATTTTAAATAAATCAAAGGCTATAAATGAGTGTAATACTTGGTGTAAATAATTAGTGTAATTTGATCCCTCGGAGGGATCAAATTACACTCGAAGAGTTACACCATGAGTTACACTCGCTCAAAAACGTCACTTCGGATTAATATTTTTTAAAATCAACCGTTGGATTGTAACATATACTCATATAGATCATACCTATAAAGTTTGAGATTAATCTATAATGATATATATATATATATATATATATATATATATATATATATATATATATATATATATATATATATATATATATATATATATATATATATATATATATATATATATATATATATCCCTAAATATAAAAGAAATTATTTGTAGTAATATTTTTTAAAAAAAATATGTGTATTTAATTTTTTAAAATTTTAAATATTATTTTATTATATTTTATTTTTTAAAAATATAATGTCTTTTAGAAATGTGTATGGAACACATGTTAGCATGACTCTTATCATTCTTATATAAAAAAGAAAAGAAAATCGGTCATGTGCTAGTGAAGTCTGCCGTGGAATGTCTATGTTATAATGGTGAGAATATCTAGTAGATGAAGAGGAGAATATGCAAGTTTAACACTCTAACCCATAAATGATTGAGATAAAATGTGTAATTTGCAAGAATAGAATGGATTATACTTTTTATGCAGCATAAAGTTCCACTTATATACGGAGGATTGTTAGAACTGTTCCAAGTGATGCAATGTCAAATATGAAAGTCAGTTAGATTGACTCCAACATCTAAGATGGGTACAATGTTTGATTTTGTGTGTCGCTCCTTAGTGAGGGTCTACCTATTTGTTAGTTTGAGCATGTAAGCTCTAAACAAACTTTTGAATTGGATCGGTTCAAAACAATTTCCCTCAAGTTCTTACTATTAACAAACCAATGATCGTTCTCATATAGTTTTGTCGAGATCGACCTAAAGTACATTCCACTTTCGTCATTTTGTGGTAGTTATCATGTTATTCGGTCTATGGAGGAAACCAATGGCAACTTGAGTGAGAATATTTGATCTTGAGAACATATGCATTAAATGCTTTTGACCCATCTCTAGAACTATTCTTTATAGAGGTCCCAAAAATGGATCTAGACCTTTAATAATATGAGTTGATTCTTTTAGAGTGCTCAAGTGTTATTGTGGATCCGATATCAAATTTGATCGTTAATCATGCTTTCATTATCTCCTTAATTATTGGACGCAAATTTTGGGTCCGCTAGTTGTCTATATATACCGGTGGTATGCATTCAACTCCCATATTCATTTTCTTTACTTTAAAATGTTCGTCTCTTTGCATTCTTCGTTTGTTTAAAATTGTCGTACCTTATCGCCTTCTTCGATTCCACTTCTCTATTGTGAAGTCCTTCTTAGAGCTCTGGTGATCTAGTTTCCTTATATCTTGAAACTCATGGGTATCTTAAGGTAACTATTTTCCCTTTCTAATATCAGTTGTTTATGATTTATTTTATGGTATGGCTACCATGAGAAACTCAAATGCTTTGGTCATAAACAAAGTGAGTGATGATCAAACGGGGGTATAATTGATAGATCTGGTAGGTTTAAAAGTGTTGTTCGATGGAGTTAGCAGGTTGGTTGAAGATGTTTTAGAATATATGATTTTTTTGGTGATAGGTATCCAAATATAGAAATTCACAATGTGAGAAGTCCCTCGAGGGTTAGGAATCAGTGTATCCATACTATCTCGAAAGATGGACATGCCTCTATTGGTATTGACATTAGTAAGGTTGACAGAGGGTTTGCTTTCCTAATGTTTTGTTTGCCAAACTTGGAATACGTAGATGATTTCAAGAAGGTAAGGAAAGCTTAAACCTACATTATAGCTTAAACTTGGAATATGTCTAATATCACATGCATGTATCTACTAGAGAGGTGCATGCGACAATTTGGGTAGGTGTAGATCGTTATGAGGTCTGCTCCCGAGAGCATTATCCGCAGACATATGACATTCTGGTGGATTTTGAGATTCGTTTGGTACTAGAGGAGTATAAAAGTTAGGAAGCCACATCTAAGTGGAATTAAGCTGAGGGTTACATGATTTGGTTCTATTATATGTCACACTTTTAAATGACACTAGACGCTCTTGAATGTCCACCTAGGCCTGCTCATGAGGACATCCTGGAGAATGAGAAGGTTATGGATGACAATGTCGTTGATGTGTTGTTGTAGATAGAGGAGGAGCTAGGGTGTTAGGATTATGCATACTCAGTAGATTATGCATTTGATTATATTTTGTGATGTTTTGTATATTTTTCCATACTTTGAGAATAATTTTTTTACTATAATTATCTTTCTTTTTAGTTAACGCATTACTTTGTTCTATGATATTCATATTTATTAATCTTTGAAACAAATAATGACAATGTTAATCAAATTAAAATTACTATTGTTGGCTTCATAAAACTACTAATTACAATGTTTCTACACAAGAAACATGTAGACAAGACTTCAGAGATGCATCTTCGAATTTACTCCAGAAGTATTTGCAAATGCATCTCCAAACTATTTTTTTTCAAGATATGGTGTGACAGCTTGATTTAGTAAGGAATAAAGGTGACTTCAGAGATACATCTCCCAATTAACCTAAAAAAATTCAGAGTTGCATCTTTGAACTATTTTTTTTCAAAAATGGGATTTAGTGCATTCAGAGATGAATCTCCAAACAAACCCAAGGATATTTTTGAGTTTTTAGAGGTTCTCCCCACTCCATAAGGAAGCAAAGAGAAATTTGATGGTTTAACTTACCACCCCCAAGTTGAACATGGCACCCCCCACTTTCAATGAAAAGACCATAATAGCCTTGCTAAAGTTTTACATCATTTTCATAATTCACTCATACAAAGTGGAAATCTCAAAATTTCTTGTGCGATATCGACAATTTAGAGGAGCTACCAAAAATTATGTAAAAAAAGTGAGTAATTTACTAGGGATATTGGAATTTCCGGAAGTTTCTTCTAGAAATTTTGGAAATTCAGGAAGTTATTATTGGAAATTACGAAAATTTCACAAATTTTTACCATAAATTATGAAATTTTTGGAATTATTTAAATCTATTTATACAGGAAATTTCAGAATTTTCAATAGTTCAAAAAAATTTTAAAATTTCCAGTAGTGGCTTAGATACTTGGAAATGGCCATTTGTTCACTGAATTTTGTCATTTTATCATTTTGTAGTGAGGATCAGGGGGTACAATACCATTTCCTACAAGATAACTTATAGAGAGAAATCATGTGCTAAGGCTGATGCAATAGAGGCTTCCCAACTACGGTATGGACAAGTAGCTCCAATTGGTTCTCACCGAAAATAGTTGGTTGAGTAGTCTCAAGCCTAGTTTCATGCACCCGATGCCGAGCAGGTAGAGTTGATAACCTACTTATTGCTGATCAGGTTCTTGTTGTCGAGGTTGTTGTGCTGATTACATATGCAAAGGTTGATGATGAGGTGCCTCCATACCTCTTATTACCTATGATGATACTATAGAGACATTATAGCCCGTGATTTTACAGAGGCATATGTTCACACTGGTGGAACATTCCTTGGAGGAACCAATGATCGATCAGTGTTCACGGAGTATGCTGACCACTTCACATAGAGATTATGGCTGAAAGAGGTATTTATGTTTAAATTTAAATTATTTATTAATGTTCGGTGATGTGTTAAAAGTTTTCTAATAATTTTTTAACTTGGTTTTTTACAGGACTGCCTACCGCTGAAGGTGACATCTCACGGTTCAAATATGAAGAACTTCCAAAGCAGTCTGATGCCTAAGAAGGTCAGGCATATTGTTTTTGATTTTGGTCTCTCAGAGTTCACTAGCTGCTCACTAACCATGCTTGACACTTCACTTATGACTGCTTTTGTTGAGCGGAGGCACAAAGAGACATATTTCTTTCATATTTCATTTGGGTAGAAGACTATCACTTTGGATGATGTCTTCTCCTTGTTCCATCTACCCATCATTGATAAATTCTTTATTGCTTGTGTCATTAACCAGATGACTTCATTGTTATAGGGCTTAGAGGATTTGCAAGTCACTGAGGCAACCATGTTAGAAGAATTTGAGTTTAACATAGAGCTCACTTTTAGATGTCTTGGCTTCGAGATAAGTAGCACGACCTTAGGGAGACACATATGTATAAGGCTTCCTCTAAGGCGTACATGCTCATCTAGTAGCATGTACTCTCTTTACATATAACTATCATGTTTATATTGATGCTCGGTACTTGTGGTTGTTTAGTAGCCTTGAGACTAGCATCTGGGATTGAGGATGTGTTGCATTAACCATCTTGTATACAACACTTAGAGTTGCGACTATCTTTGAGACCACATAACTTGTTGGTTATTTGAGTTTATTCTAGATATACTACATATAATTATTTAGTGTTTAGTTCCTATTTAATTGTTAGGCATGATTAGCGCTTAAGTCCTTTAACTTAATTTTAGCAACTAATTTGTTACTCAAATTGGTCTTTACCGTTAAATGTTTTAAAAAAACGTTAACTTTGCCTACATGGCATGACAACAAGGCATGATTGAGTCAACATATGTATTAAAAAACTAGTATTTTATTTAAACTGCAAGGTTTTTTTTTTGAGGTTAAAAATTCCCTCAAATTATTAAAAATGCATAAAAAAATATAATAATTATTCTCACGTAAGCTTCTAAAATAAGGGTCATTTTAATGCAGAAACTTTTGTAAATATTCTACATAACCACAACAAAGAAATTGAAAAACATATATTGCATTGCAGAGGGTCACTAATCACTGAGCACCATAGCAACTAATTGTTAAAACAAAGAAAAAGAAAAACAACATTGAGTTAAAGAGTGCTTGATTAAAGGTTGTGAATTCTTCCACATCTCCTCGTGAGGCTGACTCTTCACTTCCATAAGTAATGCAACAACTTCATTGCTTGCTAGTTTCTTCTTCACCCATTATGTTCTCTTGCAATTTACTCTGGCACTATTTTCTCTTGCAATACCAAACCAATAACAAGAAATAACAGCCAGGCCTGACAATGGTGAGCATCACAAATGAACCAGACATCTAAATTTCTGACATTATAAGACCAACAAATTTTAGTTGTATGATCAGCCAACTTAAAAAATTCAAATCAAGTAATAATAATGTAAGCTCATAAATAAGATTTTTTAATGGCAACTAAACAATTGAAGTATCAACACTTGGCACTCTATCTTTATAATTTTTTCTTGCAGCAATGTATACTAAAGTTTTATTATCAAATCACATGCCTCTAAGCATCATTCATACTTGCAACATCAAATAAAATGAGAATGAAACAACTTAGAACATTTAGGAACGAACCAACTTAGAACATTTAATTCCTATCATTATACTTGCATCACAATCCACTGGTTGGATTTTATTAATTTGAATCAACCCATTGGTTGAAAGTAGTTTTCCTTTTTTCATCTTCGTCAATCCACAGGTTGATGTTGACTTTCTTTTTATTTTTCAAACTTAACCCACTTGTTGAGATATCATGTTTACTTTCATTAATCCACGTATTAATGTTAGTTCGTTGTCCACCTTCATTAATCCACTGGTTAATGTTGGCTTTATTCTTGTTTTTTGAGCTCAATCCATTGGTTGAGGATGATGTGTCGACTTTCATCAATCCACGCATTGGTGTCAGTCTTTATTTTTGTCAATCCATTGATTGAAAAGTCTTTGTGTTTACTTTCACTAACCCACGCGTTGATGTTAGTTTTTTTTGTTTACTTTCGTTAACCCACACGTTGATGTTATTTCTTGTTGTTCACTTTCATTAACCCACGTGTTGATGTTTGTTATGTCTTATTTTTCTTGGAATCAATCCACTGGTTGACGACAAATTTGTTGTTCACTTTCATTGACCCACATGTTGGTGTTAGTTCCTATTGTTTACTTTCATTAGTCCACGTATTGATGTGAGTTCTTTGTTGTTCACCTTCATTAATCCATTGATTAATGTTGGTCTTTATTTCTTGTTTTTTCGAACTCGATGCATTGATCGAGGATGTCATATCGTTTTTCATTAACCCACACTTAGTATTTTTGCAATTTACCTTATTTAATTCCCGCATAGTTTACTCTCAATTTTCATTTCCCCAGTAAAATCCATACATTCATGGCACATCATTTCATCGCGTTGCATCGGGGACGAAATTCAGGTTTTATTTGTATTTAATTACTTTCAGCCATTGATCCAGGTTATCAGGCTAAAAGATAATTAAATAGGGGCAGCTGTCACACCCTAAATTTCACCCTGAATTTTTCATCTGATTCATTTGCATCACTTTACATTGTCTTATTCGCATCCCGCATTAGTAATCAATTTTTACATTTGGCTTCACATCTTTAGTTAATACTTATGTTAATCTCTTGCATTTTACTAGCATTTGCATTTTTATAATGTCTTTGAATTTTAGTTAGCATTTTCACTTTGCATTGTAAACTTGTAATTAAATATATTTTGCATCAAAGTAGTTTTAGTAATACTTGCATCATTTTTGAATTTTGCACATTTGACTTTGCATTGTTTTTTTTTTCAATTTCTGCTCCTAACGGTCAGAACTTCTGCTCCTAATGGCCAGAACGGCCAAAACTTCTGCTCCTAACGGCCAGAACTTCTTTAACGCCAAATAATTGTTTTATATGTAGAATAATGTTTATTATTTTTATAACTTTCAATTGTTTTTTTATATATATTTTTGTTAATATTTTTGTCCAAATTAATTATTGATTGAAATTCATATTTTGATTAGTAATTAATTTTGCTTAATTAGTGTTTTTATTATTAATAATTAGATGTTTCAAATAATGTTGTTTTCTTTATATCTCTTTTAGAATTTAGAATTTAGTTAGTACTCTCTTAATTAATTCCTTGCCATGCTTTACCACCACAAACCTGCAATACAAAACTCAAAAGCATCAGTACATATTGCACCACAATTTCACTCTCCTCCACCACTCTGCAATTTCTTCTATACTCCTTTACTGCTCTGCTCCACTTCTATTACAGCTCACAATTTGTCTTTGATCCTTATCCAAAATCCCCACTAATTCCTCTATTGCCCTCCACATCTTGCTTTATAACACACAATTTCTTTTCAAATTTGGACAGCAAAAAAACACCTCTGAACCATCAATATGCCAAAACCTTCAACATACCTCATTAACCAAACCCTAGTCCGTTAGCCTCAAATCTCAACAACCTCCTCATAACACCATCCTCAACTCCCTCAGTCACCTCCATTAGTTCATCACCTACAACAACAATATTCACAAACTTCATAACCTCACTACTAACCTCATTCCTTCAATCACTAACCTATAACACCCTCACGCGCAGAGCCATAGAAACGAGATCCAAGAAATTCGTAAACAAAAGCGAAACAATTGGTAAAAAATAGAGCAGTTACCTTTTACGTGTTTCAATCTTTTTTTGATATTTGCTTTTATAGCTTGTAATCTCTGAACATATATTGAATTTGGGGCTTATGGTTTATTGGGGATTAAGGTTTATTTGTTTGAGTGTTGTTATTTGTGTTGTTGTAAATCTTGTTTTGGCCATGTCCGTGAGATAGAGACCGACGGAGCATATCATCCATGAAATCAGAAACGCAGAAACGCGTGAGAACAGAGGCAGAGAGAAAGACACACACTTTTTTTTTCTTTTATTGACATTATGTTTTTTGGAATATATTTTAATATTACTAATTAATATGTAGTTAATTTTGGAAACTAGGCGGCTGCACTTAGTAGAATTTTAGGGTTTTCTCCCCACTTTCAATTTGTTTCGTTGGGCCTCCATGGACCCAAAGCCCAGCGCCTCACTTCTATTCACACCTCATTTTCCTTATTTCTTTTTATTATTACTCTTTTATTATCTCATATAGTATGTTTTGTTTGTTTAAATTTATTTTCTTACTTATATTTTATTCTTTTATCAAATATTTTTATAAAAAAAAGTGAAATAATAGCTTAGAGTTAAACTTCTTTTTATTGCTAAGTAATTACTTGATTAAATTAAACTAATTACTTGATTAAATTTTGTTTAATTAGTCGATTAAATTTATTTCGCGCATGCACCTACACAATAGTTAATTGTCTTATCATTTTTCAAGCCACCTTGTATGGGCTTTTAATTTATTTACTCGTTTTATTTTATACTTGTATATATTTATTCATTTCATTTCGATTATCGCGCCTTGGTCCACATACCAAGTTTTCATTCAATAAGGGCCTCATAGTAGGGAGTAGACATTTGTCTATTCTCTCGAGATTAATCAAGCTTTCTTGGTTAATCATAGTCCAAATCTTCTCTCATTCTCATTCACCACTTTCATAATAAATTTCCAAACCTCAATCCAACACCGAGTGTCTTTTCAAAAATTCTTTTTTCACAATAAACTCCAAGTCTTTAAATCGTTGGACGTTAGGCCAATTTTTTAAAAACTTATGCCAAATGAACTTTAAGTCTTTAAATCGTTGGACGCTAGACCAATTGTTTAAAGACTCCTAACAAATGTGAACTTTGTTTCACTTCACTTTTCATGAGAAAACCTTTTGGGTGATAGACGACTCGTCTGAGCATTAGCTCCTCTGATTTCTAGAATTTGAATCGTAAGACGTTAGTCCTATTGTTTGGTACTTTTCACCCACTTAAAATCAATTCAAACTCATCAAACTTTGCCCACGTGCAAGTCTTTTTTTCAAACTCACATCGCTCACACGCGAATTGCACTAGTGATGTCTTATCATCCACGTACGATTAAGCTCTTATTTTCACAAAAAAATCAATCAACCAACAAATGTTCTCACAGTCGAGAACTACGTAAGCTCTGACTTTCTCATCGCACTTGGGGAATAAGTAGGCATGAGATTCTAACATCTTGGCGAGCACACTTTCAAAAAATTAAAACATGTTTCCTTTCTTTTCTCTTTCCGCACATAATAATTAGAAGATTGCAAATTCACTTTTTAAACACACAAACACACTTAGAACTAAACGGGTTCCATCGAGTATGATGGATGTGAGGGGTGCTAATACCTTCCCCTTGCATAACCGACTCCCGAACCCTCATCTTTTGGTTTCAAAGACCATTTCATTTCATTATTTTTCTTGGGTTTTATCTATATTTTCCCTTTCCTCTTTAGGAATAAATAAAGTTAGGTGAAGACTTCATTGCTCATTGTATTTTGTAATCGAATCAGTAATAATTTTTTCAATTAGCGACAAGAATAACCAAATGAAGATTCATCATGCACACAATGTTAGGATGGTTACATGGAGTGGTACCTCATTGTACCACACATCTACATTATTTCACCAGGTACATATGAGGTACAAGTTGAGTTGCCTTCTGATGTTGGGGTTTCTGAGGTTGAGGTACGAGTTGGCGATGTGCTTCCACCGCCACCAGGTACAGGTGACCAGAAGCACCTACAAATGATCACAATTATTATGAATAACCTCATGGGTTTGGTAAACCCATATGGTGAGGTTTTACTAGATTATTTCGGGAAACACACATAGCCCGTGGGGGTCTGATTATTTATATGATTTAACAGAACTTGTATATTTTGTGACTTAGACTATTTAGCACAATAATGTTTATTGCATAATATTTTATCGATTACATGTTTCAAAGATGAACATAACTTAAAACATTACAACAAACATAAATTAAAAAGAACGAAACAAGAAAATATAGACACTATCAGATGATTCTTTACGTTTCAACAGCTTGATTATGTCATCGACATATCTTAAAATTTGCGCATCAAACTCGATCGGCCCCTTAGTTAGCCTACAACAAAATGATCTTCACATGAACGTCAAATCTTTATCGGTCTTCAACTCAATAAAGTTCTATTTCACCCTTCCATTTGTTTCAACCCAATTTTCACGAAACTCGATCCTTCTCGCCTTTTTTAATTGGTATCAGATCATTCAACTTGGATGTCAAGAAGTTGGTAAGAGATGTGGTGTCATCCGAAAGTTGGATCTCAATCGGATATTTATCTCTGTTGAAGTACACTTCTGCCTTATTAGAAATTGAGGAAAAGGTATTTTGAGATGTTTTTCTTAACACCGGATTACCCTTATTTATACAACTTTAGATTCATTATGGACCACACAAAATTATTAGTGCAATCACAACTGTAAAAAACTGTCTGCAGAATCACAGAAGTTGATTTTTTAGTAAATGTACTACCGAAAATTTCACATTTAAGCTAAATTTCCGGTATGAAATGAAACATTTTGAAATTTATGGTATGAACTAGGATATTTTGAAATTTTCGAAAATAATTGTCACTTACCCAAAATTTCAATTGAATTACTAAAAGTTTTATTACATACCACAAATTTTATATGGTTTGTCAAAAAAATTGTTTAAATATTTTATTCTATTTTTGAGTGGAGTATTTTTGCCATTATCAAAATATGGATGGTGTCACTTCTAATTTAAGGGATGACAAGTTAAAACCTGAGAAATTCTCAAATAGTAATTATGCAGCACAAACACGCATCTTTGCCCCACGAAATAAAAAGGTTAGGTTATGACTTATGATAGGACAAAAAAAAACTAATAATAAAAAGACAAACAATTACAAAACTTCAATTAAACCCCAATAATATTTCAGAATTCTCCGTCTCGCATCTTGTTTTGTACCCTATGCACTGAGATCTGGTGGCAACAACATCACTGTCGTCCCTTACACCATAATTCATCATTGTTCCGCCCTGATTCTTAGGTATTCAATTAATTTAATTCTCATGGTGATTCTCCTATTTTGCATATAAATTTTGCTTGATTGTTGTAGTTACAGTGATAGTTGACTCTTTGTATATATTTGTTCATTTTTTTTACTTTTACTGCGATTTGTTAGGTCTTTTAGGGATTAATTGATTTTTTTGAATGTTGAAATCTTCACTATTGTTCTCATGGAATGCATCTGATGGAGCCGCCACAATGATGCGTGCATTTGGCTTCAATGTAGCGGGCAGTGGTCTCCCCTAAAAAATATGGTTGGATCTAACTCAATCCTATAAAACGGACTTGTAGGGTGATGATTGTCCCACTTATAAGAACATGCTCAGATCATATATTTTCTGATGATTTTTTGTCTGATACAACTCAACTAACTAATTACTATGATAACTCTAAGTACTTTAACTATTCAAATATATAGACACTTTATCTTTCTAGATTCATTGAATAATTAATGTATTTGGTTTTTATTCTACCAATACAAGGAGAAACCTACTCATTTATTTTAATGTTGCCTTTAGATCCACAAGGGAGTAGATGTTGACAAATTCCTTTAATAAGATGTTGTAAATAACCCATGACTATTGTGATTAGCGGATTATGTATTTTATAGATAAATAGGGTTAAATATATTTTTTGTCCTTATAAATATCTAAAATTTCATTTTTAGTCACTATTAAAAAATGATATTTTTTAGTCTCTACAAAATTATTATGCATGTAATTTTAGTCTCTGCTGTTAAATCGATATATATTTTTGAATGATTATTTTAAAGACATGCTTAAAATGTTATAAAAATTTCTTCGAAACTTATAACGCCTTTCTGCTGTGATGAGTTTCTTTTGAGTTAGAAATTATTCAAAAATGTGATGAGTTATATACATCTTTAAATTACTTTCTAAATTGTGATGAGTTTTTTAAAGATACTAGAAAAAGACCCATGCGTTCGCACGGGTCGCGCAAAGTCGATATAAATATTTAAGAAATACTATATAGTTATGGTTAAAAAAATTATATAAGAATATATACAAATTAATAGAGAGAAAAATTTCAATGATAATTGTCATATAAATATTAATTTAATTTATTAAAGTGTAGTATTTGTGCGCATAGAAATTATGTTGAAAAATATGAGTATATAATGTAGTACACTTCACACAAACATTAATCTAGCAGTACGTCATGCAATTTTGAAGTGAATACGAAAGAGTTTTTGGAAGGTGATACAATATGCTATAGTAATTCAGAAGTCATTAAATATATGATCTCTAATATCTCTTCAATTTAAGTAAATATTTTGTGGGCACGTCGAAAAAATAGGTTAGGCCCATCGGACATGCCTATAATTTTTAAATTCTTCTTTATTATAAATTTACGGATGCTATTGATATTATATAATTTTATCATCTAATAGAAAATAAATTTAAACATAGCTAAGTTTTATAAGAAATCTTAGACAAATAACAATTATTGAAAAACTTATAGAAAAAGTTCTTTGAAAAATAGAATGTGATAAGTAAATTGTAAAAAATAAAATAAAATTGAATTTGGTAAGTAAATTAATTAATTAATTAACATTTTAAATTTATCTCATGATTTCATCCATATTTTTTATTCTTGTTCTTGTTGCGGCTCTCTTAACAAATTTAAAATTTAAATTTATTTATAAAATTATAAGTAAAAAATTATTTATTTATAGTGTTACACTTTTATCGGCCCGTCGAAAAATATTAAAATAAGTAAAACATCATTTATTTAAATTTACACTTTATTGGTTTAAAATTCTATATTGAAATATTAAAATAAGTAAAACATCATTTATTTAAATTTACACTTTATTGGTTTAAAATTCTATATTGAAATATTAAAATAAGTATAACATGAATTAAATAATTTAAAAATCTATTCATCGACCTATGCTTTTGATTATAGTAAATTTAGATAGACTGATAAATAATATTAGGGTAATTAATTATAATTCATACAATAAAGGTGTTAAGTGTTTTTTTATTTAATTTGTATTGAAAAATAAACAAATGTTTTTTTATCTATTAGTTTTGTTAGAATATGAGTAATTCATGTTCGAATTAGTGTGTATCGAAATATGTTGTAATGTTGTGTATTAATTGATTTGATTGCCTAAGAGTGTTGGTCGAACAATTAGGCTGTCGAAGTGTTACTCTTAAGTATGCTAGAGTCGAATTCTTTGGGTTTTAGATGTTTTAGGCCTTAGGTTAGTTACACTATTCGGCCTAAGAAATGTGTCTATATAAGGAGCATTTCTTTGTAAACAAGATATACATAATTCACAATATACTTTCATTGTTCAGCATCACATTCATTCTCTTCTCAATTCCCTTAAACTTCTTCTTCTTCTTCATCACAAATCTATTCTTTCATCTTCTGTTCCAAAAAATTGGTATCAAAGAGCTCGGTTGCGATTCAGAGAGAATCTAATGGCAAACGGAACAACAACGTCGGCACAGATTCCAGCAAATCTACCAGTTTTCAAAGGAGAAAACTATCAACGATGGGTTGCATAGATGAAGGTCATTTTCAGATTTCAAGATGTTGTTGAAATCTTGAATGATGGTGTATCGGAGCTGGAAGCAAATGCGACGGAAGCCCAGAAAGCTGCACACAAAGATCAGAGGAAGAAAGATTGTAAAGCATTATTCTTGATCCATCAGTGCGTAGATTATGATGTATTAGAGAAGATAATCGAAGAAGAGTCAATAAAAGAAGCTTGAGACAAGTTAAAGAACTTGTATGGCGGAGGAGAAAAATTGAAGAAGGTGAAGTTGCAGACGCTGAGGAAGCAATACGAGATGATGCACATGAAGGATGATGAATCGATTTCTGCATACTTCTTAAAGATTGTGACACTGACGAACCAAATGAAAGCATAAGGAGAAACCATCACAGACCTGCAGAAAATAGAAAAGGTATTGAGATCTTTAACAGCAGATTTTGACTATATTGTTGTGACAATTGAAGAAGCAAAGACTCTATCTGAGATGAAGTTAGAAGAACTTCAAGCTTCATTGAAGGCTCATGAGATGAGATTGAAGCAAAGAAACTTAAAAAGAGAGAAGGTGGCTGAACAAGCATTGTAATCAAGATTCAGCAAGCAAGCTAAAAAATCGAAGTTCCGAAAGCATCTTGCAGATGATGAGAAGTCAAGTAAGAACGTTGATTCGAGAAAAGGCGTGAGTAATAAATATTCTGGGAAGAAAGTTGACAAGAAAGATAAGAAATGCTACAATTGTCAAGGTTTTGGTCACTACGCTCGAGACTGTCGAAGAAGGAAAGTAGAAAAGGCGAAAGAAAGTGATGAAGCTCAATATACACGTGCAAGAGACAATGATTCAGATGATGTGCTGATGATGGTTAACTCTCAGTCGAACTATGAGAAAACCAACATGTGGTATCTGGATTCAGGATGTAGCAATCATATGACTGGCAACAAAAATTGGTTCACCAAGTTAGATGAGTCAGTAAAAAAGATGATAAAGTTTGCTGATGGAAGACACATCAATTCTAGAGGCAAAAGAGATATTTCGATTGTCAGAAAGGATGGTGGAAAAGCTATTATCACCGAGGTATTGTATGTACCCTCTATGACAAGTAACTTGAAAAGTGTAGGTCAATTACTTGCAAAAGGATTCAAGATGAAGCTTGAAAGGAATGAGATGAAAGTCTATAGAGCTGATGGGAGGCTTATCATGAAAGCACCATTGGCAGAAAACAAGACGTTCAAAGTTGAACTCAACACATCAGATCACAAGTGTCTTGCTTGACGAAGAAGAAAGGCTATGGCACCACAAGTATGGACATCTAAACTTCAGAAGTTTATGCATGCTTAATCAAAAGAAGATGGTGGTTGGTTTGCCTTATGTGAAGGAACCAAAGCAAGTATGTGAGGAATGTTGTAAAGCTAAGCAGGCAAGGAAGGCATTCAAACATGACTTGCCCATGAAATCCAAGTGCAAGTTGGAGCTAGTTCATCGATGTGTGTGGACCATTCAAGTGAAGTCAAATGGAGGCAATGTATTTCCTTACGTTTGTTGATGAATTCACCAGACATATATGGATTTACATAATTGGAAAGAAAAGGGAGGTATTCACACAGTTCAAGAAGTTCAAATTGCACGCTAAAAGGCAAAGTGGATGCAAATTAAAGTTAAGATGGTGGGGTGAATACACGTCTTGAATTTGCCAAATTCAGAATGGGAAGGTATAGAGCATGAGGTTATTGCACCATATACACCTCAACACAATGGCATAGCTGAAAGGAAAAACAAAAGTATACTAAACATGATAAGAAGTATGTTGAAAGCTAAAGATATGCCTAAGAGATTTTAACCAAGATACATTCTAAACAGTGTCCAACAAAGAGGATAGTTGAAAACACCTCATGAGGCTTGGACAGATCGAAGCCAAGTGTGAGTCATTTTAGAGTTTTTTGATCAATGTGCTTCAGGCATGTACCTGAACAATTGAGAAGAAAACTGGATGATCGAAGTGAAGTTGTGGTTCTCATAGGTTATCATTTGACTGGTGTGTACAAGCTATATTCGTCAATCGAAGATAAACTAGTAATTAACAGAGATGTTCGAGTAGACGAAAGAAAAGGTTGGGATTGGAGTCAAAGTTCAACACAAGAATCAGACACTATTATAACAGTGTTCGAAGAAGATCCACTAGATGAGCCCTCGAATAGTCGAAGTGAAAAGGGAACGCTTCGACTAGTCGAAATGAAGAACCACCTGAACAAAGTGAAAGGAGGTCGACGAGAACAAGAACTGAATCAACAAGGCTAGCTGGGTATGAAAGATTTCCAGATCAAGCAATTGACGATGATGGTGATTTAGTTGAAGAAGCCATGATGATGGATGAAGCGGAACCAATCGATTTGAATGAAGCAATGGGTAATTCGAATTGGTGTGAAGCCATGAAAGAAGAACTCAAAGCCATTGAGAAGAACAAGGCTTGGGAGCTTGTCGAAAGAACGGATAAGAAGCCAATCAATGTAAAGTGGATATACAAGGTGAAACGAAGGCCAAATGGAGGTGGCTAGTGTTTTCTGGCTAGAATAGACTTGACAAGTATATGCATTGCTAGTCGGAAACAATTCGAATAGTTGTTTCGACAGCAACATACAGGGGATGGAAGATGCATCAGTTGGATGTAAAGTCAACATTTTTGAATGGACCATTAGAAGAAGAAGTCTATGTGACTCAACCACCGTGATTCGCATGGATAGTCTAAAGGCTCTCTATGGTTTGAAGCAAGCTCCTCGAGCTTGGAATAAGAGAATAGATAGCTTCCTGATCAAAGCAGGTTTCACAAAATGTGTCTATGAATATGGAGTGTATGTAAAAGATGTTGACAGTGTCAGTCGAATCATTTTATGCCTCTATGTAGATGACTTACTTATTACTTGAGATAACGAAGCTGAGATAGTAAAGGTCAAGTCGAAGTTAATGCAAGAATTTGAAATGTCTAATTTAGGGAATCTCTCATATTTCCTAGGGATGAAATTCAAAAATACTGAAGAAGGAGTATTCTTGCATCAGACTAAGTATGCTCAAGATATTCTGAAAAGATTCAACATGAGCAACTGAAATGAAGCAGTCACTCCATTAGAGACAGGAGCAAAGCTGAAGAAAGAATCGAATGATGAGTTTGTAAATTCAACGTTGTACAAACAAATCATTGGATCCTTGAGATATCTTTGCAATACAAGACCAGATATCTGCCAAAGTGTGGGACTACTGAGCAGATTTATGGAGAAGCCTCAAGAGTGTCATCTCAATGCAGTAAAGAGGGTGTTGAGATACATAAAGGGAACTGTTGACCATGGTGTGTTGTTGTCAAAGAAGTCGAAGTCGAAGAACAACACAAGCGTTGAAGTTCATGGATATACTAATTCAGATTTCAGTGGAGATCAAGACGAAAAGAAAAGCAATGCAGGCTACATTTTTATGATCAAAGGTGCTCCAATATCTTGGAGCTCGAAGAAACAAAGCATTATGGCTTTGTCATCGTGTGAAGCAGAATATGTAGTTGCATCATATGCAGCATGTCAAGAGGCATGGATCGAGATGTTACTTGAAGAACTCAAGATAATGGAGCCTAAGAATATAAAGCTATTTGTCGATAACAAATCAGCAATCAACCTGGCGAATCATCCAGTGCGTCATGGTCGAAGTAAACACATTGAAATAAGGTATCATTTTCTGAGAGATCAAGTCAACAAAGGGAAGATCGAAATAAAGTACTGCAAGACTGAAGTTCAACTAGCTGACATATTCACCAAACCTCTGAAGAAAATCAGATTTGAAGAGATGAAAGGGAGCATCGGGATGAGAAGTCTCGAGAACATGAATTAAGGGGTTGTGTTAGAATATGAATAATTCATGTTCGAATTAGTGTGTATCAAAATATATTGTAATGTTGTGTACTAATTGATTTGATTGCCTAAGAGTGTTGGTCGAACAATTAGGCTGTCGAAGTGTTACTCTTAAGTATGCTAGAGTCGAATTCTTTGGACTTTAGATGTTTTGGGCCTTAGGTTAGTTACACTATTGGGTCTAAGAAATGTGTCTATACAAGGAGCATTTCTTTATAAACAAGATATACATAATTCACAATATACTTTCATTGTTCAACATCATTCTCTTCTCAATTCCCTTAAAACTCCTCTTCTTCTTCATCACAAATCTATTCTTCTGTTCCAACAAGTTTAAATTAAAATGAATCATGTTAAATTCTTATTATAAGAAATTAATTAATCTTATTATAAGAAATTAATTAATCTTTCTTGTATTATGGGATAATATATAATTTTTTCATCAAATTTAGATATTGTTTTAAATAAATTTATTAAAAAGTCATACTTAATTGATTGAATCAATTTTTGTATGACCAAAACTATCTCATCAAATTTGTGTATTCATCTATCATTATTTTCTCATGACTTTTTATCAAAAACAAATATTGATAATTTTTTTAAAACTGATAACATTTTATCAAAAACTATTAGTAAAGTTTTTTTGATAAATTAAAATTTTGATATAATTTATTATTGATATTCAATTTCTTAATGTCATCCAATTAATATTTTATATTTTTATTCAATTATTGCCTTTTCTAAAAAATACTATAGACATCGGTGCTAAAAATTAAATAATATTTTTTTATTGTCGTTCAATTAAGATTTCTTTATAAATATCATTTTGTTTTATAATATAAAATTTTGTGAAATCTATTTTTATTTTTTAGTAGAGGTAAATAATAAACTATAAATTTATTAAATAATATTATGGTTTTTATTTTAAAAAAATTATGTGGATGTACACTTTATTTTTGGTAGGTTTTTAAGTTGATAATTACTCACAAAGTTGTAGTATAGATCTAAAAAGTAAATTTCATTGATTATTTTTTTAACTCAATCAAATTGAATTTAATTAATTAATTTTACCTAAATAAGGAAACTAATTTTAAAATATAAATATAAATTGAATATAATTCATTAAATACCATTCTAAAATAAAATTCTGAAAGAAATAATCAAATTAAATTTCATTAATTATTATTAACACATATTAATTACACAAAAACATAATATACATCAAAACCTAAAATAAATTAGGAAAAAATATTTTTCATTTGATGGCAATAGATAGATATGTTAAAACATAATAAAATTATTTATACAAATAATAAAAATAATAACATCAATATCAACAACTTTGTAATATTTAATTATAATAAAATAATAATATTAATAAAAATAATAATATCAATAAAAATTATTTATAATCGTAAATAAATGCAAAATTTCAAATAAATGAATAATTTTTTATCAATCATTCAAATCCACCTTACCCTAAAAACTAAAGAAATGGAGTGTAGAATCTCAATCGTTTTATAAAGGTGGAGATAAAGAAAATTATTATTTTTACAATATTTTATATTTTATAGGATAATTACAAATAATCATACTTTTAAATATTTAAACAATAAAACTTATGATTAGTAATATGAATAAACATATCTCAGAAATTATTATTATTATAACATAGTATTGTATTTATTTATTTTTTTAATCAAAAATTGGATTAATTCAAAGAGCATAAGGGGATCGTTTGGATCCAGAAATTTATAATATTCTTAACTATATTATTATCCATCCTATCATTTTAGAAGACTACAACATTCCTATAGGTACAAACTTTGTGAACCGTTTCGACCAAAGCCAATCGCACAAAATCAGCCCTCCGCCCTTTGTCACAAAATGCATCAAAATCCTCTGAAACTCGTCATTTCAATTTGGGGTCATGAACCACTTGGATCCAAGATGGACACTGATTGATAAAGTCATGCTTACTACAAACCATTTCAAACCAAAATAAGTCACATAGCCTAGCATGGTTATGGTTATGTAAGATGAAATTGATTTTATTGTATTTATTATTATTATATAGTATATTTAGTTGGTTGAAAAAAATATTAAACAACTATATGATTTTATATATTTTTTATTTATCCCATTATAAATATTTATAATTATTATATAATATTATTTTTAATTGGTTGAAAAAATATATTAATCAATTATATATCATTAGTATTAATTGATATTATTAAAAATGTTTCTAAATAAAATCAAATTCATCTCATTTGAATAAATCACAATAAAACAGAAAAATAAATCACAATAAATCCAAATATTAATTGTCTCTAATTAATTATTCAACCATATTAATTACTCAACCAGTAGAGTAAAGTTACCTCCAGCCTAGTAACACCCTTTTGTTGTTATTAAAAGCAGTAATTTTACAGCCCAATACACGCAGCTCATGGGCCGCTTAATAGAAACGTTAGGTTATGATGATAGGACCAGAAAAAAAAAATTAAAAATTAATAGTAAAAAAACAAACAATTACAAAACTTCAATTAAACCCAGTATTCCAGATTTCTCCGTCTCACATCTTGCCCCCAATTTTGCGCTGAGATCCGCCCACAGCAACATCAGTCATCATCGTTGTTCTGCCTGATCGTTAGGTATTCGACCCTTTTAATTACGAAAGTGATTCTCTTAATTAACACATAAATTGTGCTCGATAGTTGTAGTTACAGTGATTCGTTAACTATTTGTTCAGATTTGTTCACTTTTCTTCTATTGCGATTCTTTAGGTTCTCTTAGGGGATTAATTGATTTTTTCTTATGAGTTCAGATAATATAGCGCTCATGAGACTGAAACAAGTGAACTAAATTGAAATTCAACAGTTTTATTTCCAGTAAAAATGTTCAATTATCTTTATGTTGACAGAAATATATCAAGTTAGACAAGATACTATGGCTGTACAGTCTGGGTCAGGTTCATCAGAGAAGAAATCGAGCAACGGAGTGGATGAGTTGCTGACTTTTAATGCTGAGAATATGCAAAGCAACATGAAAATCATCTATTACAGGTTTGTTTTGATTGCGCGTTTTTAATATATGTTGAATATATACGTGGGGTGTGGACCATTCTGGTTAGTTAGTTTTATTATAGAAGTAGTTCGGTTCGGTATTATCTAAGGTTTACAATTGAATTTTCTGTCTCTTTTGCAGCCGTACATTTTTATCTATAATTGGCGGAGTTGTTGCTGGTATTTTGGGGTTTACAGGCTTGTATGGATTTGTCTTTTACTTACTTCTCATGGCACTTACTTCCGTTGGACTCATAGTCAAATCAAAGTTTTCAATCCACACATACTTTGATTCCTGGAATCGCGTCCTAGTTGATGGCTTTCTCGGTGGTCTAATGGTAGGTTGATTATGTTCACTACATCTTTCTTTTGTCGTGAATTTGTGTATCAGAAACTTCTTTACGTTTCATGAAAGAAGAAATTAGTTTGGATAAGATAGGTAGACAGACATACAAATAGAGAATTAGATACCTAGAGCTAGAATCCGAGTTTCTAACCCAATAATGATTACTTATTTCTAAGGAGATAAGAGACTAAGAGGATTAAAAGATTTCCACATCTAGTCGTTTAGCCAAACCATACATGTTAACCCATTTAGTCAAGAATTATGACCAGTATACAGTGCAAACTACTCAGTTGTTCACTTATGCTTATTGGCTAATAAGAGATTTTGTAATATTCTTAAAAAGAATGCAATGCTTCTTTTCCTTGTGATTATTTGTGCGTACTTCATGAGTCGGGTATTTCCATTGTAAAATACTTAGCTTTTTCCCGCTTTTAGGAACGAAAAATAAAGTACCATCTTTCTAGTTTGAGTGTTACATGTGTACCCTTTCTCCCTCCCTTAGTAAAATGTTTGTAAATTGTACAGAGAAAAGCTAAAAGTAGGGCTTTATGTCATATTGAAATTTTAAATGTAAAGCCTGTATAATTTTAAATGTCATAGTTTTTAATTGTCTAGCTGATCTTATCCGATGAATTCAAGAATATATTAGATCATAATATGTATGTTGGGTGTAATTGTATCCTCTATCATTCCCTATATATTTCACTACTTGGATGCGCATGTGTTCAGTAGTTTAACTTCTTTTTTTTTGAATTCATGCAGTCGTTCGTGCTGTTCTGGACGTATCCTTTTCTTTCTCAATAATACTTCAGTGGAGTATTAATGCAAATTTAACTTTTATTAAATATGATAAAATATATTTTAGAAGTGGAATTAGTTTATCATAAACATAAATTTAAAATGTGGCTGGTGGGGATTGGGGTAAAAATAAATTCAGGTTTTATAAACAACTTTGAATGGTCAATGGTAAAGAATAAACTAGTGAAACTTTCAAATGTTCTTGAGAAGCCATTGCCATGCTCATTCAAATTGTGCTATGGTTGTATATAACAACCTCTATATTCCTATATATTCATTTGCTGAAGTTCTGTTATGCTGTGCTTCCTTGACAAAAATAAAGATTTGCGTATGACATTGCTCATATATTCTGACCGCCTCGGATTTGCAAGAGAAGGCCATATTTTCTTCACCGATGCGGCTATTGATCATGTACCAGAATGCAATTACAACTTACACCCTTCACTTACTGGATATCTTTCATGATGTTCCCATTTTAAAACAATGTAAACTTAACTTTCTTTATATGTTCATGTGTTATTTAAAATAGAACCTCAAGTAGGATATTTTTCTACTTTATGATATTGATTGCAATTTTATTTCATTATTTTGATTAGCTGTACTTCTGAATGGAAACTTGTATCAACATTCCATTAATCAAAGTCTTCATCGAACCACTGTATAATCTCTTCCTAAGATTGTGGTAGCATGTTTGGAAGCAAGACAGCTAAATTTTCCCTCCACCAATCTTTCTGTCCATTGTTTGCATTTTCTCCATATAGATACTGAATACTAGACATTTTACTCAGGTGATCAAATGATATTAGACAGATTATAGTTATGCATACTTCCACACTAAGCATATAAAACGATAAGAGAATTCAGATGATGCATAATTTTTGGGTCAGTATAAGGTCTATATGTTGTGCCACACTTGAACACTCACAAGAGTCATGACTTTCACGTTTGTCCAAGTGTCTCTCTCTGACAATTTATATATTGTGCCACGCACCTATTTGAATCTTCCAAGTTAGTCACTCTTCTACGAGGTTACCATGGAGTCACCACGCCAAAAATTAACACACTCCAAAGGCTTCATTACACTAAGAAAATCAAGCTCAACTTAAGCCAATCCCAAGCTCAACTTAAGCCAATCCAATTGTAAGTACAACTCTAACATAGAGTTTCCTTCTCATCAACCTCTTAAGCATAATTTCCAACTACATATCCCATTACGAGGAACTGTAACCCTATGTAGGTCTTCTCGATGTTTTGACTTACCATAAAATTATCTACAATCAAGGGATCTTATTAACCCCTCATGGGATCTTATTAACCCCTCATGTAATTCCTCATGATTCAAATCCATAATTCACATATTACTTGTTTAAAGCTATATTTTAATGATGTTTAAGATTAGAATTATGTTAATCACGTAAGAGATCATTAAATATTTAGAATTAGTGCGTAGAACATGAAAACAAAGGTTTTGGACAAATTACGGGTTTATGATTCGAATAAGGGAGTCTCTTAATTTGGATCATACATCCACAATTAAAACCATCCAATAAGACCATCCCTGATTCAAATCAGAATTAGTCTTGATTTGGATCTGACCCCTTCTTGATTCGAATCAGAGTCTATATAATGCAGAAATCACCTCTTGGTTTGAATTAAGCAATCCTTGACTCGAATCAAGGCACTAGAACTCTAAAATTAGTAGTTTTATAGTAGAAAATCAATATCTTACTCCCTCCGTTCCTTTTTAAGTGTCATTTTAGCATAAAGCTCTTCAACCAAGATAGTGTTATGTTAGAGTTAATTTTTCTATTATACCCTCATTTATTTTCTCTTTTCTAATAAATTCACTCCTACACTCTCTCTCATTTATTGAGAAAGTAAGAGTATAATTGATAAGTTATGACATTAAATTATAAAACGACACTTAAATAAAAACAAAAATATTCTTCTAAAACGACACTTAAAAAGGAACGGAGGGAGTAATACACATTGATCTCTCCAACTAATATGTATCATCTATGCATGATTTTGGCATCAATTGTACAAAGAATCATAACTTATATTTAATTTTAACCATGTCAAACCCTATGATTCCATCATGCATTCCTCATGTCAAGGGTTAAATTGCAATCCTACAACATGCAAGCATACTATAATAGTCTATATTGTGAGAATGACCAAAGTTTAGAAATCCACATTAGGTTTTGGTTCTGGTTCCAAGACATGGTAGAAAAGTGGGGTTGAGAGCTTATAAATTTACACTGGTTTTCTTCAAGGCTTCTTCCTTAAAGAGTATTGAGCTTGATCAACTTTCCTTTTCATTTATCATAAAATCTCAAGTTCTGTCTCATACAAACCAAGAATCAACCATAAAATTCTGAATTCCTCCTTGTTTTTCTCGTTTTAACATCTTGGTTAAAATACTAAAATTTTACAATTTTATTAAGTAATTTTTGAGCCATAAGGTTAAGATATTTGAGGAGGTGGCTTCAACCTTAGAGCTTGTCCCTTTGGAAAATAGTCATTCTTGAGGACGAAGACAATAACAACAACAACGATGGTTTTGCATTGCCCCGCCGCAAATATTCTACAAATCTTCCATTAATATGGCCAGTCAAGCACGAACCAAGAGACATTCAAAGTATTACATAACCAGACTCAGAATTGGTCAGCAAACTTACATTCAAAAAATAAGTGGTTAGATGTTTCTTCTCCTACATTACATAAATTGCAACGAGAAGAAAACATGAAATTTCGCCGTTTCCATTGATCATCCGTTGACACATTATTTTGCAAAAGCCTCCAAACAAAACAAGATTTTAAAAGAGAAACTGATTTAACCCAAATTCACCGCCACCATTCCTTACGAGTATCTTTCGCTCTCTTGAAATCATAGTCAATTTTAATAGAAAAGTCCGTTTTTAGTTTATAAATTATCTCGACAATCAACTAATTGTTATTTTTAATAGACAAATCCTAAAATATCAAAGTTTTTATATATAATAAAACTCGTTGAAAAGATTGACATTGCAATCATGATTGACATTAAAAGATGAATCCCAACAAAATTGTTTAAACTTAAGAAACAAACAAAAGATTGATGAATAGAGTTTAATATAGTATTTACTAAAAGAAAAAGACTTTTTAACAAACAAACAAAAATACAGACACGAGTAATAGTATATATAAAAATCATTTTTTAAATACGTGAAGCAGGATTTAATTCTCACAAAAGAAAAAGAAACATTTAAAAATCATATAAACAAATAGGAATATACCTACTTCAATAATTGAAAAAGGAAATTTTGGATAAAAACAAAAAAGAAAGAAAAGAAAAGTCATTCAAAGGGAAAGAAGGAAGCAAAAGAAAGAACGGCACATCATGACTTCTAGGTGGTTACGGGACATATCGATCATCCGGTGGCCGGAGCTGGATCTGTCGTTGCCGTGGTCATTATTACGGTGGCCGGCGCTGGACTTGTCGTATTGGAGCGGTGGCCGGAGCTTTCATGAAGCTCTGTTGCGGTGGAACTTTTGGTTGGTGGATGACGTGTTGTGGGCACTTGTCACGTGTATTGAGTCTCTTGCTTTGTTAACTATGCTATGTTATTTCTTCCTATGTTGTGGTTGTACTCTCTGATTTTTATTTGTTTTTAATTAATTTTTTTTATGTTTTTTTCATGACAACAAATTTGTGTATATAGTTTTTTATAGGATTTGTGTGTGGTTAAAACTCAGAAATATTAAAGTTATGACATAATTATATATTTGTGATTTTTTTTTTGGATCAACATAATTATCTGTTGAAATTCTATTATAAGTGAATTCGAATTCGCACTCTTATTTAATGTCTCTGCACAGATTTGTGATATATTTTTGGATAACACCATATTCTTGAATCTCTGGGAAAATTATGTCCACAAAAGATACTGTCATTAACATATTAAGAGGGATGTGAAGTTAGAATCAATATGTTTTGTAAAAAGAAAATAATAAGCAATGGAATTTTATAATCAATAGAAATTAAAGAATCAGAAAGCAATTGTACTGATAAATTCTAAGTAGCTGTCATGATGATTTGAAATTCTAAGTATCTTCCCACTATTTCTTTTGTAATATCATAATCAGGAAGTTTTGAACAAAATTAACCAAATAATTAAACTTATAAAATCTTTTTTCTTATACATCATTCAATCATAAGTTACATTACATTCAATTTACTTTGAACTATTCTTTTTAATGACTGCAAAATAAAACAAGCAAGGCTGAATAAAATTGCTCAAAAATCTATTTATAAATATACTGACTTTAAGACATTCATAATAATAATATACTATATAGGTTAGCGGAGGAGAAGAACATGGTTGGATCCTTGGCGCAATGGTAGCGCGTCTGACTCCAGATCAGAAGGTTGCGTGTTCGATTCACGTAGGGTTCAATTTATATTTTTTCCTCGTTAATTTTGGATCTGCTTCCTTCTGTTTGTATTCTCCACCCATTTTTTCCTCTCTCCACATTTATTAATATATTAAATTTATATAATCTATGTATCTACACTACGTTTGTAGATTTTAGCTTTATAGAATGATGAGTTATTTCCCTTATAGAAAGTAGGTATATATAAATAACAATATTTTAATTAAGGATTAAATATGTTTTTGGTCCCTCTAAATATTGTTATTATCAAGTTTAGTCTCTGTAAATATTTTCTTTAATGTTTCGTCCCCCTAATATTTTCCATCCACAATAATAGTCTCTAACGTCAATTGCTTTTAACGGTGGATGACATGGCAGGACACATGTAATTTCTTTTAGTTTTAGATTTTTTTTTTGTTGACAAGGTAATTCATTAATAAATATGCGTGGAATCACCTCCTTCCTTCCCAAATTTTGAAAACACATTCCTAAAAAAACTCTAAATTTCCTTCGTTGTACTGTTGTAGTCATCTTCTTCATCCCATCAAAGAAGTATTGAACTCCTAAATTGTAGAAACTTGCATTTTTCAACATTTTCGGCACCCGTGGCCCCAAGAGGTGAGTTAGTATTCTTTATTGCATTTGAATTTTTTAATGTTACCCACTTGTCCGACAAACCTCTCTTTATTGCAAAATGTGGACCACTTTGTTTGTTAATGTCTATGTTACCCTCTTTGTAGGATGGGTACTTTCAAAGTTGTCTTTTTTACAAAGGGGTCTTTTGTAAAAGGCTCAAGTATTAGGTATGAAGGTGGGAACGTTTTTGCGTTTGATGGCCAGGACTCAGACTACTGGTTGTTTTTTGAGGCTCGTGACCTAATCAAAGCGATGGACAGTACTTTTAATGAGGCTGAAGTGAAAATATGGCGGAAGCATGAAAATGGTACGTTTGAGAAAGATCTTCAACCATTTTGCAATGATGGAGATGCTTCTGCATTGGCAACGTATGTTGTGTACAAGAAATCTGAAGTGCAAGTTTACACAGAGTCCAAACCCATTCCAAGTGAGTTGACTTATATGGAGAGGCTGATAAAGAGACAAAAGGGCCACAAAAGTGATAATGAGGACAATGATGAGGACTATGGACCAAGTGAAAACTTTGTTGATGATATTCACTTTGATGATAGTGAAGAGGAGTGAATGTAGGACTCAGATGGAGAACTTGAAGAAGGCATCAATAGTCAAGGTGTGGCTAGGAATGAACATCCACAAACTAAATCTCACAGGAGTGGATTTATCACCAGTGACATGGATAAGGAGCATGTTATAGAAGAGGAATACATGACAGATGAGCTTGATAGTGGTGCTGATGATATCTGTGATGAGAGGCCACCTGTGATTAGGTTCAATGAAGAGGATGCAATTAACAAAGATTTCAAGTTCAAGCTAGGTATGGAGTTTTCCTCTTTGAAGAAATTTAAGAAAGTTGTTATGGAGCATAATGTCTTGATTGGTAGGGAGGTAACATTTGCAAAGAATGATTCAAATAGGTGTAGGGTTGTATGTAAAGAGAAGAAACACTGTGACTATGCTATTTTGTGCAGTAGAGTCCTTAGGTCCACGACATTCAAAATCAAAACCTTGTTTCCTAAGCATAGATGTGGTAGGCAATTCTTCAATAAAAATACCAAGGCTGATTGGGTTGCAAAGGTGATAGTGGACAGGATGAGGCACAATTCTAAGATGAGGTTGTCTGAAGTTGTGGCAGATGTTAGAACTAGGTTTTCCAATGAGATCAGTGGTAGTAGATCATTTAACGCTATACAGTTAGCAAGACAAGTTGTAGAGGGTGATTCAAGCAAACAATATAGCACATTATGGTCATATGGTGCTGATTTAAAGAGAGCCTCTACAGGAAATACATTCAAACTAAACATTCACACACCTGGGTTAGAGATGCAACCAAGATTTGAAAATGTTACATGTGCTTTGATGGGACCAAAAAGGCAGTCACACAATCATGTAGACCCTTCATAGGTTTAGATGGTTGTCATCTTAAGAACAAATATGGTGGGATCTTACTAATTGCAGTTGGGATGGACCCAAATGATCAGTACCTGCCCCTTGCATTTGGTGTTATAGAGGCCGAGTCAAAAGAAATATGGAGTTGGTTCATGAAGCTTCTTATTGAAGATATTTGTGACAAGAGGTGGTGTTTTATGTCATACAAGCAGAAGGTATGTGCAACTATGAATGCTTAACTATATGAATGCCTAACTATCGTGCTAATATGCACTTAACTGTATTCTGAACTGTATGCCACTGTGATGAACCTATGAATTAATTGTATTCTGAACTGTATGTCACTATGATGAACTGAAATTATGAACTTATTCAGAAATGTATGCACTTATTCTAAACTGTATGCACTTATTCTGAACTGTATGCACTTATTTTGAATGATATGAACTTATTCTGAAATTTATGCACTTATTCTAAATTGTATGCACTTATTCTGAATGATATGAACTTATTATGAAATTTATGCACTTATTCTAAATTGTATGAAATTATTTTGAACTGTATGCCACTATGATTTTAATTGTATGCATTTAACTGTATGCACTTATTCTTGTCAGGGACTTGTTCAAGTATTTGAAGAGGAATCCCTTGCATATGAACATAGGTTCTGCTTAAGGCATTTGTATGTAAACTTTAAAAAGAAGTTTGGTGGTGGGACTCTATTCAGAGATATCATGATGGCTGTTTCCAAGGCCACATATTTTGAGGTACATGAGGCAAAAATGATGGAGATTAAGGAGGCCAATCCAGAAGCTTTTGAGTGGTTAAATGCAATTCCAAAACAAAATGGTGTAAGCATGCCTTTCCATTGTATTCTAAGTGTGATGTTTTAATAAATAACCTTAGTGAGTCATTTAATGCTACTATACTAATGCAAAGAGACAAGCCCATTATGTTTGAATGGATTAGGAACTACCAAATGGGTAGGTTTGCAACACTTAGGAAAAGGTTGAAAATTACAAATTTGAGATGATGTCAAAACCACTTAGGAGGTTAGATAGAGAGATAAAAAAGAGTGCTAGTTGGTTACCAACATATGTTGGACAGTTGAAGTTTCAGGTGACACATGTCCAGTTTACAGACAATTTTGTTGTAGATTTAGGAGAAAAAACTTGTTCATACAACTTATGGGATTTGGTTGGTATCCCTTGCATACATGATGAGCTTCCATACACAAAAAGGTGGATGATCCTATCAAATATGATAGTGAGTGTTATTATAGGTCTACTTATTTGTCCTGTTATAATGAGGTTGTCACACCCATAAATGGGAAAAATAAATGGCCCAAGACTAATGCTCCAGAGATATTACCACCACTATACAAAAGGGGTCCGGGTATGCCCAAAAAACTTAGGAGGAGGGAGGTAGATGAGTCAACCCAGACTATATGGCAAAGGACAAACACAAGTCACAAGTGAAAATTATGTCATGTGTATGGCCATAATGCCAGAACATGTAAAAAGAGTAAGCAACTTATGGTTGTACCCGGTGAAGGAGCAAGAACAATTTAAAGAACCCCTCAAGTGAGCCAATTTGCAACTGTGGCTTCAGGACCAAAGAAAAGGGTAATGGATGTCATTTTTGTTAAGTAATCATTACTATAAACTATTATGTACTAATTATTGTAAATTGCAACATGTTGAAAACAAGGTAGGCCAAAAGGGTCAGTTAACAAAGTTGGCCCTAGTAAAAAGGCAAGTAAGGCTACCAAATCTGGAAGGCCATTAGAACAAGTACCAGCACAACCAGATGGTGTGCAAGTTGAGAATGCAGAACAACAATCAACACAAGAAAAAGCAGATGGAGTGCAAGCTGGGAATGCATAAACAGATGGAGTGCTTGCTGATAATACGCAACCAGAAAGTGTGAAAGCTGACAATGCAGAGGCTGAAGGTGTGCAAGGTGACAATACACAACCAGAAAGTGTGCAACTTGACAACATAGAGGATGATGGTGTGCAAACTGACAATGCAGAGGCTGAGAATGTAGAGGCATCCAATGTGCCAAATCAGGCTTCTGATGATAGTATGCCAACTCAGGCTTCTACTGATAACGCAATTCCAACTCAGGCATCTACAAACTCAAGAGAAACACTGAGAATGTATTGTGGCATTGATCCTGAAGAATTGGAAGCATTGTTGGATGAGAAGGACGTACTTGATATTCAACCACTAAGTGTTGACCCAACACCACCACTTACTGCTGATATGAACCAAGATCCTGAAGTGAACCAACCTACTGCACCACCTACTGCTAAGATAAATAAGGTCAGGATTTTATTTGGCCCATGTCCAAAGATAAGTAAGTCTTCAAAAGCAAAGTCTCCAAATCCAAAAATGCCAAAGTCTCTAGTTCCAAAAATGTCAAGGTCTCCAATTCAACATGAGTCTCCAAAGCAAACTATGAGTATCCTGTAATTACGTGCTATGCATGTTTTGATCATATATATTGTGTAATTATTCACTTAGGTTGGGCACTAATTCTGTCATTATAGGTGAAGGCTATGATACACAAAAAAAGGAGCAAAACATGGTGGGACACCTACTAGGAAAAGCGATCGTTTAATGACTTTGAAAACTCGTGCAATGGTTGGTCTGGGGAAGGATTCTGATGATCCACTAATGATCCAAGAAGACGAAGACTTTGAAGTTGACAATGATGTTGGAAAGACCTCTTGGAAGAACATCAAGAAGAACTTGACTCAGTGAATCATGCCAAACTTGTACCCCTGTTTTGAAGTTGTGCTTTATGCACTGTTTTAAATTCTGTGTACACTTTCCAGTGCTTTATGAACACTTTTGTTGTCAGTGTAATCTTGTTTTGAAGTTGTGCATTATGCACACTTTTTAATCCTATGTAATATTGTTGTGAACTAGTGCTTTATGCTCTCTTTTGGAATTTCTGTAACATGAGTTTTATTGACTCCTTCAAATTAACATGTGCAGACCAATTTTATATGCTTTCAATTTACAATGATTCAATGTGTCATCAACTTTTACAACTAACAATACTCATATTTAACACCACCTATTACAATTAACAATACTCATGTTTAACAATTGAACCACATTTGAACCACAATACTCATCTTATTTCAATTAACAATACTCATATTTAACACCAACTGTTACAATTGAACTACAATACTCATCTTATTTCAATTAACAATACTCATATTTAACAGAAACTGTTACAATTGGACCACATTATAGAAGCAACCACATTACAATTGAAACACTCAACAAAACATAACTTTTAACACAACATGATTAGGTACATAAACCTCTAATCAACACATAAATTTCACTGCCAAATAAACATTGAAAAGGATGGAAACTACAAGACAAATCTTAATCATTTTTCCTAAATTTTCTTCTTCCTTGAGTTTCTTCTTTATAATTTTGTTCTTCTTCTTCATATCCTCATACAACTCTTTCAAATAGACCCTTGCTTCCACTTCTTCATACTCAGACTTCAACTTTGGCTCTTGATCATATCCAATATCTCCCATCTCATCTGCCCAGATAAACAACTCACAAGTCTCTACACTATTCTAGAACGAACATCTCCAGAATAATCTCCATTTGTTGGATCCCTTCTTGCACTAGTAAGACACCATCGGTCTATTACATCCACATAGACGACCACCTCGACTCTTCGTGGAAGATGATGAAAACGACCCACCAAATGTTGAACTTGCCTTTGAATTCTCCATGTTTTTTTCAAATTGACATAGACTACAGGTTCAGGGACGAAAGAACAGAGGTAGATGGACGAAGATGAAGGATGGAGAGAGACGAAGCTAATAGATGGAGAGGGATGGACAACAAATTAGGGAAACAACATTTGGAGATGAAGCAAATGATTCCACGCATATTTGTTAATGAATTACCTGGTCAATAAAAAAAAATCCAAAACTAAAAGAAATTACATGTGTCCTGCCATGTCATCCGTCGTTAGCAGCAATTGACGTTAGGGATGTGGATGGAAAATATTAGGGGGGACGAAACATTAAAGAAAATGTTTATAGGGACTAAACTTGATAATAGCAATATTTAAATGGACAAGAAACATATTTAACCCTTTAATTAATTATTTTTTATCTTGCTATATATGGTTGTAGGAAAATGTTTGGAGGGATGTTTATTGTTCTCTTAGTAATTTTTTCAAATTATATGAAAATTTTAAAAATACTCATATCAGTTGTCCGAAATTTAAAATTTAAAATTTAAATGTACAATAATACAATAAACTTTTTCAGATATGTTCCGAGACACATCTTTCAAAAATAGAACTTCCAACACACTCGTTAGAATTCAAACAGTCACAACTTTAGCATAATTATGTGGCAAACTCTTGCACTCATGATTATAACACTTTTTTTTCTTAAATCACAGGAAATTTCTTACATTCCTATTTAAGATTTTCGCTTGTATATACAATTCTATTGTATGAGCGGTGGTAGAGTATATTTGTAAATATTTTAACGATCAAGTTACTAACGACTTAAGTGTAAGGTTTATAATTTAAAATAATGTTCATAAGTCAGCTCCATTCTTTAAACTTTATCATCAAATTATAGAATTTATGGATCCTAAAATCTTCTTTAGGGCTCATGAAATAAATGTTAGAAGATCTTACAAATTTTTGTCATTTAAGTGTCTTCAAATCTGTAAACTTTGATCTAATATTTGTCTAGGATATACTTATCTCCGAAACCGTCTTGTTTCATAAAATTTGAATAATCTAATTTGTCGTGGATTGGACCTTGTCTCTTGCTAAAATAATTCCAGTTCATTTGAACTTCATTAATTATTTAAGTTAATGTTGAGATTTGATCTCAAAAGTTTGTGTGGAAAGTAACCTATAGTCAACAATCTTTTACAAGTTTTGTCGTTTTTGTTATTTCCTTTGTTGAAAGTTAGCATCTGTTTTTAGTGCAATTGTTGATGATTCTCTCTTGATCCTTGAGACCTTGACAAGCGATTTTTGATTTAAATTTGAGCAAACGAAATCTCACTAGAAAAACTGTGGTCCTGTCTTTGTCTTCCCAACTTCCTTCTTAATTGCAGGAGAGTGGTTTTATCTTTTAATTAAATGAAGATAGCAATGTCTAGAAAGTTCTCAAATTTGGCATCTTACATGCAAGAAGGGAACAATAAAGTAGGTATAGTTTTGGCACTATGTGTCAAGTGAATAAAGACACCCGTGACTCGTGACACCCTGCCAAATAAACCTTAAACAATGTGTTGATGTTTGTCTGGTTTTAATAATCATAAAATAATTTTCTAAAAATATTTTGTTATGACTTATGATTAAGTTTGGTGTCTATTGGTTTATTTATATTTGAAACCTTATAGTATACAATAATTTTTTGGGACCAAGCTAATTATATACTAATATATGATCTTCTCAACCAAACGCAAAAGCAACCATTTTATATATTTCTTTAAAATAGATATACAAAAAATAATAATATATTTATATTGACAACATATTTCAATTTGTGTTCACTAAAACTATGTTCAATTATATAATCAATATCATAGAGAAACTAAACACATTAAAATTAGTAGAGCCCATGGTTAAGAAAAAAACAAACAACAAACTTTTGATAATTTTTTAACATTAAAAGACCACAGGAAACACACATAGAATTTCAAGAGAAAACACCGACAATGATTAGTAGCCCATGTTAATGTGTTTAAGTTATACAAAAAAATTACTTATGTGATTAAGTTTAATTTCTTAATTTTTTTAATAAAAATATTATTAATTTATTTATATAAATATAAATAAATGTTACTATAAATATTACTGATAGGGATTAATCGAGACACTTAGCTAATAAATATCAACATAACCATTTCACATTTCTCATTCTATTCCCTACACAATGAGAAAAGCCACAACCATAACCATTGTTTCATCATTTACACTTCACATTCTTCTTCTAACTTCTTCCATTCCCTTCTCATCCTCCCAACCAAATGATAAAACCAGCACCCCCGACATAATAGACCAAATCTGCAAAAAAACACCCTTCTACGACCTTTGCACTTCCATCCTAAACACAACCCCACCAACTCCAAAACCCGATCTCAAAACCGTAGCCCTAGTAATGGTAACCAACATTCTCTCAAACGCAACCGACACACTAAACTTCATCGAAGCATTGATCAAGAAAACCTCAGACCGTGAAATGGAACAAGCATTGGCTTTTTGTGCTGAATCGTATATACCTCTTGTGAAGTACACTCTTCCTCAAGCTGCTGAGGCTATTAGCCAGAACCGGTTTGGGTTTGCGGGGTACTGTGTTTCTGATGCTGTCAAAGAAGTTAACTCTTGTAATAAAAAGTTTTCAGGGTTGCTGTTGTCACCTTTAGGGGATAGGAATGGTGTTGTTCAGAAGCTTGTGGATGTGGCTTCTGCTATTATTAAGCAACTTTTGAAGGGGTGATTTAATTTTTTTTGTTTCTTTTTCTGTTGTATAGTGGATCTAGCAGGTGAAATTTAAATAGGATACTTGTACTTTTATATTATTACTTAATAATAGTAATAATAATAACAACAAGAATAATAATAATTACTATAATAATAGTAATAATAATAACAACAAGAATAATAATAATTACTATTAAATGGTTTGTTTTTGCAATTAGACTCAAAATTCAATCTTGTTGATAGTTGATCTCTATATCGGTACAATTTCAAATTTGTAATATCTCATTTTTTAATTATTAAAACAATGTCACCTTAGTCTTTCTGTTTGGGTATATTACTCAAAGTAAAAAAAAAGTCCTGACATTGTAATGTGTTGATGTGGGTCTAACATAAATAAAATAATATCACTCGTTGCATGTCTCATGAAAAATCGGCACAGAACACCAAAACTCAAATCATTACAAAGTTAAAAACCAAACACACCTATCACAAACAACTTCAAAATTAAGACAAAAATGCACTTCAAAACTAAACCCAAACTCTGAGCTAAGACAGATCTGCCAAGCCACAACAATTACTCTAGCAAAATCGTTATAAGAATTCTGCACTGTGAGATATTAGATCAAATTTTATTGGGTCGAAGGTAGTATCTTGGTTCGACGGTTCGACATAGTTTAGCATGCAGTCGAAGGTTGCTCACATGCTGTTGTCGAAGTGTTACAAGCTGTAGTCGAAGTGTGTTCTAGCTTGTAGTGTCGAAGGATGTTAGGATTGTTAGCATCGAATTGGGCCTATTTGTTATGTCCAATTGGTTAAGTTAGTTTGTACCATAAGTTAGCTTGTAATGAGTATTTGTGATAAAATCCCATTAGTTAGTATGTTAGGTTTATTATAAATAGCATACTAGTCTCTCATCATTGCATACTGCAAATCCTATTTTAGGGTGAGGGGGTTATTTGTTATTCTTGTATACTTGTAATCTTATTTCAAGAGTAAGGAAAGAATAGCAGTTAATAACCAATCCTTGTGTTCATCGTGTTTTTCATTCTTTTTCCTACCCTAATTGTTTCTTGATCATTAAGCAACAAGTTTATATTTTGTTCTAAGGCATCTGATTCACAACAAATTGGTGTGATGAGCGTGGAGAAGATGCCTTTGACAAAGTATGAGATTGAAAAGTTCATCGGAGTGAACAATTTTGGTTTGTGGCGCTTGATGATGAAAGCCCTACTGGTTCAGCAGGATTGTTTGGAAGCGTTGAAGGGAGAATCAACCATGAACGAAGCGTTAACGGCAGCTGAGAAGACGAAAATGATAGAGAAGGCCCACAACGCAATTTTATTGAACCTTGGTGATAAGGTTCTTCG
Organism: Vicia sativa; assembly: GCA_021764765.1. Taxonomy (NCBI): domain Eukaryota; kingdom Viridiplantae; phylum Streptophyta; class Magnoliopsida; order Fabales; family Fabaceae; genus Vicia; species Vicia sativa. The sequence goes on from CM038792.1 coordinate 40,873,535, forward strand.
ACAGGTATCAAAGGAGACAACATCGGCAGGGTTATGGGTGAAACTTGAAAGTTTGTACATGACCAAATCGTTGGTGAATCGACTCTACCTGAAGCAAGCTTTGTATTCATTCAAGATGATTGAAGATAAAGTGTTGGCTGAGCAGTTGGATATGTTCAACAAGATGATTCTTGATCTTGAAAATATTGATGTGAAGATCGATGGTGAAGATCAAGCGCTGTTGTTGTTGTGCACGTTGCCCAGATCACATGCTCACTTCAAAGAAACTCTCTTGTATGGAAGGGAGTCCCTGACCTTTGAAGAAGTTCAATCAGCCTTGTATTCGAAGGACTTGAACGAACGAAAGGAGCATAAACCTTTGACAGTTGGTGAAGGTTTGGCCGTTAAAGGAAAATTCTTGCGAAAGGACAATAAGTTTGACAAGAAGAAAGGTAAAAGTCAGCAGAAGTTTTACAATGGTGAAGCATCTGGTATTCGATGTTATCATTGTAAGAAGGAGGGCCACACAAGAAAAGTGTGCCCTGAACGCTTGAAAGATCACGGAGGAAAGGATAATGGCAATGCAACTATTGTTCAAGATGATTTTGACTCATCTGATGTTCTTGTGGTTTCGAGCAACAACCCGTCGAAGGAGTGGATTATGGATTCTGGGTGCATTTGGCACATGACTCCAAACAAAGACTTGTTCGAGGAATTATGTGACCAAGATGGTGGATTTTTATTCCTGGGAAACAACAAAGCTTGCAAGATTGCAGGTGTTGGATTTGTGAGATTCAAACTCCATGATGAGTCAATAAGATTATTGACTAAAGTCAGGTATGTACCTGATTTGAAGAGAAATTTGATTTCTCTTGGTGAATTCGACAAGAAAGGATATGTTTTTCAAGGAGAGAAAAATATCCTAAGAGTCATTAAGGGGTCGAAGGAAGTCTTAAGAGGCGTGAAGAAACAAGGCTTGTATACCCTTGAGGCTGAAGTTGTAAGTGGTTTGACAAATGTTGCATCCACTAAACCTTTGTCGAAGACAGAAATTTGGCACATGAGATTAGGCCATGTCAGTGAAAGGGGTCTGGTCGAATTGGGGAAACAAAATTTTCTTGGCGGAGACAAAGTCGAAAAGCTGAAGTTTTGTGAACCCTGTGTACTTGGAAAATCTTGCAGAGTGAAGTTCAACAAAGGCTAACAAAAAACACATGGATCCCTTGATTACATCCATGCTGATCTTTGGGGGTCTGCAAGGTGCCCATCATATTCAGGAGCAAGGTATTTTCTATCCAGAGTAGATGACTATTCCAGAAAGTTATGGGTATTCATTCGGAAGACTAAGGATGAAACTTTTGAGAATTTCAAAGGTTGGAAGACTTTGGTCGAAAATCAAACTGGCAGAAAGGTCAAGTGGTTGAGAATAAACAATGGTCTTGAATTTTTCAATGAGGCATTCGACAATTTTTATGATGCCTCTGGTATTGCAAGGTATAGAACTACTGCAGGCACTCCACAACAAAATGGTTTAGCTGAAAGGTTTAATCGAACCATCTTAGAGAGAGTTAGATGCATGTTGACTAGTGTTGGGTTAAAGAAGGTGTTTTGGGCTGAGGTTGTTTCAACAACAACATATCTGATAAATAGATGTCCTTCGACTACGTTAGATATGAAGACACCTGAAGAAGCTTGGTCGGGATATCCACCAAATCTCGACAAACTGAGAGTACTTGGATGTGTAGCCTATGCTCACATTAGGCAAGACAAAGTCGAACCTAGAGCTCTTAAATGCATGTTCATGAGATACCCTGAAGGAGTCAAAGCTTATAGGCTATGGTGCCTAGAGTCAGGTCACAGAAGGATTATCACCAGTCGAGATGTTGTTTTCAATGAAGCTGAAATGAATTTCAAGAAAACAGATGATGTTGGTCGAAGTGCAGAAGTATTTGACGAAGAGCTGGACCAGGTAGAGATTCCTGTTGAGGTGGAGCATGTTGATGCTGAATTGCATATCCCAGATAAAGTCTAAGCAGCAGAGGATGCTGATGAAGTTGAGGAAACTTCCGATGACTATCTATTGGCAAGAGATAGGAAATGAAGAGTCATCAGACCATCTCAAAGATTTGGGTATGTAGATCTTATAGCTTATGCCTTAATCTCTTCAAGTGAGGTTCTAGACGAAGAACCAAGAGACCATAAGGAAGTTATGAGGAGTCAAAATAAGACTGAATGGCTGAAGGCCATGGATGATGATATGAAGTGTCTTCATGATAACAACACTTGGGAATTGATCAAGAAACCTGCTGGAGCCAGGTTAGTCAACTGTAAACGGATTTTCAAAGTTAAGGAAGGAATCAAAGGAGTGGCGTCGAAAAGATACAAGGCAAGGTTGGTCGCAAGAGGTTTCACTCAGAAAGAAGGTGTAGACTTCAATGATGTGTTTTCTCCTGTTGTGAATCATAGGTCCATTCGAATGTTGCTTGCCATGGTGGCACAGTTCGATCTTGAACTGGAACAGATGGATGTGAAGATTGCATTCTTGTATGGTGATCTAGATGAAATAATCCTGATGAGGCAACCTGAAGGGTATGTCGAAAAGGGAAAGAAAGATTATGTGTGCAAGTTTAATAGATCTTTATATGGGCTGAAACAATCTCCTCGACAGTGGAATAGGAGATTCGAAAAATTCATGACACGCATAAGTTTCGTTAGAAGTCAGTTCGACCACTGTGTTTACTTCAAATTTCGTCCTGGTAATTCATTTGTTAATTTGTTGCTTTATGTTGATGATATTCTCATAGCAAGTAACAATGTCGAAGAGGTAATGAGGGTGAAGGTTGAACTCGATAAGGAGTTCGAAATGAAGGATTTGGGAGCAGCTTCTAGGATTCTTGGGATTGACATTCGAAGAGATAGAAAACAGTCGAAATTATGCTTATCTCAAGAAGCATATTTACGGAAGATTCTCTAAAAATTTGGTATGTCGAATTTGAAGCATGTTGTGACTCCAACAAACCCTCAATTCAAGTTGAGTATTGATTAGTGTCCCAGTACTGAGGTCGAAAGAGCTTATATGAATAACATCTCATATGCTAATGTAGTAGGTTCTTTGATGTATGATATGGTTTGTACTAGACTCGACTTATCATATGCAGTAAGTCTTGTAAGCAGGTACATGGCGAATCTTGGAAAGGCTCACTGGAAAGCATTGAAGTGGATTCTAAGGTACATAAATGGGTCTTTGAATAGAGTCTTAATTTATGGTGGAGCCTTGGGTGAAGATAGTAAATCAGTAATCGAAGGATATGTCGACTCTGATTATGCAGGTTGTATGGATTCTAGAAAATGTATTTCTGGATATGTTTTCACTTTGTTTGGTACAACAATTAGTTGGAAAGTAACACTTTAGAAGGTTGTTGCATTATCAACCACTGAAGTGAAATATATTGCTTTAACTGAAGCCGTGAAAGAAGCATTGTGGCTTGAAGGTTTTGCTAAGGAGCTGAAAATTCAAGGTGAAGTTATCATTGTTAAATGTGATAATCAAAGTGCAATACACCTGTCAAAGAATTCATCCTATCATGAGCGAACCAAGCACATTGATGTGAGGCTGTATTTCATCAGAGGGGTAATCGAGCGTGAGAAGTCCAAGTGCTAAAGGTTTCGACAGATCATAATGTTGCTGATATGATCACCAAGACATTTCCTAGTTGCAAGTTTTTCCACTGTATGCAGTTGATAAAGCTGCATGAAAAAAACTAGTTCGTTAGTTGATATTAGAGTTTGTTCCAAGGTGGAAATTTGTGAGATATTGGATCGAACTCTATTGGGTCGAATGTAGTATCTTGGTTCGATGGTTCGACAGAGTTTAACATGCAGTCGAAGGTTGCTCACATGCTATTGTCGAAGTGTTACAAGTTGTAGTCGAAATATATTCTAGCTTGTAGTGTCGAATGATGCTAGAGTTGTTAGCATCGAATTGGGCCTATTTGTTATGTCCAATTGGTTAAGTTAGCTTGTACCCTAAGTTAGCTTGTAATGAGTATTTGTGATAAAAGCTCATAGTTTAGTATGTTAGATTTATTATAAATACATACTAGTCTCTCATCACTGCATACTACAAATTCTATTTTAGAGTGAGAGGGTTATTTGTTATTCTTGTATACTTGTAATCTTATTTCAAGAGTAAGGAAAGAATAGCAGTTAATAACCAATCCTTGTGTTCATCGTGTTCTTCATTCTTTTTCCTATCCTAATTGTTTCTTGATCATTAAGCAACAAGTTTATATTTTGTTCTAAGGCATCTGATTCACAACATGCTCAAACCAAAGTTTCCAACAAGCCAGAACAAGAATCACAACAAGTATACATTCTGAAAATGCGAAAACAAAATAACACTCAAGCTAACTTCTGCTCAAAGAACTCCACTGATACTGAAACGATACTACAACAAGATAACTTATGAATCTCCTAAAGTAAAAATTCTTCAACATGCTTGTACCTACACAACCAAAAAAATATTCAAACTCTTATGTGGGGGATAGTGCCTTCATAACAACCATGATTGGAGACAGTTAGGGATAGGAGTAGAGGTTTTGGAGAATGTCGAAGTGATGAAATAATGAAAAGTATGGCCAATTTTAGATAATCGGGGCTCCATTGTGGATGCCTCTATACTTGCTAAAAAGTATACCTATAGGTATACGCCACCCTTATGCGGGTATGAGTGACAAGAAGCTTTAAGGATTTTCGATAGTTTAGGACAAGCTCAATTGATGAGATGCCCTGTTTCGAACGTATGTTTGATTTAGAGAGAGCAAACTCACATGGACTGAGAAGCTTTGTATCTTAGGGATATTTTTCAAGTGATCAAAATCATTTCCTCAACCCCAAGGTTAGGTTATTTATAGGAGCCTATGGGTCTGGATTTCAAAAATTCTTAGAAGTAGTAGCTGTTCTACGTTGACAAAGAAGTTGTTGACTGTCTATTTCTCAAGGAATCATGACCAAAACTTCTTGCACATGTGGTTATATGTCATGTACACGTCACCTTGGAGTTTTTCATCAGGAAGAAATATTCTAGGGTGGGTGATTGATGAGGCTTAACCTCGTTCCTCCATATTGTGGGTCTTTACAAATATATCACTACAAAGTGGTATAAGAACTCTTGGTTCGACCAGAAGATATGAGTTCTTAGAAATGTTTTGTGGTTGTAGTTTTGTCAAAGCTTCTCCATTCAAAAAGAAGAGTGCTATGAAAAGCAATAGTTGAATCATGTTATAGGATGTGAGACTTAAGCACTCACACTTGCATCCAACAATTCTCTATAGAAGTATGACTCTCCCACATCCTATAACAGAATCCAAGTCTCACTACACTTTCCTCCCATTGAATTTTGGATGGAGATTTGGCATCTCCATCTCTGGTTGTCCTAGGATATTCTACATGTATAGAGATAACTAGAAAAATCATGTTTATAATACCAAACACATAGGAAAGATAACTAATGCACAAACAAATTGACTTCATTAGAATTAGATATTGAAAGTTATGTCTACGGGGATGAAGTCATCATTGAGGTTTTTAATTATAACATATTAGACCTCTCTAATTTTTCCTTTTCTTAGTCTTTTGGAGAGTTTTGATTTGGATCCCTCCTTTTTTGTAGTTTGGGGGATTAGCTTGTTCCAAAAAACATTTCTATAGTTCAACTCAATTTATAACACATTTTCGCTCAATGTCACCTTATAGAGCTGCAAGATGGAACTGCTTGAGGAACTAACTAGCAAATTCTAGTATTTTTACAAAAGTAATATCAGAAAGATTAAAATTTAAATAACAAAAACCATGAACAGCCAGGAATAACAAGTCATTTTCCATCAACATGATACACTTTTGTTAGAAACACATGTTACTTGTCCCCTACCCAACGAAGCTTCCTTATGTAGGATTTTGGTCTGTCCTACTGTACGATATTTTTACATACACTCCCTCGTATAATTATTATTAGTAAAATGGATTTTTCCCTCGTATAATTATTACAAGTAAAAAAAAAAATTTATTTAATTTATTGAAGAATTAACGCGTGTGTGGTTCTGCAATGAAAATAATTGATTTTATAGAAAATTGCATGAGTTAAAAAGTAACCACACATTTTTGGCAAGCTAATGAAAAAAAAGCAGTGGTAACTCTGCCATGGTAATTTAACTCACCCTCAATATTGATTAATATACATAAAAAGGGAAAAATTACCAACACAGAAATAATAATTAATAATTAATGAGACAAAAAGAAAAGTTTGTATGAGAATCACAATAAAACTAAGTCATCTCTTCTAAAAATACACCAAAGTGATGTTGCCATTCTTTTTGTCCTTAAAGATTGCATTAACCTTAATCTCTCCTCAGTTTTTCATTTAAATCTGAACCTGCTACCCGCTGTACAAAACTGTAATCAACAAATAGAAATTTCTACATTAGAAAAAAGTTTGTAAAATTTCGCTTGAGATATAGGAGAGGCTTTGAAGCATAAATATTGCGACACGAATGGAGAGGTTTAATGAGAAGTGTGCTTACTTGGGCGACTCTGAACCCGGTGCATTTGAATCGCTTGATGGATTGAGTTGGTATTGAACCGAAATTAAACCTTCTTCTACTCCTCCTCCTCCTGATTCAGATAGAGGTGATCCTTGGAAACTTGCAACTGAGCTTTTCCCAGATGACATGCCTGCAAAAGGAAGATCTAATTAAGAATAGAAAATGTCATGTGTTCTCGCAGACCAAAGTTTGAGTACACATTCGATTGATGGTAAGTTTGGTGAAATCACGATATGTGTCGGTGGTACCTAACGTGATTCTATCAAAAGCTACACTTTGGAGCCTCATCAAAATCATATGGTGTCAACGTGATTTCGACAAATTTACTGTCGACAAATTCTCATTGATTTATAAAAACTGATATCTTTAATTATATTCAAAGGGTAAGTTTTATCAAACCGTCACATCGATATTTCTCGTGTACTGGCTATTCACAAACATAGTAATTAGGTAAAATTATCAACATTTTATTCGGCCTAACAGCGGAAACAGATTAAATATGAATAGATAGAAACAAAACATGATAAGTTTTACCTTGGAAGATTATCACGACGAAGAAGATAACAGTGAAAATCAGGGCCAATGCGCTGGTGCCATTAGACGAAGCTGGTTTAGCATTTTTCATTTTCTTCAACGCTTTCCTTCTCTCCACCCTTGCACGCTTCAACATCGCAAGTTCAGACATCTCCCTGATCAACTTATAATCAGCTTCATCTAACAACGGACCCTTCGGAGGTCTTGGAGGTTTGGCAGCCTTTTTATTCGACGCCTTTTTCCGATTCTCCTTCACCGGAATCTTGTTCATCACTTTCATCACATCTAACGAAACTTCACCTAAATTCGACTCATTGAAATACGAACTCGGCCCAACTTCACCTCTAACAAAACCCCCGACAAACTCACCAGAAAATTGCGCAAACAACATTTTCCCTTGCTTTGCAGTGATTGAATTAGAAACTCTCCTCGAGTTATCTCCAATTAGTGGCAATCCACTTTCAACATCAACTTCAATATCTTTCTCCTTCCCATTTCTAAGATCCATCCCAATCCGAAAAAAGCAAAAAAATCAAATCAAAATTCTCACTTTGTTTCCACTCTACAAAAACTCAATCCTTGAATTCAACCCATCAATAAAAAACATGATTCTCAATCTCAACAAATGCGACATTTTAATCGATCATAAACCATCCACATTAGACAAATTCATACAATAATAAGTAACTATTATCTTCCTCTTTAAACTCTATTACCACCTTCACCACTCCTCCAAAATCAAAACTACTAACAAAAGTGTAATAATCCCTTGAAAGGACAAAACCTGCAACACAAAAACACAAAAAGAGACAAACCTAAATATCAATTTTATGACAAAGTTTTCCGTTTTAGGTAACAGAACTGAGAAGTAAACGAAATGACACAACTTTAAGCAACCCAAAAGCCCCAAATTTCAAATAAAGAAATCAACAAAGAAAAAAAACTCAACCCTAGAAAATAATTATAAAAAAAAAGTAAACTTCAAACCTCAAAGTCAATACAAAAAACCATAATGGGCACCCATGAAAACGAAAAAAGCAAAGTTTTTTAAACTAAACAACTCATTCAAACAACAAACAACAATAAAAAAAAAAAATGAATACGCACCTTAACCTTATTGTATTGAGAAAAGGAAAGAACAAACCCTAGAGATCGAAATGAAGATATAGATAGAAAGAAAGAAAAATGTAGTGAAATAGTAATAAGAATGATGAAAGGAAGATCCTTGTGAAGTTGGGAAGAAATGCGGTGTCTTGATCTGAATTTGGGAAATGCTGTGACGGTGATCTATTCGATTACAGTTGGCCCCAATGTCCGGGTTGCACTATGTATGTTGTTGTCTGTGTGTTTTTTTTTACTAATATTAAACATCAATTATGTTGTAAACTAAAACTGTTAACTAGGTATATGACATTACAACCAATTCAGCTCATAAAATGTGGGATGATGTTTTTGTTTTTCTGTTTTGAATAACTATAAATGTTAGTGTCTTAATTTAGACATTGATCATAATATTGCTGTATTTTTATATTTAACATTAAAGTTTTGATTAAATTTGTAGAGAGACCTTTATTTATCATCTTAATTGAGATTAGATTGGAAATAAGTTTGGTTGATAATAGATAAACTAGTCAAATAAAATTTAGCTTTATTGCATTTTGTTTTTATACATTTTCATCGCAATGTACTTGTATATAACGATAGTTTTATTATTGAAGATTAAGTAGTATGTGTTTTTAGTATGGATAAATTTATTTATATTATAAAAATGTATTTAGATATATGTAAACTAGTGTAATGGAAATGTATTTACAGAGTAGAAATTAATTTTATAATCTTATTTAATGAAATGTCAATAAATTGTTAAATTATTAACGTATTTTAAATTTTAAGTGTAATTTGTCACTTAAAATGAATGTGATTGGTTGACAGTGTAAAATTATTTTACATTGTCAGTTGTAAATAAATAATTTAATTATAAATAAACAATGATCATATAAACTCAATTGTACTTAGAGTGTAAGTGGATTAGACAAAATCAATTAAATAGACAATTCAAACTAAAACAAACCGGAAAAAAACCTGAGTGTTTTTGGTTTGGTTCAAAAACCAAACCAAACCAATTAAAACCAATATGGTTTGATTTGGTTCTCGACTTTAGTTTTTAGAAACCGCCAAATTGATGAACCGATCTGGTGACTACAAATATCTACTTAATCTTTTATTTATCTCATTATTAATTCCAAACTTTGTATCGGTCGAACACTTCTCCATCTTTTTTTCACTTCTTTTCTTTGAATAAAATATGTAGTCAAAACCAAAATCAAAACATAAAAAATAGAGACCGTAAGTCATAAAAACTTGTTTTTGCCAATTTGCTATTTTGTCCGTCCACCTCATCTTTCTTATAGGTTATGATTGTCTTATTCATGTTCAAGTTCTATTCGTTAGTTTCATCTTTTTATTATTTTTTATATTTTTTCTTCAACGAATTTTCATCTAGTCTTGTTACAAAATAGTTTGATATGTGTTTGAGGAGTGAAATATGTTAATTTATGTGTATCGAAACCTTTTATTTTTATTGTTGTATTTTACTTGTTAAGCTTTCAAATTTCTTTTCAACCTTTTCATGTCAAGTCCCAATTTTTGTATTCCATAGTGAACTTATTTCATGACGTATGGAAATTATGTCAATACTTCACATAGATGAAGAATAATTTGTAAGTTGTTTGAAAAATGTAGTATGAAATATATTATATAAAATGTATCATTTAAAAAAATATTAGCATAAAATATATCGAAAAACATGATAGCAACTAATACATCTATGAATAGAATGTTTAGAAAAAAGTGTTGAAAAACGATCAACCAAACCAAACCAAACTGAACCAAATCGGTTAATTTAGTTTGGTTCCATTTTTAAAAAACACTAAAAATCAAACCAAACCAAACTGATAGAGATATCATCGGTTTGAACAATTTTTTTTACCAAAAATCGATCCAGACTGAACAAATTACACCCCTGATTGTATTAAATAACTTCTCATTCTGTCCCAATTTATAAGATGTTTCGAGCATTTCACACGTATTAAAAAAATATCATTATTGTATGGGAAAAGAGAAATTATGTATGACTTTACACTATTGTTCTTCATTAATTAAAAAAGAAAGAAAAATGAAATAAGAAGGAGAAATATATATATATCATTAAGAAAAATATCATTAATGTTACATTAAAATTGTAAAGTGACTTATAATTTTTGGGAGAATTTTTCTCTAAAACATCTTATAATTTGGGACGAAAGGAGCACATAAAAAAAGGACATGTGAAATGGAGAAACCTGCTTGCTTAGATTAAGTCTTTTTAACATAAATCTGCTTGTACTATGTTGGATCATATGGTTGTTTGATGTTAATTGAATTATTTTATGTTATTAAGATTAATTGATTGTCCTTAATTTTAGTGTTTCTCATGTATTGGTGAATACATGAATCAATATAAGATGAATATGGATTATTGACCGTAAGTTTACCAATCTGAATTAGTAATTAACTAAAAATATTAATTATAAGTTGTGGTTTTTTTATTAACGAACATAGAACACCTAATTTAAATCTAACTTTTCCTAAGGAATTAGATAATTATTCTGAGATTAGTGAGTTGTATACCAAAGAATTGGGTGCAATTGCCTTATAAATTCTTCGTAAGACTTTAACATATTAAAAATCCAGTTAATGCACAGTTCTTCAACATGTATAAGTAAGGGAGTAAAAAAAAAGATCTAATCGCCTTTTAACTTTTGAATTTTATTCCAACTATTTTCTCGTTTTATATTCGAACCCAATCAACCTTGAAATTCCCCCCTATTATTTTCTTTAGATCGCACTATCGTTACCTTGTTAAAATTCACAATTCCCGTAGAAATGAATTTAGATTATTACTTCGACGACACTAGTACTCTTTGTAGAATTATCATTAATTTTTTAGCATCGTTGTCGGGAATTGTTGATACTTTCAACAAAAAAAATCGTGCAACGTTTTAATTTTGAATTTTATTATTAATTTTTTGTTTTTGCTTTAATTTTTTTATTCTTATTTTGTTTGGTTTGGTGCGGTGCTACTAAGATATTGTTTACTTGTTTATGCGAAGTTCAGATTCGAAGCTGATACTGATCAATCCAAAAATCAAAAGAATAATACGTACAATTCGTAGAGTAAAACGATAAGCTGTACAAGTCACATAAGAACTAAAAGAGGAAGGAGAAGTTATGGTAGTTTCACCACGACAAACTTTGTAGGACTGTTGTAGAAGGACTGGGGATCAATAGATATCTTTAGGATTTCAACAGAAAAATCCTATAAATTTTAATATTAAGAACTACATACTTTCATGTTTGAAAGAGAACCCGTACGACAAGGAAGAAATCCAAGACTCTTGGGAGCATCTCACTAAATTATACGAGACAAGCTCGACATGCAAACCAAGTGGTGACATCAATTACGATTGGGTAAAATTATGTTTGTTTGATTTTTTTGATAGGTCACGCTAAGGATTGGTTGTAATGCATCCCAAATGGTATTATTCATACCCGGGAAGAATTGGAAAATAGATTTCTATAGTGGTATTACTCAAACACTCAATTTATGGAAAGAAAATTCGCAGTTTCCAACTTCAAACTGGAAGAGTCAAAGTCATTATTTGATGCATAGAAATTCAAGTTGTTGCTCTGTAAGTCTCCCAAACATAATATGAGTGATATGGAACAATTTACACACTTTATTGGACGATATGAAAATACAATACAAACGAGAATTCTTCTCGACGCCTCAACTGGAGGTACGCTAAAAGCAAAGACTTATTTGGAGTTGAAAATACCCATAGAGAACATGTGTAAAAATGAGTATCACTCAAGTGAAACAACTATAAAGCAAAAAAGGTGTTTATGTAGTTGATGCACACACAACATTACAAGCTAAGATGGAAGCACTTTCCAAAAAATTAGGTGCATCCAAATTAGCTCAAGCAAATGTGAGTGAGATTCAAATACTTAAGTGTGATTTTTAAGGGGAAGCACATGGAAACGAGAATTGTATACCTCAACAAAAACCATCACCTCTTGAGAAAACATTGTCAAATTTCATGAAACACACTAAAGCAACCTTTGAACAGGTAAGCAACTCTTAGGACAACATGGTTAAAAGTCAACAAGAGATGGAACAAAATTAGATTATTATAAATAGGAACACCAGACATCTATAAAAAAATAGATATTCAAATCGGTTAATTGTGTCAACAAATGGAAGCACTAGCTAGTTGAAGTAGGGGTTTTATCGGTAACACCGTAGATAACCATAAAAATGAAACGTGCAAGATTATTGAGTTGAGAAATAGAGTGTTGCTTTCAAACCTAAAGATGAATGAGGAAAATAAAAATCCAGTGAAAATTTCTGACAGAGAAAAATGTAAGGATACAAGAAGTTAAAGGATACACATTTGACTAATTCATCGATACGAACTCACCCTTCTGAAGAACCAAAGAACAAATATTGAATGAATAAAATCCGTAATTATTTGATTACATCAAACCACCTTACCTAATTCGTAAGAAGAAATCTAAGAAGGAAATGAAAGGTAACCAATTCAAAAAGGTCATGGAGATGTTAAAGAAAATTCATGTCAATATTTTTTTTATGAAGCTCTTGAACAAATGTCTATTTATGCTAAATTCATGAAATAACTCTCAGCGAAAGTTAAAAAATAATAAAATATCATTTTAACAAAAGAATACAATGAAATCATTTAAAGAAAATTTTCACCAAAATTCACTGATCCAAATAGATTCACCGTCTCTTATTCTATTGGTTAGTTAACTATTAGCGATCTTTATTCCGTATAACAATGAATATTTATCATTCGAATTAATTCGTTAAAATTAATTTATGAATGTTTTATTAAGTCTAGAAATGTGGGTTTAATTAAACCCACAACATCATATAATTAATTAGTTTATGAAAATCTTGATTATTACTCCTTTTATTTTTAAATACATTTTATTTAAATTTTTCACACACATTTTTAAAAATTAACAATTACTTTTTAAAAACATAACATTTTTACTAAAAATTTGATTAATTATTGATACATCTCTCACAAATATAGATAGAAAGTGGATATAATATTTTAAGGCTAGTTTATATAAAAAATTAAAATATAATAATTAAAGTTATAATAATTCTATATTAAAAAATGAAAGTATTTTTTTAAAGTGAACATATAAGTATCTTTTGAATTTAATTAGATAAATTCTCATCATCAAATCAAACAATATCTAATATTATATTACCTTTTAATATTGTTTATCTTAAAATAAATTATAATTTTGGATTAATTTTTATTAAAGATATTAGTACCAACTAAATTTCACATATGAGAATTTTGTTTTTATGAGATAGTCGATATTAAGTGAACAAAGAAGCTGTACGATCATGTGTTGTTTTCTATTTTTCCGTCAAAGGCACATGTCCAAAGACAAAGCCACATGCTCACTTAGCACGTGGATTCTAACCTTAATAAATCCGCAATCAAAACCTTTGTATCTCTTGGCCCACATAGCACGTGGATTCTAACTTCATGGAAGACTAATTTCAATGGTTGCTTGATTCATTAAACTAACTTTTAATTTAATGAAGGTAAAAATAAGTAACAAATATTTTACATCATCAATATTATCATGTATTTGAGATTTTGTTATAAAATGGAGTATTTATAATGATTAAGAAAAATGATTGTTTTTGCAAGCTTTGAAATTTGTTTCAGGTATTCTGAATAAGAAACTAAACTAGATTCACTTTAATAATTTCATCAAATTCTCTTTCATTCTTTGTCATCATCAAAAAACTAAATTTTATTTTTCTTAGATTTTTATCAAAGTGTAAAACAAGTGCCATAACAATTTTATGTGTCTCATAAAAACATCATCACGTTATCTTATCCTGAAAAATTATATCATTATTAAATTGTCAAGATTTACCAAATAAAATATGACAAACATCCATATCAAGATTTCTATCTTTGACATTATTGATTTGCAAATGTTTCACCTTTTTATCCATATCATGATTTTTACCTTTGATTACAGGCATATTAGAAGCTAGTAGCTTTGAACTTTCACTTAAAAGACATTTCTCCTCATACTTCAATTAACTACAATTGTAAAATAATCTTCACTCACTTCGGTACAAGAATCCAATTGAGCAAAAAAATCATCATCATCAAGTTGATTTTCACAATTGATTGTGAGAGTCTCATTTAATAAATGTCCTTGTGCATCTCATTCATATATATCAAATTCATCATCACCATTATTTACTTCAATACTCTTTGCTGCTCCTTTGACTTTTGGACCTTGACTCTATAGCAAAAGTTGTCTCCAACTTCTTTAGTTTTGGACCTTGACTCCATAGCAAAAGTTGTCTCCAACTTCATTCATTTTCTCCTTTTTTACTTGTTTGCTCTCTCTCTCTTACCCACACTTACTTTGACATCGGAGTATCTTGCAGGTACCCTTATCTTCTTCAACTACCGTTGCAGTCTGAGTCTTGACGAACCTTTTGATCAGGTACGATCACATTCCTTGTTGCATTAATGTACTCAAACCTAGGAATCTCAAGTATTCATATCTCTAATGCTATATATGAGTATCATACTCTATTGAGATCTTAAAGCAACAAGGGATGAGAACTGGAGAATATATATATATTGAAATACATTTGAGTTGATATTATCAAACATCTTTAAATTGTTAGTGCATATTTTTTTTCTTTCAATTATTGATACTACATTTAGGGAAATAATTTTTTTATTATCATAGATTATGTTAAGGTTGATTACACAATTATGAAGAAAAGGCTCATTATATAATATGATTTTCATGCATCTTTTTTGATCAATGCATCTTCTTTTATTTATTCTTTTGATAGTAGTACTTTTTTTTAATTGTGTTAATTTCCAAAAACTTTAAAATTGGTCTCCACATCCACAGCGTGGAAGACCATTAACCATTATTTTTTGCGTTAATATGCTTAAACCTATGAAGCTCAAGTGGCCATGTCCGATTTTCATTCCGAAAACCTTTAACCAAGTCTTAACGACCACAACGTGAAGGCTCAAGTTAATTATATAATACGATTTTTATGCATATTCTTGAATTTCTTTTATCAATAACTGTTATTAAAAAAAACATAAATAATCATGTATTGAAATTAATTATCCAAATAACCAGATTTTAGGGTAAGGATACAAACAAGAGTCATCTCAGATGGCTCCTGTATTATTTTTTAACAATGAGGAGCCATCCTAGATGGCCCCTACATGTAGGATTTTTTTCTTAAAAGTCATTTCAGATTGCGCCTAGGTGTTAATTAGATAGGAATATCCATCTGAGAAGGCGCCTAGGTGATAAATAGATGGGAAAAGCCATTTGAGATAGCGCCTAGGTGTTAAACCTAAATAAAAAAATTTGATTCAAATTAAAGTACGAGACACTGTTGTGAATTAAACTTTAAATCTAAATTTTCATTACAAACATAGCGAATAACAATTACGTAGATTTATTCTCGGCGACCTGAGATATGTAAATGACCACGGGTTCCACAAGCGCGCCCTCTCATAACTCATGTAATGCGTGGTTCTTGAGTTTGTTGTGGTTGGATCGATGGCCGCTCGTAGTGAATGCGATCGAGATTCATGTATGCCTCAAGATCTACATTGCTTGTCATACTTCTTTTGTATAGACGTGTTCCTATGTTCTCAAAGCTTGGTCATTGTGGTGGGGGGTTAGGTTCCATGTGGGGATGATAACACTCGTCATCTGTATAGGTGGAGTGTGAATGTGTGGGGTGAAAAGGAAATTGGGTGTTTGGAGATTGGTAGTCATACGAATGATAGGGGGTTTGGTACAGTGATGATTGGTGGTATGTTGATTTGGTTGGGGAATATTCATCAGGCATGCCAGTGTCCGAGCTGAGGTGAGATGTTGAGGGGCTCATATAGGTGTGTTGGACATATGCTCTTTCTTTGGAGTATTGTATTTGAGTGTTAGGCATGTGGGAGTATTGAAATTGTGTGTCGGGCATTTAGGTGGACTGATAATCAAGTTGAGATTGGGGTTGGAATTGAGTGTTGGTGGTCCTATGTTGTCGGGTTGGTTGGCGGGAGGTTGATGGACGTTGGGATTGTTGTTGGTAGTGTTGTTGGGGTTGTTGTTGGTATTGCTGTCGCGGTTGTTGTTGGTAGTTTTGTTGCGATTGTTGTTGGTAGTGTTGTTGTAGTTGTTGTTGTGGAGTAGAGGGTTGGCCCCACTGGGTGCGTGGGTCAACCAAATAGCGAGGGTGAGAGACATGTATTTCTGGGTTCGTTACAGATCGGTACCAAGCAATGTATTGAGGAGAGTGCTGCATAATTTCGTCATCCTCGTAAATAGGAAATTGTAAGACATGGTCCCGACGATTTTTCCACATCCTACAAAACTCCCTGGCAAAGTTTTTTCAATTATCATATCCCCATTGGGCATCGACCCTTTTGAGATGTCACAGATCCAAACATATCGGATTGCGCGGTATATTTTGGAACATACCGAACTGCATCTTCACATGGTCGGTGTGGTGCATTTCCATAATGTTAAACCGTATAATAACAGTCTTCGCAGTCCAAATCTGTGCATCATCTTCATTGAGTACATGATCCAAACCCAGGTATGGCCTCCATGTAAATTATTGATAAAAAATGTTGATTAATGATAAATTTTAAAATAATATACGTTAAAATTAGTTGGAGTTAATAGAAATTACGTACATCATTCGCGCCAAGGTGGTCTATTAGATTACGATAAAGGACAACATTGAATCTCAGATTCTTTCCGTAATCCATACCCGTTACACTATACCTAAATGAATGAACATTTAATATATTAAGATTTTATGTATATGAAAGACATGAATAATTTAATAATTAAGCAATGTAATTACTTTGTTGCGTGTGAAAAACTGAACGGTAGGTCGTTGACGGGATTAAGGGATTGCATCCTCCACCAACCTCATGCTAGACGCAAGAAAGCGCATCCATTAATTGTAACTGTGTTTTTCTTACAGTTCTTACATAAGAAACTGTATAGTTGGGTTAGAACAGCGGAACCCCAACTATATTGTCCTATTCTATCAATGTCCCCAAGCAAACTTAAGTACATCAAATTTACGTTATTTCCGGTACTCTCGAGGAATAATAGGCTCCCAAACAATAACATAATATAATTCTGTGTCTTTATTATTTTTTCTTCCTCAGTGGAATTTTCGTTCAAACCAAGGGAATGATAATGCACTCTTAGTGTGGATAAATAAATACCTTGGCCTCTTAAACTAGAACCTTTCACCATATCTCTATCCAACATCTCCTCGCATAGAGCGTTGGCTTGTTGGACCAGACCATTAATCGCTTGATCGTTAATCGGAAGACCCATTAACATGTAAACGTCCTCAAGTGTGACAGTACATTCACCTATGAGCAGATGAAAAATGTGTGTCTCGGGTATCCACCTTTCACACAATGCAAGAATAAACTTTGAATCTATCGTACAGTTGGGGATTTTAATGACATCCCCAAAACCAACACGTTCAAGGTATAGAACGATAAATGGATCGGGAGCAACATAATGATGTCTGCGGCATCTAAATATTTTCGTGTCCTAAATAAAACGTGAAAATAATATGATTTATAAGAAAGTGTAAAAAATAATAACATAATAAACAATTACTATTTGAGTAAGAATATAAAGGATAAAACTTACAAACGTAGCAATGTTTGCTCTTGTTCCTCAGTGAGATTCTCCTAAAGTTAAAAGACTCATGGTTTAAGTTTTTTTCCTGATTATATGAGAGTTGTATAAGAGGTAGAGGTAGAGTGAAGAGTGGTGATGGAAAAAACTCATCTGAGGTGCCATATTTATAGGCGACTCATTCAACAAATGAATAAATGAAGTGGTTGGGGGCTTGCATGCATGCAGACCACGTGTCAGAGAGGAGCTAAGAGAGATGACTCCTCCTCTCTAATTTTGAACCTAGGCGCCATTCAACATGGCTTATGGAAAGCTAGGTGGCATCTAGGTGGCAGGGCTATGCATGCAAACTAGGGTGGCAGGCTAGGTGGCATGGCTATTTATGACTAGGCCTGTAAAATTCCAAGAGAGATGGCGCCTCCTTTCTAATTTTGTACATATGCGCCATCTGACTTGGCTTCTAAATGTGTTTTTGAAATTTGAATTTTGTCCCATTCATTCTTATACAATCATCTGCCACCTCTATATATATATCTCATACAATCAAACATTTCAAACACTCAAACCCATATAAAATATCATTTGTACCACAATATATTATCACTGTACATTTCAATGGTGAGACGTGCAATAGTGAGATAGTAGGTTTTTTATTCAGAAACACCGAAAATATCCAATTTTGTCTAAATAGTAATGCGAATTTTTCATATTTTAAAAAAAGACTTGAGGCCAAACTTCTGCGAGGTCCGACGTCACACATTTTCTATCAACACCCTATTTTTACTAGTGAGAACCAAGTAACATTTTACAAGGTAGCTGTTGAAGACGATGAAGACCTGCACAACATGTTTTGTAATCATGAATATTTTGGATACGACTCGATTGAGTTGTACGTTGTGTTTCAGGGGACAAAGATGGTTTGTCCCATGGAGGAGGAACAAGTTGAGGTGGATGTTATTGACAAAGAGGAGGAAGCTGACGAGATGCAGTTCAACAACATGGTAAACGAAGATTCAGAGGCCGATGAAGAACGCCAACTGCCTCCATATGAAATCGACACACCACCTTCGTACATGACTACCCTCAATATTGGCACAGATGATCCATCATCTGATATATTCTACAACCCTCATGTGCAATCAGATGCAAATTTAAAAGTGAATGATAGATTTTGTTCAAAAAAAAGATTGTGTGCGAGCAATAAAAAAGTTCCACATGATAAACAACTATGACTTTCATGTGGATCGAACAAATGCAGACAGATATAGAATCATTTGTACCCATCCTGAGTGTAGGTTCTATCTAACTACATCGTACAAATTGAAGAGTGATTCCTGGGTGATAGGTTCTATGACTGAACACACTTGTGTTAATTCCACGCAATCACAGGATCACCACAAATTGAGTTATGATCTCATTCCTCAAGAAATCTTACCGCTTTTCAGCTACGATCCGTCATTGAAGGTGAAAACAATAATCTCGCACATCACTACAACATACAACTATACCCCCTCGTATAGAAAGGCCTGATTAGCAAAATAACAAGGCTATTGAGCAAATTTACGGAAACTGAGAGGGTTCATACAAAGAGTTACCTTGCTACATGAATGCACTGCAAACGTATGCTCCTGGAACAGTTTATGTTATGGAAACGTTGTCGACATATGCCCCAGACGGTACCTGTGTCAGCGGGTATGGAATATTCAGTAGAATTTTCTGGGATTTTTGACCTTACATCACTGGGTTTGCACATTGCAAACCTATTATATAGATAGAGGGAACATGGTTGTACGAGAAATACAAGGGCACCCTATTGATGGTCGTCGCACAGGATGGCAACAATTCCCAATCGCCCATGCTTTTGTCGAGGCAGAAACTGAAGGTGCTTGGAGTTTCTTCCTAAAGAATCTTCAAACACACGTAGCTCCACAATGTGATCTCTGTCTGATTTATGACAGACATGCTTCTATTGATAGTGCGTACAACAATCCCACTAATGGTTGGTACGACCCCCCTTCTACACATGTTTATTGCGCAAGACATATCGTTCAAAATTTCATGCGCGAGATCAAAGATAAGAGTCTTCGGAAAACAATTATGAATCGCAGCTAGATCAGAATGGCAAATCCAGATGCAGGTGCGTGGGTTGATAATCTGCAAGTGGAAAGATGGACACGGTTATACGATAATGGAGTGCGTTGGGGTCACATGACAACAAATCTAGTCGAATCAATGAACGACGTATTCAAAGGTATAAGAGCACTCCCAATAACCGCTTTGGTGAGTACAACATATTTTAGGATGACCGTGTTATTTGCAGAGAGAGGTGAAATATGGAACGCGGTGGTACAATCGGGACAACTGTGGAGTGAAAGCTGCATGAAATTTATTAAGGTCGAAAGTGCCAAAGCTAGCACTCATCTTGTTACAAGATTCGACCGACATAACCATAACTTCATTGTCAAAGAGACACTCGACCACAACTAGGGGTTGACTAAACAAGAGTACAGGGTTAAACTACCATCTCGTTGGTGCAACTGTGGAAAGTTTCAGGCCTTTCAAATACCTTGGTCTCATGTCATTGCGGCGTGTGCACATGTTCATCAAGATGCACTACTACTTATTTCTCCCATTTACAAGTCCGAGACCGAGACCTTGCTCAACGTATAAAACAATGCCTTCAAACCGGTAGCAAAACCAGATTATTGGCCTGCGTACGAAGGGGAAGTAGTTTGGCACAATAGTCAAATGGGAAGAAATAAAAAGGGTCGTCCCAAAAATAAACGTATCACAACTGAAATGGACGACCTTGACAAACTTGAAAGAAAGTGTGGTCTATGTCGTCAAGTCGGACACAATCAAAAAAATTGTCCCACACGTGCTACAAGCTCGACATTGTGAAATTTGTATGGAAATTTTCTGCACTTTTTAATATTATAACTAAACTTCTTTTCATTAATAGCATTTCTTACAACCATCAATACGCAGACAATAAAATAAAACACAACACGATTAAAACAACAACAGAAACAACATGCAAATATAACTTAAAACAACAACTAAAACAACATGGAAATATAACATGAACAACATAAACAAAAATTTAAGATACTACAACCGTCAAAATAATTTCATCGGATCCATACATCATCGCGATAACGTCTACGTCTGTTTTGACTTCCTCCATCCAAATTCGAGGTTGTCCAATTGTGAAGTTCATGGTTGTTCTCTTCCTCTAGATCCTTCTAATTTCTCCGTCAACTTCTATTTCTCCCTCTAACCATCGCATAAACTCTTTCTTCAGTTTGACCATGGTAAAAATATGCCAAAATTTCATTTTCATCGGAGGTTGGAGACCGAGAAAACAACGTATCCATCTATGGTATGGATGTATGGTGATGTCATGACAGAAAAAAGAGAAAATATGAGATGAGAAGTTGAGAAAATATAAAGAATGAAGGGAGGCTCTATCTGGGATGGCTTGCCCTAAGGGAGGCCCCAACTGGGATGACGCCTATGTGCATTTGCTTAGTGCATGAGCCATCTCAGATGGCGACTAAGTGTGTTTATTTCCTGAAACCTGATCATTTGCGTAAATATTTTCAAAACATGGTTATTTGCGAATTTTTTTTTCAATACATGGTTATTGCAAAAAAAATATTCGCATATTATTTTGACATTGATACATTTTATTTTGTTTACTATTTTGACAATAATGCATCTTTTTTTAAACTTTTTGTTAATTTCCAAAAATAGTTCAAAGAAAAACATTGATACATTTTATTTTGTTTACTATTTTGACAATAATGCATATTCTTTTAATTTTTTTGTTAATTTCCAAAAATAGTTTAAAAAAAAAGAAAAAAAGTTATATATAATGTGGCTGTTAGGATTCTAACCCAGGTCTCTACGACCACAATGTGGAATTCTTATTACTAAACTACAACCACATTTTTGTTCCTTTATTTTATATTAATAGACTTCAAATTATACAAAAGAAAGGCAATTCATAACATAAAGTCAAACAATATGTCCTCGGAGGAAGATAATCCAAAAAATAAGCTCATCATCCTTTAAGAAATCCTACATCAATGGGACCGGTCCTTTTGACAGATTAGTGTCTCGAGAAATTTGGCAATATATTGAGATGCATTTGTTGGTAGAAGCAACTGATGAAAAAATAATGAAAAAAGATCTTTGGTAAGTGGAGGAAATAAATTATATGTCTTTCTATGTTGTATGTTATCTAGTTTGATCATTGTGTTCTTTTTATTTTGCAGATAACATGAGTATCATTATGAGCTTATTAAGTTGAATATGTTATGTGGTAAGATCACTCATCCAACTTTCTTTAAATGAGGTTGTAGATACAAGTGAACTGACTCAAAAAGAAGTACGAGAAAAGGATACTACATTGAACCCTGAGCAACCCGAAAAATCAACCTAGAGATTCTGAGAAGCATACATTTCCATTTATTATTTGTCAACCGCTAACCATGTAATTTAAATAGACCCTCATATTTTCTTGAACCAGTGTTTTCTCATTTGAAATACCAGGTATGAGGTTAATATTTCCCTTCTTTTGCATGTCAATGTCATAAATACATTTGTTCTATCTGAACCATTATCAGACATTCCGATCACAAGACCAAACCTCAATTGGGTGCCTTTTATGAATCCATTGTATCATGTAATTGTGAAATTCATACGGTTGATTCTTTTAAACATTGTTCCTAATATCTACCACCTTCACTACTAGAAGTGAAACATCCTGAGACACAATAGGTTTAGGAATAACATTGGGATACACCATACCTAATGAATACAAAAACATAAAATACTAAGAAACATCCCAAATAGAAAATAGTTTGATGGAAAATCAACACATATCGTTTTCGGAAATGCATATTCGGATAAGTTCATAGAGAATCCAAAAATACACTTCCGATTAGAGTGTGACCTTTTTCTACTTCAAAACTAGATTAATGTGAGCAATGAGAGTTAATATGAATAAGCTTTACCTTAAATTCCAACTCCTTTAAATCCTTTTGATTTAATGAAACACAAGAATGAAGATTTGAAGTAAAAAACTTGATTGAGAATTGATGGATTTTTGGAGAAGGTTTAAGAAAAAAATGGAAATGAACTTTGATCGTGTATGTTTCTATTTTTACCGAATTCACGTTTGATTTTCTAGAGATGCATCTCCGGAATAATCTAACACGCAAAGGTGACAACATTCTAAATTTTCGCTTAAATCTATCGGAGGTACATCTCCATATTTCTCCCTATAATGGTTAATTTACAATTTTTATTATCAACCTCTCAAGATGTATCTCCGGACAAAATTTTATTTGACTATAGGGTCAAACAAACTTTACTCATTTGTGTTGAAGTAAAACATGCATCCGAAAATATATTTCTAAAATCAGTGGAGGAATTTTCAATTTTTCAAAGATTCTTTTGCATTTATTTTAGGTTAAATATACAAGTCCCTATAATATTAGCAATATTTATTTTTAGTCTCTAGTAAAGTTTTTATTTTGTAACCCCTCTCGTAATTTACAGATTCCAGATTCCGTTAAATAGACCACTAATTACCAAAATGCAAAAAAAAATACTCTCTAATTGCCATCGTGGCAGTCTATTTGGGGTTTTTTATTATTATTTTTTATAAAAAAAATGCACGTTGAATTATTTTATTTTACAATTTTTCATTTATTTTTATAGTTGGATTTATAGTTGGATTTTTAATTTTACAATTTTTCATTTATTTATTTATTTACATAGTTGGATTAACTTTAAATTAGTTAAACGAAAACTAACATTAAACACATACGGAACTCAAAACCCAATAAGTTTTCTGACAACCATACTTATTTTTTTGAAATGCATAGTATGAAAAAAGTTTATAAACTCTTAAATTTTGTAATGTATTTTACATATGGGATTTAAAAAGCATATGATAAGGTTTCAGAAACCAAGTCCTGTAGAATTTAATCGAAACAACCTCCATACTTCCATGCAATTGAAAATTATTCTTCAATTTACATTTTAAGAAAATTTTAAGAAGTGATTGTTAACGCAATAAGAGATGCATATGAGTTATTGTGTAGACATGTTCACACATGAGATAGAACCCTTTTTGAGGAAGCAAGGTATGCCTGATGTTAAAACTATAGATCATGTTCACACATTTTCAAGAGTTATTGCGTGGACATGTTCACACATTTTCAAGAGTTATGGTTTCTTTTATATTGCTCCTACTTCTTCTACTTTTTGGGTTATATATTTTCTGCACTTGAGAATCACAGTTTAATATTGCAACTCTTGTAAGATTCTTATTCTTGTGTTTGCACCTGTTACGATGACTTTCAGAAAGAGATATACTATGCAGCTACCAACAAAATTATTGATGTTCTTGATACTTTCAAAAGGTCTTGCCATGTTGGTTGTTTGATTGAAGCAATGAGAGAAATGAGAAGAGAGAGATGAAAGAAAGAAAAAGAAGAAGAATGAGATGAGAGAGATGGAAGAAATAAAGAGAAGAATACGGAGAGATGTTGGTGTGAAGAAATGAAAGATATATCAAAATAGAGATAAAGAAGGTGCCATTTCAAATGAACCAGCAAGGTGAAATATAATGTATTATATGGTTTTAATATTAATTTGAATAATAATATGCGCTAATCAAACCTGATATTCTGTTAAGATTTGGTTAGTTTAGACTCAAATTGTTTCGACAAAAATTTAGTCAAGGGTAAAAATGAAATTTCCACGACCATTAATTTTCTTATATTATAGATTATAGATACATTCTGGGTGTAAGATAAGATTTATATCTTTCTTTAACTTACTAAATAAAATATATCTTTACTCTTATTTGTATTTATTTTTCTTAAGAAACTACAAAAATTATTCAGCATCCATAAAATCTAGGTGGAAATCAATATATTTTAAAGCAAAATTCTAACAAAATTTAAATTAATTTCAAAATAAATTAATATAAAAAATAATATAACATTAAATGATTGATTGATCAGTACCCACTAAATAAATTTTAAAATGTCAAAATGTTAAATAAAAAACCTATTTGCATAGTAGCTATGACTCCACATGATAATCTAGTATTATATAAATTTTGTTTACAATTTTCCTATAAAAGGCTATTTAATACAAAAATACAACACTACAATTTGCCTCTAAAAAGGCTATTTTTGTAATTTTGTACTCCTTTTTTCATCATGTACAAAGGCATAAATATCAATCAATACAATATTTACATATATTCAGAATAAAACAAACTCGATAAATCCTAACTTATTTGAAAACAATGATATTATTAGGTTAAATCTTATTATCAGATTTTGAATCCTCTATCTCTGAGTTTATAATTCAAAATTAAGTTTAATGAGTTGATTGAGACATGCTAGCAATGGATGCAGCAATTGAACACATATTCATCACAAACTCACCACTATCTCCAAGGGGAGAAATACCAGAAGTAGTAGTTCCTTGGCATTTTTTCTCACAAGACTCAGCCAAACTTCCAGCAAAAGTAACTTTTTCTTTCACACCAACATTATCACCCTTATCAATACATTGTTGAGCTTGTGGAATAATCTCTTTTGTAATTTTGACATAAGATTTGATGCAATTATCTAAAGCACTTTTCAATTGTATGTGATCGGTTTGCAAGTAAACATCTCGAATTTGTTCTAATACAACCGGTGCTCGCGCTGCGATCACTTGGAGTGTTATCCTAACAAATCCAGGAATGTCTTCACGTAATTTTAGATGATGTGCATTTAAATTTGATTTTAATGTTATGAGACAAAGTTGGTAATGAGGTGTTTTTTTACATATGTTATCGATCATATCTGGCGTTGATGAATGACATTGGATTGGTTGTATGAAAAATATGGAGGAAATGGTTAAGAGAATTATCATGGTCGGAAAAGTTGAAACCTTCATTTTGTTTTATGTTTTTTTTCTTTTTTTGCAACAAATGATTGTGTTTTTCTTAATTGATTGAATTAAGAAAGAGGATAATTGAATTGGGTTATATAATGGCTTTATTGAGACAATAAAAAAAATTATTGGTGAAAATTTGTACTAATTTAAGATAATATATTTTTGACGTTTTGCTTTTTGGTCGCTGGTCCTCTCAAGAGGTGTGGTTTAAGATGATCCAAATGCTAATTAATTTTTTGGGCAATTTCTAAATTTTAACTCTCTTATTTCAATTTATAAAAGTACTTTTTTAAAGTTTTTTTTTGTAATTATATTGTTTATTTATTTATTTATTTACCATGAGTGATTTAAGATTTTTAATCTCAAATCACTAATGCATATATGTTATCTTTTCTTTTAATATGAATAAATAGTTTCTATGTGATTAAGCTTTTTGTTTTGATTTGTCATTTTAGTACAATCTTATGTTGTTTGTTGTCTTGGTGTAACATTGTTTAATTTTTTATTTATTTGTGGTATTTGTTTTTATTTACATTGGCATATTAAATTCGGCCAATTATATATTAAATCAATAATTTATGTGTAAATATTAAATATCACTTATATTTTGTCGTATTTATAGATATTTTAGCTTTATTATATACTATCAATTTAGATTATGTGAACTTGTTCCGTATTCATGTTTTTGTTTTTACAATATTGAACTCGTGCCTTGAAATTCAATTTACAGGTTTTTAGTCACATGTGATGAACTTCGGCGCCCTAATTAATATTCATATTTATTGTTCATTGGCATCTTTTGTTTGCTTTATTTCAACTTAGTTTTATGGAAGCCTTCAATATTTGTTGGAGTTTTCTCCCCCCACCTCATGTTCCTTAAGAATCGGCTCCCTTTGAGCCTCCATAACCAAAATCCTTTGTTGAAGCTCTCAATAGTGAATGTTACATTCCAACATCTACGCTTCCTCTTTCTATCATTAAAGGGGATCATAATTTTGTTATGACTCCATAGGATGAACACTTGGCATACATTGATGTTTGCAAGTTTTATGAAGATGTTCATCATCTATCTTAGTTTAGTTGATGGAGGAGACAAAAACTTATCAAAGAAGAAATATCAAAGAAGAAATATCAAAGAAAAAAGTTTGAAATTAAGAATCAAGAATTCAGAAGTTTATAGATTTTTTGAAGAAAAGACAATTGATTTTGAAGCAAATGTATTCAATTATAATTCAAATTATGTATATCCTTATATGCGGATAATATCATTCATCTTTTTTATCTCTAATGTTCTTAAGCACTCATTCATCAAAACCACTCAATTTAAGCATTTTCAAACCATATTTTTCAAATTTTATAGGGTGGTAATCACTTATATTTTTTACGTAATCTATTACATATCCATTTTGATCGAAATTTTAAAATGTTGAATTTGCACTTTTTAATTAGCTAACTACTTAACCGATTTAAGAAACTGATTCTGTTTGAAATTTGAAAATAGTTCTTCACTTTTTAAATAAGGTGTTTGGTTAACTGATTTAATAAATTAGGTACATAATACATAATTGTGTATTTTCATGAATCATTGTCATTCTAAACTATTGCAAACCTTTATAAAATTTCTCCATTCATTTCCATCTAATCCAAGAGATTTCTTAGGACATATTTAAAGCAAAATACATCTATTTTTCAAATGACCTCTTTCGAATATAATTTCATACAATTAAAAAAAATCTAGTGTTCATACAACTTTAGTAATTACACTACAAGAAAACCGACGCTAATACGTATTAGCGTTGCGTTAGCGTCGGTGTTGGGATGTCACTTTAAAGCTCGAAGCTAACAGTAGCCAGAGGCCGACGCTAAAGTAGCATCGGATTTTTTGAATGCTAACGGGACACTGCCGTCATTAGCGTCGTCTCTATGCAACGCTAACTAATAACACGTGGTTGTATGTGATTCGGTTTTCACTTAACATAAACCTTACATGTCATCAATAGCGTCGGCTATATGTGTCGCTATAGTACACAACGTGTTCGTTTATGATTCGCTTGCGCCCAAAATAAGGTTTTATCTTTCGGGAACTAATGTTTTTTTAAATGCCTATTTTTTCTAAATTCAGTTTTGTTTACAATTATAACTATAGATTATAAAATATGATACATCTATAAATTATATGTCAAACCAATTTTTATTACATCTATAAATTATAAAATGTGATACAATATTATTAGTAAACATAATTTAATTGCTTTTAAATAAAAGCAATACATTTTCAAGTACACCAATAAATTACAAAATATGATACAATACTAATAAATCTTCATAGTGATACATAACAAATAAATCTTCATAGTGATACAATATTTATAACACAATCCTATAAACAAGTTTACTTATACACGCTAAGATGTACCAAAATAAGTATACTTATAAGTCAAACTAGACATAAGGTACTCATAAGATAATCTAGACATAAATCAACTCTATTGATCACCATCATCATCATCATCACCATGACCGTCACCGTCACCATCACCATCACCATTACCATCACCATCACCTTCCTCATCCTCCTACAACATTTAAAAAACAATGTAAAAGTTAGTAGGAGTCTAGATGCAATGAAAAAATAATGTTTCTATTTAAAGAACATTCAGCAATACACCGACATTTTTTTTTGCAACAAAGAGTTCTTTACAAACACTTACAACAATGTAGTATGTTCCATGCTGATATTTCTACCAATTATGCCTATGAATATGACACACATTAACATACTCAAATTGTTAAGAATTGTTAACTACAATTGAAACAAACTCAGAATCTACATTCTAAATTCAAAACTATGTGAATTACTTCCTACTATCATTCAAACATAATTGTAAACTTTAATAGTGGTCACTATAACAGACTCGAGACTGAACAAGGACCAAGTCAATACTCTCACCTGGAAGATAAAAAGGAGATAAAGAAATGAAAGTCAAAGGAGTAGTAAAATATCGAAAAGTTATAATGAGAACGTTCACTCCTAGGAGCACTAGAAGGACTCGCCTGACGTGATCAAAACATATCAAACATTTTCCTAAATTCTTCAAATTGCTTTGCCAATTCATTTGTTCGCGCATTAGCTCGTGCAGCCTCTTCACATGCAACAGCAACTTCATCTTTGGCAGCTTCTATGGCTTGGCTATCTGTTTCTCTATTGGGGTTTGTAATTGACACCTGTGTCAAGAAGCTCACTCCATATCTTACGTTGCACACCAATTTTGCAGCTCCATAACATCGCCCTCGTGCTTTACCTCCAGCAGCTTCTTTCCACATTAGTATTCTTGTTGTTCCATCCACATCATCGCCAGTTTGTGTGGCTTGTGTAAGACTACTCACATATGTTTCCTGTCCAACATAAGATTGATGCGTCAAAGATGTTAAATTAGCAAGTTACAATCATACCAAGTTGCATAAATAAAATATTAAAATAAAAATTGAAGGGAGTTATAGTAGCCACAATTATACCAAGTAAATCAATTTTTCTATACAGTAGCCACAATAAGTACAAAATAGCATACTTGCAGGGAGTTACAAAATATACAACGTGTATCACTACCTCTATGTAAACAAAAAAAACTACATTCAGTTTATCACTTAAAAACTACAAAAAAAACTTACATGTGTTGTGGTTGCACGCTCGTCAACCCACACCCCATTATTCTTTTTATGGGTGGCAATGAAGAGCTCATCCGGATATGCGGGTCGATTGAGTTTTTTAGCCTATAATTAAAGACAATATGTATGGTCACAATATTAATGTATATTAGATATAATTATAATAACTCATTTTAATTCTAAATAAAATACATACCAATTCAAGTGCAACATCATGGTGAGCTATACGACCAGACGTATGGACTGCACCACCTCTGCTTGATGATCTATTAATCATATTTTGATGGGAGACATCTTTGAACTCTTTTGACTGCCACTTGTCAAGAAGAAACACCCATGTATCTACACCCATCCAAGGAGGCTTGCGCGCCTTCGTTCTAGCCTTTTGCAATATATCACGCAATCGTGTAGCACATCTTTGATGAAACAATTCTTCCATTTTAGCATCATCACAACGGTCCCAACATACAAGCGACTGACAAAATATACAAATAATAAATTAAACTCAAAAATATACATAATAATCAAGGTACTAAAAAAGAAATTACATGTCTTACTTTAAACGTGTTAAACCATTATCTTCTCTCCTCTTTTCTTTTATCGCATTTAAGCTCACTATAATTATAAAAAAGTACCCCAGTAAAGCTTTTCTATAACGATTCTGCACATTTTGGCGACAAGGCCGCCTGGACTTAACCTACAAATAAAAATGTTCGTTAATTAATTACAAATTCACAAATAATTCAAAACAAAGAAAAAAATATAAAAAAAGAAGCAGTTGATTAGGTTTTTGAATCGTGTAACGAAAATAACGGTAATTTATTCAAAGTGTGCTTAAGCTAGGAATTTTCTTACGCATTAGTATCTTCCATAATATAGATCTTTGGTTTTTACCCATCATCTTGTTCTTGTTGTTCCTCATTAGAAAGTGTTTGGTCCCCCTCCTCTTGAACGTCCTCGTCTGTGTTGTGATGGGGAGGACATTGCAAAACATGATGAGTATATCCTGGGGTAGGAACGAATCTGAATTCCTCAGAAGTCGGGGTTGGCGATTGAGGTTGATCAATAGGTGGCGGTGTTAGTTTTTTCCGAGTCATTGATGGAGGTTGTGAAGGTATTAGTGTTGGTTTTTTCTGAGTCGGTGGTGGAGGTTGAGTAAATGGTGGTATTGGTTTCTTCTGATTTATTGATGTAGGTTGTGAAGTTATTGGTGTTGGTTTTTTCTGAGTCGGTGGTGGAGGTTGAGTAAGTGGTAGTGTTTGTTTCTTCTGAGTCATTGATGGAGGTTGTGAAGGTATTGGTGTTGGTTCTTTCTGAGTTGGTGGTGGAGGATGAGTAGGTGGTGGTGTTGGATTTGTATGAATCAATGGTGAAGGCTGAGTAGATGGTGGTGGATGGTTTTTTGAACTAGGTTTTGTATGGAACATGCGAGAATTCGTTATAGCAAGAGTCCCAGGTGGAATTTGTCGTTGACGACATAACCTGCCAACAACACTTTTTTACATAATTGACATTATCAATAACATAAAAAAAATGCATCAAAACATATTAAATTGCAAAGAAACCAAATAGAGAAAAGGTTAAGCCATCTTACTTATTTGTGCTCGGTGGTGCTTTTCTCTTTCCGTTTTGTCCGGTCATTTGAATAGAAGCTTACAATAAAGCTATCAACAATAAAAGTTTATATATAAAATTTTCACATATCACATCATTAGTATATCACAACATTTAATAGAATTAAACAAAATTTAATAAAAATCACGATTAAGCAAGTCCTACAATTAAACAAAATTTAATATATAAAATTACAGCAACAACTCTTACAATTAAACAAAATTCAATACATAGAAACTAAAACATGAAAACATTATGAACTTTCGAGCTAGTGGCTAGAGAAACATATACATAACCATGATGACCAGGAAACACAAATATGTCATCTCTTTTAAAATATTCTCTCAAATCTCTACTGTTAGTGTTTTTAGGTTGTCATTAATTTTGGTAAAACTAGGATTTAGCAATGTCATGATAGATGTTATGACATTCAGAGATTGAAGATAAATCCTACCTGCTAAGGATGTTAAAAGACAGCTCAGAACTAGAAGCTAAAGTTGTGCTGGAAATTCTGCAGAAAACAGTCTGATGTCATAACAGATGTTATGACATTCAGTGTGACATTCTGTTCTGCAGAATCTGTTTGTTCCTGAGATTTTTCAGGAAGTTTGTTGAGCTGCTAAATATTGTTTTTCTGTTGTTAGAAAGCATGCTCACGTGGCTGCTAGGTTAATCTTAATTAAACCTAAATTGGTTGTTGAAAAGACCATGTTTTTAGGATTAAATTAAGTGAACCCTAGCTATCTTTATGGAAGCCCAAAACTGAAGTTTCAGGACTGCTTCTATAAAAGGAAAAGAACCTTTACTCTGCTGCTGCGCCCTTTGAATGTATTGAAGAGATAGCAGCTTGTGTTTGTGTACTGTTAGGATTTGTAACAGTTGGTATTGTGTAATTCTAGTTTCTCTTATGAGCCAAGCAATTATTAATTGATAAGTGCATTGGACTAGGATTTGCTGTAAGGGTAGTTTATCACTCAAAGCTTTAAAGCACGAGTGTTTGTCTCTTGATTGAAGCTGTGAAGCAAGATCAAGATATTTTATTGAAGTGTGTCTTCACAATTCAATTAGTCAATAGGTTGATATCACTGCTGTGATTGAGGGGGAGTGAGTGGGTACTCAGATCTAAGTAGGACTTAGGTTGAAGTTGCATTGGGTAGGTTTTAAGTGAAGGAGATAAACTGGTGGTTTATTCCTGAATTAATTCTACTAATAGTGAATTTCCTCCCTGACTTGGTAGCCCCCAGATGTAGGTTTGTTGAACCGAACTGGGTGAACAACTTATTGTGTTATTTACTGCTTTATGTATTTACTATGTGAATTGTTAACATAGTGTCAGATGCTGTGTCATAACATTCTCTGTGACATCAAGTATCTGCTGCCAGGAATTTCAATTGGCATCAAAGCAGGCACCCTGCTTGTTAGGTGAGATCTAGGGATAATAGTTTACGGCGTGGATAAAGAAGGAGGATTTGGAGGAAGACCACCTATTCTGGATGGGTCTAATTATGATTACTGGAAACCTCGTATCGTTGCCTTCTTAAGATCAGTGGACATTAAAGCTTGGAGAGCTGCTGATAAAGGATGGAAACATCCCACCAAGCTTGAGAAAGATGGCACTACTGTCTTGAAACCTGAGGAGGAATGGAGCAAAGAGGAAGAAGAGCTAGCTCTAGGAACTCTAAAGCATTGAATGCTGTTCAATGGTATTGACAGAATATCTTCATTGGTTCATCAATGTGAGCTGGCCAAGGATGTTTGGGACACTCTCGAACTACTCATGAGGAACATCCAAGGTGATGATGTCAAGACTTCAGATGCTCACTACCAAATTTAAGAATTTGAAGATGAAGGAAGATGAGAATATTCATGAATTTCACATGAATATTTTGGAAATTGCCAATGCCTCAGGAGCACTTGGTGAAAAGATGTCAGAAGAGAAGCTGGTGAGAAAGATTCTCAGATCCTTGCCTAAGAGATTTGCAATGAAAGTCACTGCAATAGAGGAGGCTCAGGACATCAGCACCTTGAAGGTTGAAGAACTGATAGGATCTCTTATGACTTTTGAGATGGGAATCAGTGAAACTGTTGACAAGAAGAACAAAAGCATAGCACTTGTATCCAATTCTGAAGAGGGATGCAAGGAGGAAGATGAGGAGAAGATATCTGAAGCTATAGCCATGCTTGGAAGACAGTTCAACAAACTGATCAGGAGAATTGATCCAAAGTCAAGGTCACATGTCAAGGACATTGCATCTGACATCAGCAGATCTTATGATTCCAGTAGAAGATCCAAGTCATAAGAAAAAGGGAGTCAAGGCAGTAAAGTCCAATGTCATGAATGTGAAGGATTTGGACATATTATAGCTGAATGTCCCACCTTTCTAAAGAAACAAAAGAAAGGAATGGCATCACTTGGATGATGGTGATTCGAAGTGAATCGAGGAAGAAGGTGCCAAACTTGTCACTGCTCTCTGGAGTGTACAACTCGATATGGATTCTAGTGATGAGGAAGTGACATTTGAAGAGCTTCTTGAAAACTACGAGTGTGTATAAAAATGGTGAAGCATGTCGTGAATGAGGAGCAAAAAGATTGAGAAGTTGGAAGCGAGAATGTGAAGTTGGAGGTGAGAAAGAGGAAAACACACCACTATAAATCACCTCAATAGTGATATTGTTATGTGAATTCCAAACTTGATCGGATGTCTAAATCTGTCAAAATGTTGACATCCGAATCGATAAGTTGGAAGAAATTCTTCACTTGGACAAAATGCGGAAATAAGCATGGTCTAGGATATGTGGTGAAAAGCAACCTGTTGGTGACATTAAGAAGAAGAGACATAGGAAAACAATGTCAAAGCAGGTGTCACAACCCAAAACAGAAATGTGTCGCTCAGGGCTATGTATTGCAAAGAGATTTGCAAATAACCAGGAATGGAACAAACCTGGGAAGTCAATGACAAAGAAGATGTCATACCACAAGCCGTGAACAGTGCGCCTCGGGGTATATGAAGACTAAGAAGTTTGTCTATAACAAAAGGAAGAAGACCTAATAGACCAATGTCAAAGCAGATGTCACAATATTGGGTGCAACATCAAAATCATAGAAACATGAACAAACAGTTTCAAAGATGGAGATGTCATTATTGTGGAAGGTTTGGTCACATAAAATCTTTCTGCTACAGACTTCATGGATATCCTATTCAAGGGTCTTATGTGAAGCCTAAAACCAACAGGGTATCATACTCTCACAAAGGAAGAAGAAGACTGTTGCTCTGGTAGCTAACACTTCTCTTAGTATGTCTACCAAGAAAGAGTGGTACTTTGATAGTGGGTGTTCCAAGCACATGACTGGAGACAGGAATCTTCTCAATGATGTTAAGCATCACTCTACCAGCTGTGTTACTTTTGGAGATGGAGCCAAAGGAGAAATCAAAGGTATTGGAAACTCAAACCCAGTTCCAAATTTGAATGGAGTATTCTTGGTAAAGGTTTGACTGCAAATCTCATTAGCATAAGTCAGCTATGTGATATGGGATTCACAGTCAGCTTCACCAAGTCTGAATGTCTTGTAATCAATGGTGATCAAGTAGTGATTATGAGAGGATTCAGATCAAAAGACAACTGCTACAAGTGGGATTCTGAGAGCACCACTCTGTCCTCTATGAGTTCTACAATCAAAGATAAAGAGGAAGTAAAGCTGTGGCAGCAAGAACTTGATCAATTACATCTCAGAGGAATGAAAAGGATCAATTCCATGGAGGCAGTCAGAAGGATACCAAGACTTCACACTGATAAAGGGAGAGTCTGTGATAAGTGTAATATTGGAAAGCAAACCAGAATGTCACAACCAATGTCTAGACATCTGACCACTTCTAGAGTGCTGAAGCAAGTTCCTAGGGCTTGGTATGATAGGCTGACCAAGCTACTTACTGATAAAGGATATAGGAAAAGAGTCTTGGATAAAATTCTCTCCTTCAATAATAAAGGAGGAAAGATAATGATGACTCAAATTTATGTTGGTGACATAATGTTTGGAGGAATGTCAGACACAATAATGGAAGTCTCAACACATCTTTCACAGAGCAAATATGCAAGGAGGATTGTCAAGAGGATTAGGATGAAGAATGTCAGCCATAAAAGGACTCCTGCTCCTACACACTTGAAGTTGTCCAAGAAAATAAGTGGAGAAAGTGTTGATAAATGCTTGTGTGAAAGCTCTTTTGAAGGATGGTTCATCTTGAGAAACAATCCGGTTTCTTGGTTCAGCAAGAAGCAAAACTGTGTATTCCTGTACAATGTTGAGACTGATCACATAGCAGCTGGTAGCAATTGTTCTCAGATGATCTGGATGAAGCAGATGCTGACTGAATACAATGTCATACAGGATGTCATGACATCGGCCTGTGACATCTGTACTAAAGTTCTTAAGACTAGTCAACTTAAGACCTTGAGGGACAAACTGGGTACTTGTCAATATGTGAAGTTGTAGCAATTAACTGAGCCTACAACAAGGGATGAAAGGGAGTGTGTGTTTCAACTTTTGGTCAAAGGGTTATTTAGGTATTTTCCTCCTTATTTTAAGAAGTCCAAGAATAGGAAGAGACATCCTCATATAATAGTTTCTTCTTTTGAAAGTAGTACCATCCTTTATTCTCTCAAAAGAAACCTTGAAACCCTTTGCTATTTTCGCTTTCATCCTCTCAACAACCATCAGCGAAAAATGTCTTCATCATCCTCATCATCTCAAGAATCCGGATCTCCATCTCTCCCCATGGCTGAAGTTAGAGCAAACACTGAAGCCATGCAAGCTGAAGCTCTGAAAGTGACACCACTGCGTACAATGGCCACTAACCCAAAAAAGGTCAAGAATTTACGCACAAGAAATGCAAGAAGGGCACAAATATCTCCTTCTGGTAAGACCTCAGTACCATCATCCTCTGTTCCCCCATAACTAGTAAATAGAGAAGGATCTAGGTCAGTGCATGAGGCCATAGCTAGGATAGTGTCTGATATCCTAAATGAGAATAAGTCATGCACGGATTTCAGTTCCCCTGGATCATAAGTCTGCTAGCCCTAGCCTAGCAGTTGATCCAGATGTCAATGAGAATGTCAAGACATCTGGTGATGATGTTGATTCCCCAGTGAAAAATGATGTAAATCCTTCTGCTTCAGCTCCTGAAGGATGTAAAGATGATAATGTAATTGAATCTCCTGCTACAAATGTTAATGAGATTTCTGATGAGGTTCTTGAGAAATCTTCAGTTCATAGTGCCTCTGATAAACCTCCTGCTGCCTCTGCTGACAACATATCTGATAGCATTCTTGAAGATACTCCTGAGAAGAATACCAATCAGAATATGGTTTCTCATATCATCAATCTAGATGAGGAGTTTTCTGATAATGACCTCATAGCCAAGGTTAATCCCAGCATTGCTAGAAGGGTAATGAATAGGAAAGGGAAGAAAAGTCTTTCAAAGCTCGTTCATGAGAAGAATGCTGAAGTTGGCTGCAAGACTCCTAGGGCTGAGAGGAAGGCTGTAGAAAAATCTGGTAAGGGCAACAAGGTTGGAACTTCCAAAGGGAAGGACAAAGTCAAGAATGTTAGTAATACTCCTAAAGCAAAGAGCACTTCAATTGTAAGGAAAAGGAAAGCACCTGAGCCCTCAGATCAGGATGATTCTGACTTTGATGCTACAGAGAATGTCTCTGACATTCATTCAAAAAGAAGGTTGTCCCTTGGGAAAATGCCCATAGTTCCTGAAGTGCCAATTGACAACATTTCCTTTCACCACCCTGAAAATGCTAATAGGTGGAAATATGTGAGTTTGAAGAGAATTGCACTTGAAAGTGAACTGCACAAAGATGCTCTTGAATGCAAAGAGGTGATTGACCTGATCAAGGAAGTTGGGTTGATGAGAACTGTGGTGAAGTTCTCAAATTGTTATGAAGGTCTGGTGAAGGAGTTTATTGTGAACCTGTCAAATGGTTGTGCTGATGGAAGATCAGCAGATTTTGAGACTGTGTTTGTCAGAGGAAGAAAAGTGAAGTTTTCCTCAAGT
Organism: Vicia sativa; assembly: GCA_021764765.1. Lineage (NCBI taxonomy): Eukaryota > Viridiplantae > Streptophyta > Magnoliopsida > Fabales > Fabaceae > Vicia > Vicia sativa. The sequence continues at coordinate 40,910,790 of CM038792.1, forward strand.
ATAATCAACAAGTACTTAGGGAGATCAGATGAGGCTCATCCTGAGCTTGAAGAAACTGACAATCAAGTGTGTCAGACAATCACTGCCAAGCAGGTAAAACATTGGCCTTTGAAGGGAAAGCTTTCTGCTAGCAAATTAAGTGTCAAATTTGATATTCTTCACAAGATTGGTGCAGCCAACTGGGTTCCCACGAATCACAAGTCAACCATCTCCATTGGTCTAGGGAGGTTCATTTTTGCTGTTGGAACAAAAGCAAAGTTTGACTATGGAAGCTATATTTTTTATCAGATCCTTAAACATGATGACAGTTATGCTATAAAAGGACCAATAGCTTTTCCATCCTTCTTGTGTGGAATTTTAACTGATCAATACCCTGACATTCTGGGAAATAGAGATACAGTCTGCAAGAGAGCCCCTGCTCTTGGATTCCACTACAAACTGTTCCAAGGGAAGCATGTCCCAGACATTGTCATGACATCTGCTGAGACATCAGCTGTCAAAGAAAATTCTCAGAAGGCAAATGTCATTGCTGTGCTAAGAGCAACTTGCAAGGAGCTTGAAGCACGAAAGCAAAGTCTGGAAGAGCTAATCTCTCAACTAGAGCAGGACACAGAGGTTCAGGATGAAGAGAAAGCTGATAATGATGTTGTTGGTGATGCTGAAGATGATGATATTCAGATGGCTGGTGCTGAAGAAGGTTCTGAAGATGCTTCCTTCCACAGTGCTTCTTCTGGAGAAGAAAGCACTTGAGATGTTGCTTCTTGCCCCTGTTGCTGCTGTTTTGTCAATTTTCTTGTTTTTTTTTTTTTTTTCTGTTCTGTTTTGATTCTTGTATTTTCCCAACTTTGTTTGAATGGCTGTAATCATTATTGACAGAAATGTACCTCTAAAAACAATGCTGGTACTTAATTATATGTTGGTATAATTGTTTCTGGTACTGTTTGATTAAAAGTTTGGGGAACTTGTATTGTTTCCTTTGGCCCTTTATGGCTAAAAAGGGGGAGAAGAACTACTGTATGACAGTAGTATGGGACTTGAGACTTTGGGGAAATTGTATGCCTGTTTAAAATTTTGTATATGGGGCAATTGTGGGAATTGTGGGATTTTTGTATGGGTAGAATTTATCTTCTCTAAGTTCTAGTTACTTGAAGCTTAGGAAAGCTTAGGAAAGCTTAGAACTAGTTTATTGTCTTCTGCTGCATAGGTACTCTGATGTGTTAAGTAGTTTTAGGCAAAAATGTGCCAAAGGGGGAGTTTGTTAGTGTTTTTAGGTTGGCATTAATTTTGGTAAACTAGGATTTAGCAATGTCATGATAGATGTTATGACATTCAGAGATTGAAGATAAATCCTACCTGCTAAGGATGTTAAAAGACATTTCAGCGGAAGCTAAAGTTGCTAGAAATTCTGAAAAATCGATGTCATAACAGATGTTATGACATTCGATGTGACATTCTTCAGAATCTTTGTTCTGAGATTTTCAGAAGTTTGTTGAGTGCTAAATATTGTTTTTCTGTTGTTAGAAAGCATGCTCACGTGGCTGCTAGGTTAATCTTAATTAAACCTAAATTGGTTGTTGAAAAGACCATGTTTTTAGGATTAAATTAAGTGAACCCTAGCTATCTTTATGGAAGCCCAAAACTGAAGTTTCAGGACTGCTTCTATAAAAGGAAAAGAACCTTTACTCTGCTGCTGCGCCCTTTGAATGTATTGAAGAGATAGCAGCTTGTGTTTGTGTACTGTTAGGATTTGTAACAGTTGGTATTGTGTAATTCTAGTTTCTCTTATGAGCCAAGCAATTATTAATTGATAAGTGCATTGGACTAGGATTTGCTGTAAGGGTAGTTTATCACTCAAAGCTTTAAAGCACGAGTGTTTGTCTCTTGATTGAAGCTGTGAAGCAAGATCAAGATATTTTATTGAAGTGTGTCTTCACAATTCAATTAGTCAATAGGTTGATATCACTGCTGTGATTGAGGGGGAGTGAGTGGGTACTCAGATCTAAGTAGGACTTAGGTTGAAGTTGCATTGGGTAGGTTTTAAGTGAAGGAGATAAACTGGTGGTTTATTCACGATTAATTCTACTAATAGTGAATTTCCTCCCTGGCTTGGTAGCCCCCAGATGTAGGTTTGTTGAACCGAACTGGGTGAACAACTTATTGTGTTATTTACTGCTTTCTGTATTTACTATGTGAATTGTTAACATAGTGTCAGATACTGTGTCATAACATTCTCTGTGACATCAAGTATCTGCTGCCAGGAATTTCATCTACTAACCAAAAAAATAAATATATAGAAACACAATAAAAAATGTTCTCTCAATCTTAAGACATTGGGTTAGTTGTCATTGTTATCTCGCCCTCCTCATCCATTAACCCCCCATCAGCTAAACCGCGTATATGTTTAACTTCTGTAATAGGCATAACTGGTAACATTTCATCCGGTTGATAAGGTATTTCATCCGCGGTGTTGTCTATCTCAACATAACCCCTTGGTTTTTTGGTGATTGCTGCACACCATCCACACATATTTCTACATGTTTCTGGATAAGGGACATAATACACTTGTTTGGCTTCTTGTGCAAGAATGAACGGGTCATACTGACGATATCGCTTATTCATCTTAATGTCAACAATATTATACTCAGTAATAACTTTTGTGCCACTATTACTTGTTGGGTCAAACCAATCACAATAAAATAAGGTAATCTTGTTGCTAAAGCCAAGGTATTCCAATTGAAGGATACATTGGATGATGCCATGAAAATCGCTTTCTCCTCCATTTGTAACACCTTTAACATATACCCCATAATTAGTAGTCTTTTTACCATGACTCCATTCTTGAGTGTGAAACTTGTACCCATTTACAAAGTATATGTTCCATGAAGCTGCCTTCGGATTAGGACCAAGAGCTAATGCCTTCAGATGTGGACAAGTTATTCCATTCCTCTCATCATTCACCTAAAAAATACGTCTAACCTTAAAAGATAGCTTATTGTCAACCACAAAATATAAATGGTAAGAAATATACTAACATAGTTCTTTATCCATGAAGAAAATTGCTCGTGTATAAGACCGGAAGCATCTTCCTCATTGATATAATGATATTGCATGAACAATCTGACATCGGACATAAAATTTATGAGTATATATATGCAAAATGGTTGACAACGCAGTTGTTTTACAAAAATGTACTTACTCGAGATATGGTTTAACCTCGTCACAATTGATTAGAACGTGCACGTGAGCAGACTTCCATTCCTTACCAATCACCCAATAGTCCAGAGATTTTCCACTAGGACGGCCACATTTGCTAAAAATTGAAAGTGTTGGTTGGGAATTCTCATGATATGGTTGAGGATAATTCCTTAAACTTGTACTTGGAAACAAACTAAAGGTCTTGAAATAGTGAGAGAAAAAATGAGTAGTTTCACGGTGTAAGTAGGCAGCGCATATTGAACCTTCAATCCTGGCTTTATTTTTCACCGAACGCTTGAAGTCTCCCATCAATATATATATGAAAAGATTAAATGATGTTTTTTCATTAAATTAATCTACAATAGTTAAACATCATTTACCTTTCAAATGAATACATCCAACGATATTGTACAGGACCACCAAGGATTGCTTCATTAGGTAGGTGAATCGGGAGATGTTCCATTGAGTCAAAGAAACCAGGAGGAAAAATTATTTCAAGCTTGCATATGATGATGGTAATGTTTTGTTCCAACCTAACAAGGTCTTCCAGCTTCAATGTATTACAACACAAGTCTTTTAAAAAAACGACTTAACTCGGTAAGTGGCTTCCATATCTCAGGAGGCAAGAAATGAAAAGCAATTGGAAGCAAACACTCCATGAATACATGACAGTCATGGCTCTTCATCCCCTTCATCCTACCCTTGGTGACATCAGCACACCTAGAAAGATTCGAGGCATAACCATCAGGCATTTTTAGTTCCTTAATCCATCTATAGACTAACTTTGCCTCTTTGGATGTCAAAGAAAATTTTGCCTTTGGCTTAACCATCTTTACATTAGGTAGAGTAACCATCTCTAAATCCCCACGTAAACAGTAAAGAGGTAAATCCAATCTTGCTTTCTCATTGTCCTTTGTTTTTGTAGGATACGCTATTACAAGGCTTTGGGGAAGTTACATAATTGGAGGTGCGGAAAGTAAATTGCGAGAAATTAAATCTACGCTCTTACAAAAATGTCCTTGCGACCTATAAATCGATTTCTAGAATTTAAATGCGAAAAAGAAAGAAATAAATAAAAGAAAAATGTTTTAACTAAAGACATAAGTGTACTAAATCCTAATAAAAAGGAAAAATATTTTTTGGTATTTTTTGAAATTGATTTTAATGTAAAAAACCCTATTTCTAATTAATTAGTTCTAATTAATTAAGAAAGTAATTTTAAATTAAAGGAAAAATAAAATATTTTTGTGTTTAAAATTAATTAAATATTTTATTAACCTAAATCTAAAATTAAAATATTTTAAGGGTTTTTTATTAGTGGTGAAACTAATTTGTGAAAGTAAATTAAAATTGGTTTGAAAAATAAGAGAAATAAGAAAATAAACAAGAGAATGAGTGATAAAAAATTAGGGTGGCCTTGCTAAGGTTCGAACCCAAGACCTGAGGGTTATAGGTCCAAATCTGGACCACTACGCCTTATGCATGTTATGTTCATATCACACCTCCATGAGTATGTAAGTGTTAACCTGTAAAAAATTAGAAAATTGTGAAAATTGACAAAGGGCAGGGATCGAACCTACGCCTTGGGAGAGTGAGAGGACTAAGTGCACACATTCTACCGCTGGGGCAACCATACATCCATTCATTTTACCAACTTGATATATATATATATATATATATATATATATATATATATATATATATATATATATATATATATATATATATGACAATATTTTCAGAAAAATCAAACAATAAAAACGCGCACACGTGAGACCCCTGGGATTTGAATCCACCAATCACGCCATGCCACACATGCCCTGCCTGAGTCCTCTCCGATCAACCACCCTGGGGTGGTGGTTCCGGTCACCATCTCCGGCCGTTCAAACATCAAAACCTATGAAGCAAAAACAAAAAGGAATAACCCAAATCAACATAAAATCGTCCCCTGAATCCGAATTTGGGGTTATTTTGGCCTGAATCATCCAACAAATAGGGATACGAAAGCTTAGAAGCTTTGTGCCCTAGCCATGGTGTTTTTTGGTTTACACGTTAAACCTTCCATCTGATACATCAAACATGTTCTAATCGACTTCGCGAGATCATACAAACAATCGAAACACATTAGAAACGCTTGAATTAAGAGAATCGAATTTGAGAAGTTTACCAAACCAGTGTAGCTTAGCTGGAGAGTTCCAACGTGTTGCAGGCTTCAAGAATGATTGAAACAAACTCATGCAGGTCTCAAGAGCATGATGCAATGCTTGGAATCGATTAGATGTGGTTGGAAATTGAAATTCGATAGTGCAAGTTTGCTTGAGATTTTTGAACCAAAACCCTAGTCTCTTGGCTGCAAAAATTCGTGTCCTTTGCATTTGCATTTGGATCTAATCTTGTATTTATAGTGAATGCATTAGGTCAGAACCTTTGAGGAAAATATATTGCATTGATGAAGATAATATTTGATTTTGAAATCACATGAAAAGTTTCCAATTTTGGCCAATCTTGCATTGATACCTCTTGGTAGTTTTCTTACAGCTTGCATGAGCTATCTTGGACCTCAGGACAAACAAAAATCAAGACCACACGCCCTTCCTTGTATTTTTTGCATCTTATTTAATTTAAATTGAATTTTAATATTTTAATTCAAAAATAAATTAAATAAATAGAAGAGACGCGTGAAAGTGGGCTTAGAATTCATGGAATATCTTATAAATAAGTCCAAACTATAAAAACCATGGCCCATTTGGAAAAAAATGAATTTGCTTAGTATTTCCCTTCATGCACTTCTTCAAAAATGCCAAACTTGCACAAGTTTTATCTTGCTCAATTTTTATCATTTTTAAGTGTTCTTGGACTTTTTAGAAATCTTAATATGTTCTCTAAAGACTCCTTTTGGTTTCATCTTCATTTAAGTTTCCATGTTCATGTACACTTCTTTGGAAAAATATGACTTTTTGTTGACTTTTAGAAGGACTTACGATGTCTTGGTCTATATCTCTCAAATGAAGCATTTTTGGCCAAATATTTTGAGACATTAAGTTGTATAGAATTGAATTCTCTTCAAAATGAGCTTTGATGGAATTTTTTTTGATAAAGCATGTGAAAGTTATACCTGGTCAAAGTTCTGTTGACTTTTGATCAAAAACCCTAATTTAGAAACTTTGACTTTTGATTAATTCTCTAACTTTCTTGATGAATCATAATCAATCCTTGATCAAATTATGAATGTGACTTCAAAATCTTGATGTTGACCAAAAATGATGATGTTTGACTGTATGTTGACCACAGTTGACTCTTTGTCCAATACAATTAATTTTCAACCATCTGAGCAATTGACTGAGCAAACTTGGGCTATGAGGCTTGAAACTTGTCATGGTGATACCTTGAGACATATGAGGAGGCATGATTCTCACTTAAGGCAATAGAAACCATGTTTGACTTGAGAGAATCAAAACCCTAGTTGTGGGTTGACTGCTTAGGAGAGGGTTCATCTGGTCAACCCTTGATGAACTCTTGATGAACTCTTGAGTACAGAGATATGTATTGACTTGAAAAATAGGAGGGAAAATTTTGGGGTATAACATGTATACTGTTGGTCGCTCGGGTGGATAGGAATGAGAGTTATTGGGTAGGCATTTAGGCATCTGGTTAATTAACGGTAGTGAAAAATGGTCATTCCCAGTGAATTTGTTTAATTTCCTATAATATATACACATACTCCACCCTTTTGATGTTCGTGTAGCAAGTGATTCAACTTTCTCATATTGTACTGTAATTGTTCCTCCATTCTTTGGTACCACTTCTACTAGACTCACCCATTTTCTATTTGAGATATTATATATTGTGTCGGCATCCAGAAGCTTCAGTACTTCCTTTTTCTCTACCTCACTCATGTTTGCAACCTTCTTTGATGTTCTTTAAATGGGTTATAATCCTCTTCGAGCATAATGTTTTCAATACCCACTAAAGGAATGATACGTTTAAGGCCATTTATGATGTACCATATTGCTTCTAGGTACTTCTTTAACACAACAAGTAGTCGTTTTGGTTCCAGTATTTCCTAAATCAATGTTCATGGTAAATAATTGATTAGACTCTAGGAATTTGTAACTAAGATTTTGGAGAAGTAACTTTAGTTCTACTTTTGACTGCTCTTATTCTTTTAATGAAGTATAAAGAAGTGAAAATCACTCATTTTGATCAATTAGACTTACATCTAATGGGTCTTAATAAGTGAATGGTTTGTCATCCTTAGTTATTTCAGTCCGAGGCACATCCAAATCATCAGTTAGGGGTGGCTCTGTCGAATACTCTTTAATGCGTTCATCTATGATATCAACTAAGTAGGATGAGTCATTTATGGATGGGTTTTAATTAATTTGGATAAGAGGAACTCTATTTTTTCATCTCTAACCTCGAAGGTGAGCGTTCCCTTCTTTACATCAATAATAACTCTAACAATACTTAGAAAAAACCTTCTTAAGAAGATTGGGAAGTGTGCATATTCCTTTATGTCCATTACCCCAAATCAATGGAAAGGTATAACTGGCTGATTCTCAATGGGACATCTTCCAGTATTCACATTAGATACTTTATAGATCGATAATGCAGTTGCAGGGACATCTTTGTAGGTTTCATCTCTCCTATATTGAGCCTTTTGAAAATATACAAAGGCATTAGACTTACACTCGCACCTAAACGTGCAAATTCCAATCCTCTGTCAAATTTTTTAACAATTGGTTATGTTTTCCTACTTGTAGAAAATAATGTTTAAGTTTGAAATTATTCACTATAATCGCAGAGTGAACAATGCTTGAACGAGTCTCCTCATCATAGGGCATAACAAAATCTTTAAGCATATGATTTTCACTTTTAGCCACCTAACACATAGGTAGCGCTTGATTTCATCGATCTGTCGGACTAGACAAGTTACAATTATTGTTATCTACCGTTCCTTCGTTTAGCTAAGTTTACTCAAATATTTGGAGTTTTTACGAGAAAAAAAGTAAACCAGATTAAATTTATTAGATAACAAATAAGGGACCGAAACAACAATTTTCATCTACAAATTATATTCATACAAAATGCATCAATTTACCATAATGAGAATAAAATTATGTAGAAATTACTTAACTAGTGGCGACACCCACTTCCATCAGTGCTTTAGCGGATTCCTAAATATGTTAAAAATTGGTTTTCGCAATGAAGTTAATATATTTAAAATTATTTTAAAAGCGAAAATAAATCCTCAATTAATTTCAAGATGCTTTCAATACCTTGAAATTAAATATTTGAGTAACAGAGTCGGATACCAGTTCTTCTCTTTTGATACGTAACCAATATCTTTACAATTGTACTTTTGTAGTAAGACTAATGGATTAAAATAGAAATTACAAAATAATATTTTATTTTCATTACGATTAATTAATTTAGAATTTCATATGAGTATTACCGGTAAATTTTCCTCATATTTTAGACCCTAAACTAGTCTACTCAAATATGGTGAAATAAGCAATTAAATAACATGCATGTAAAGAACACATAAAAGAAAACAACAAAGAAAAGAACCTAGAAATTGAATAAAAGCTGAAACATGCATAAATAAACACTCCAAAGGAAGATTTTGTTCCAATACAACAAATTGAAATGTAAAACAACAGTGCATAATGTAGTTTACAACAACAAATTAATTCCAAAAGTGCAGAAAATAAACTTGCATAAAAAATCCAATGTAGAATTTTAATGCTCTTAAACAAGTGATTATAGTGCTCGAGTAAGCTTAGACGATCAATTCAGATGTTAAAGCCCCCATTTTTCTATTTTTCACCCAAAGACAATACAAATCATGTAGAATTATGAGAGAAAATGGGAGAAAAGTGCAACAGACTACTGAACGTGGGAGATTTTTCTGAAACTATATGTGATCAATGATAGGTATTATGATGAATGACGGCCTTCTAGTTATGACATTATGTGTGAGATGTTCTTGAGTACATATCCCATGATGAGCATCAACCTGGATGACAGTCTGCCAGTTATGACGCTGTGAGTGAGATTTTCTTGAGTGCAGATCCATGACATACGTCAGCCTGAATGACGACCTTCCTATTATGGGCTTCAACCATGTACTCCCTCCTTTACTTTTAGGCTATGACTTAATGCTCTTGTTTAGTTATGACAACCGAGACTCTTGTCTTATCCATCATGACATTCTGATGCTTGCATTTTTGTGTCATTTTCATTGTTTTTCTTTGCAGTCGGCGTCGATTGATCATTACCTGAAATGTCCAACATAAATCCAGCATAATATAACAAAAGTACATAATGTAACAAAAGTAACACGAAATGACACTAAAATATGTTGAAATCGAGCTAAATGTATAGTGAAAATACATGTTATCAACCCATATTGAATGTTATTTCTATGAAATCATGGTGATATCTCTCATCTTAGATCTGGTATCCTTTCGGCTTTTGTTGGCAGGAAATATGCCCAAAGTATTTGTCATGGGTCATGCATGTTGTTAGGCCATGGAATATCTTCTCGGCTCAGGTAGAGACTATGTAAAAAAAACATATAATAAAAAGGGTTTATTTATCCACCCTTGTACTTTCTTAGAGACCCCTGGCGAAATTTCAATAATATCCCCTGAAATCGGATATGCATATTTGAACGACCCAAATATTTCATTTTGAAGGGGTTTTCATATATACATTTCCGAAGTAACCCAATATTTCATTTTCAAAGGGATTTCAAATATACATATCCAAATAAACCCTTTAATTTAAGTAGATGGATTTTTGGATATGCATGTCCGAATTGTTTTAATATACACAAAATTTTGAAACATAATATGTCTTTCCCATTTCCATCTATATTTTAACTATCTCTATTCCAAATCTCTCTATTCCAACTCTTTTTTTTCCAAAGTTTGAGCTTCCATTTTAACTCATTTCAAGAACAATTTACATCTTCAAGAAGCAAAATCACATTTTTAACCCATCTCAACAACACTTTAAAGCTTTGATTGAGAAAGTTTCCCCGAATCCATTGTTCTACTTTACAAATGTAAAATATGCTATTTAGAATAATGTAAATTGAGTTGGTTGAAGTATAACTTGTGAAATATGGTTGTTTGGGTGTAAAAGGGGAGTTTTTGGATGATTTAGGGGAAGAAACTTCTATTGTTTGAAAATGGTTGTCACATGTTGTTTCAAATATGCATATTCGAAAACCCCTCTTAGTCGTTTCGGATATGCACAACTAAAAATAAGTATGGGATGTTTTTTTAAAGATTTTCAAAGTTGTTCAAAGTTGTTCCTTTTTTGAGTAATTGTTATTTTTTTCAGGAAAATGGATGATAAGCCAAATGCTAGATTGAGACTTAGTAGACCAAGCTACTACTTCCGCTCGGTGTGAGATGTAACACCCCGATTTAATTTAAATTTGTTTCATGATTTAATTATATGCTAATGAGAGATCTTGTTGTGTGATTGTTGTTTTTGTGTTTTGGAGGGCCTTTGAGTGTAGGGTGGTAACCTCAGAAAATATAGTTTTTGAAGTTGGGGGTGTGTGAGTAATAGTGTAGAGATAGGAGATGTGGTGAGTGGAACTAATTATTAATATTGGTTGATTATTAATTGGTTAAATAACACACACACACACACACACACACACACATATATATATATACACACGAATAATTTAATTTAATTAGATAAATAAAAGGGTATTATTATTATTAAGGGGAATAGAATAATAGTAATAATAAAATAATAATAGGATTTTTGGGAATAAAAAAGTGTCAGAACGTGAAATAAGAAAAAGTGAGAAGAGAAGTCAGGGCTCAAGGGAAGGAGAAAACCACCATTGTTGAGAAGTAGAAGAATTGCAAGAACTCTAAGGTAAGGGTGGGGTTCTTATTATCTAATGGGTTGTATAATGATTTGTGGGTAGGGGTGAATTACTTGTTAGAACTTAATTCTATCACATGCAATAAACCTTCAATGGTCAAATGTTGTGTTGTTGATGATATTGCGTACAATTGATAATGAGAAATTGTATTTTGTGTTGATGAAAGTTGATGTGCTTTGATTGAGTGGTTTCATGTGTTTATGTGTGTTTTGGTAAATTAGAATGTTGCTAGTGAAGCATATGAATAGGAGTTGAAACTTGGAATATCAATTGTGCATTGTATGAGAGCACGGGGAGTTTAGGTGTGGAGAAAAATTGATTTTCGTACTTTGAAACAACAGAAAACTAATCTTGTCGCATTGGAAATCATTTTCCACAGATAAAGAAATCGATTTCCCAATGCATTTTTGTGAAAAATGGGATTTTTGGTATTGGAAATTGATTTCCAACTTTTAGGAAATTGAATTCTAGTTCCAAAATTGGGAAAATTGGCTTATGATGTGGAGGGATTCAATTTCATGAAAGGGGGAAATCGATTTCCATCAATTTATTTAGAATACAAATATTAATTGGAATAAAGTGAGTCGATTTCGTCAGCCTATCCACAATCACCTAAATTGCATCATGCCCTCTTGGAGTATTCAGTAACCCATTCACAAAATTCATTAAAATGATATACATTTCCACTATGGGATATCCAATGGTTGCATTAATCCTGCATATTTCTGATTCTCAACTTTTGACTTATGACAAGTCAAACAAGAGAACACAAACTTTGCCACATCATGCTTTAATCTCGGCCACTAGAATATTTTCTTCAAATCTTGATACATCTTAGTAGATCTTGGATAGATACTTAAGCTACTCTGATGAATTTCTTCTAAGATCGTCCTCTTTATTTTCGAATCACCAGGAACACAAATCCTGCCCCAAAACCTCACCGCACCTTTATCATCCACTTTAAAGGCACTTTCTTCCATTTGATTATCCCCAAGCATCAAGTCCACGATTTTCACATCCAACTTTTGAATTTCTTTATTATTATCAAGAAAATAATTATTGATCTTCAACATACCTAACATTACACTATGCGGCGTCATCTCACAAGCTAAAATCAAGTCTCTAAACTGCTTAATCAACTCCAATTCTCTAACCAACAACGCGAACATATGCAAGGACTTCCGACTTAAATCATCAAACACGACATTAGTCTTACCGGTATGATAATTTAAGTCGAAGTCATAATTTTTAAAAAAATTTAACCACCTATGATGCCTAATATTTAATTCCTTTTGATCAAACAGATACTTTAAACTCTTATGATCGTTAAACACGTCAAATCTGGAACAATAACGATAGTGCCTTCAAATCTTCAAGACAAACACCACTGAAGCAAACTCTAAATCATGGGTAGAATAGTTCCTCTCATGAATCTTCAACTTTCGTGAAGCATAATCTATAACATCGCCATCTTTCGTGACACACCATCTAGACCCATCAAAGACACATTGTAATACACCACAAACGGTTCATTAGGTTCGGGAAAAATCAACACTGGAGCTATAGTCAATCTCTTCTTCAACTCAATGAAACTCTTCTCACAATGAATATCCATCACAAAAGCTTTACCTTTACGAGTCAGATGGGCTAATGAAAGTGATAACTTGGAGAAGCCTTCAACAACTCTTCGGTAGTAACCAACCAAGCCCAAAAATCTTCTAATCTTAGTAACTGACTTTAGAGCCTCCCATTGTAGAACCACGTCTACTTTGGATGGATCCATAACAATACCATCACCAGAAATAACATGACAAAGAAAACTCACTTCTTGTAAACAAAATTCACACTTAGAAAATTTAGCATAAAGTTCCCTCTCCTTCAACACTTGCAACACAATTTGAAAATGCTCAGCATGTTCTTCTTCCAATTTAGAATAGATCAGAATATCATCAATAAAGATAGCTACACAATCTAATCTAGATACACAAGAAAATAAAGTTCATATATTCTATAAATACTCCAGGTACATTAGAAACTCCAAATGGCATAACAATATGTTCATAATGTCCATACTGAGTTCTAAAAACAGTCTTCTAAATATCTTTATCTTTCACTTGAAATTGATGATAACTCGACCTCAAGTCAATCTTGTTACGCGTACCTACCAATTGGTCCATCAAATTATCAATCCTTGGAAGTGGATAGTTATTCTTAATCATTACTTTATTCATTTGTTGGTAATCCACATATAACATCATACTACCATCCTTCTTCTTTACCAACAACACCATAGCTCCCCAAAATGACACACTTGGTATCACAAATTTATTTTCCAACAAGTCTTCTAATTGCTTCTTTAACTCTTCTAACTCTGACACCAACATCATGTATGGTACCATAGAAATAGGTTTGATACCAGGGACAAGAACAATAGAAACTCCATTTATCTCTCTGGTGGTACATCTTAAATATCATATGGAAACTGTTCGCGGTAAAAAGTGACGAACGAGGGAATCGAATTAGAATTCGAATCTCAAGCTCAAAACGATTTACTCTTTTGATTTTTTTGTTTTAAAAGATGCCGCGAGCACCAATCTTTATTGTTCCCAAACAAGAAAGTAGATGGAAAAGGGGAAAGCTGAAATACCCTAAATATGATATGCGATACGACTAGCATGAACTAGACCTAACGCATTGGGGAGAGACCAGGGTAAGGGGGTTGATTATATAAAGGGAAGGTATTAGCACCCTATATATCTATAGTTTTCTATTGGACCTTTTCTATGCATATTTTTGTATGTTTGTGTGTTTTATTTGCTACGCTATTTCGGGAAAGTTTATCCTTTGGGATTTAAGAAAGGTAGCTTAGGAAGGAACCTAAGTTTTGTTATAATTACTATGCTCGCAAAGATCATTGGGATCCTCTTCATACATATCCCTTATTTGGAATTAGAGCATCTGTAGCTCGGATCTAAGGGAACTAAGATTTGTTTGGGTTTAGGGGGAAAGAAGTATGCTCGCCAAGGGTGAGACCTTGTGCCTACGTATTCTCAAAGGGAGGTTGAGAAAGTTAGAGTAATTGTAGTTCCCACTTATGCTAGTGGAAGCAAAGGTGTTTTATTAAGAGACAAAGACAAATATCATCTTAATGAAAAATGTATCTAATCTATTTCATCATATACATTTTTGAAATTTGATTGATTAAATCTTTCATTGTAAGCATTGGGTATTTTTCTTGAGTGTACAAGCGTTACCACTTAGAATTAAAGATGTTTTGTTTGAAAAAGTGCTTGATTTCAAAATTGTTTGATTTGAAAATTGTTTGATTTGTATGTGACGCTATAGATGAGATACTTCTTCCATAGAGATGATACATGTCTAAATCTCTAGGAGAAATTGATTATTGATTAGGGGGTTGCTTTTAAGAAGCTCGTGGGTCCTTATATTGTAAGCCCAAGAGGAGGAATTCCGAGGGACATCGAGGGTCATCGAGGGTCCTTGTATTGGGAGCCCAAGAGAAGGCTATATGGTATGGCTGGCTTGGCTTTAAGAGTGATTTCACCGGTAAACCATCCTCTTAGGATTCAAGAGTGATTTCACCGGGAAATCATACTCTTAGGGTTCTATCCTAGCGAAGGTGATTCTTTGTATTAGAAGCCCAATAGGAGGCTGTTAGAGATTTCCAGATCTCTTTCTTGTATGATTCTCAAGAGAAGGCTAAACTCAACGAGGGAGTTCTTTTGTACGAAGCCCGAGAGGAGGCTAACTCAACAGGGGAGTTCTTTTGTACGAAGCCCAAGGGGAGGCTAACTAAACAGGTGAGTTATCTTGTATAAATCCCAAGACGAGGCTATTGGGGAAACTAGTTGTTTATACTAGTTGTTGTGACATAAACGAACATGAACAAGTGTATGAACAAGTATTTATGACAAAGTGTGTGTGTGTGCATTCACTCGATTTTATGAAGGAAATATATAAACAAGTGTATAAAACAAGCAATTAAAGCAAGTGTAACATGAATATATACAAATGATGTGTGAAAGCGAATATATAAACAAGTGTTTAAAATAAGCGGATAAGATAATATACTTGGATATATACAAAGGAGTTGGGACTTACACCTTAAGGGAGGCCCATTGGTTTAAGAGCAGTTTCACCAGGAATAATGCTCCTCTTAATACCAATGGAATCGATGTACAAGGAAATAAATATGTACATAAAAAGGGTTGGGACTTACACTGTGAGGGAGGCCCATGATCAATTTGATTTTGAATTCGAAAGAAATTTGAGGAAAAAAACCTAATTTTGCTTGTATTTTCAAAGATTAATCGATTCGATCATGGAAAAGAAGTGTGTAAGTTAATTAAAATGTTTTTGAAAGTTTTGAAATGATTTTGAAAAGTGAATAATATTCACAAGAGGTTTTGAAAAAGATTAGGTATAAAAATCGCAAAGAAAACATTTTTGAAAAGTATTTAAAATACTTAAAAGTGTCTCATTTTTTAACCTAATAAAAATATATCGAAAATAAAATATTTTTGGATTTAATATGAAAGGTTGAAAAACAAAAGGACTCAGGGGGATTCGAACCCTGGACCTATGGCATGGCAAGAGACTTAAACGCGCGCTGGCTACCACTGGGGTGGCTATACATCCGTGTATTTATCTCACTCCATATAATTATATTATAAAAAAATATTTGAATTTGAAAAAAAACGCGCCAAAAACATAACTTGAACCCAGATTTGTTTGATTCACAAAATCTTTGTTAATGAAGTTGAAAGTTTCAAACATCAAACTTACTCGTTTTGAGGTCATGAATACAGTGGTATCATTTAATTTCATTTATTTTGAGTGAAAGACCACTGATTTTCTGATGAACACGAAGAACCCTAATTTTAACAAATCAATGTGAAATCGTGTATCTGCAAGATAAATGACAATTGATTGAGGGTTAATGATCCTCACATGTGCAAAAACATGATAGCCATTCAAAATTTCATTTATGATGGATGTATATATGAGTTTGAGATTATAAGCTTACCTCCTCCAAAGTGGAAATCGAATTCTGCAGAGGGGTGTTTCTAAATGTTTTTAATGATCCTATGAGCTTCCTTGAGTGTCTCTGAGTGTATTCCCACCCCTGACTTGCTTTGAAACTTGCTGAAACTCCCAGACCAAATCAAAGTGCAGTGTTCTGGTTTTTGAGTGAGGAAGATTGAATGGCACGATACCAGTTCCAATTTTAAGGTTTGGATGAGTTATATATGATGTATGTGAGGTGTTGGAAGTGGAAATTTAAATAATGCACGAGTGGATTTAGTTTTGGCATGTTATGGCTCTATATGCATGTTTATGGAGCTGGGATATGATTTCTAAGTTTTTCTTAGTCTTGGGATGGCTTAAGGTTTCTAACAACTTTCTAACGATGTTTAGAAATTATTTGAAGCCTAAGATTGCTTAGAAATTGCAAGGCTTTGAGTTTTGCAAATTCTCCTACTTGGAAACTTGAAACTTGTAAAACAAGAAAGAAAGAAGGAAAGCTTTGTTTATGATGTTTTGGTGTCATTTTAAGTGAAGTAGAGACCTCTATTTATAGGCAAGAATTCTGAATGGCAAGGCAAGATAAGTTTGATTGAGTTTGCAACTTGTAACTTAAGGGGTAAAAAAGGAAATTTTGCATTAAATACACATGGTTACTTTCTTTAACCATGGTTAAAAAATATCACTTGATATAATCCTCTCTCAATCATTGAAATCATATATTTTCAAGTTATAACCTATCTCTTAATGTTGACAAGGCTTCTAGAAGGAAAAATTTGTGAAAAATGACTTGTAATCTTGGAAAATGACTTGAAAATCATGGTTATGGACCATTATGTTTCAATTTCAAAACCCTAGCTACACAAGATGTTTTTAAAAGTTCTTGGACATTTTATAAATCTTGGAACAAGATATATAACTTTCATGTTTTGAGTCTTTCTTGAATCAAAGTGGATCTAGGTCAAAAATGACCATGAAAGTGATGAAAAACCATGTTTTTAACACTTGAAAAAAAAATTAAGTGTTAGAAAAATTTTCAATCTTGACTTTTTCACACATTTTGATTTTTTATGACCATGATGGATAGCTTGAAATGATTTGATGATTGAAAAAATTTGGACTTCAAAAAGTTGACCAAAAGTCAAATTTTGACTTTTCTGAACAGTTGAATTTTCATCAGATGATTCAGAATTTCTCTAAGAATCAATCATGATATTTGGAATGTTTTGAACCAAGAAATTAGGTCAAGATGTTAAATTTATGATTTTAAGATCAATCTCCAAGCAATTAGGTCATTCATTGAGCAAAAAGTCAATGATACACCATCCTCGATCAAAACCTCAATTGGTTGATTCACGATAGATCTTGAGGAAATGATGGGAATTTGAAGATCAAATGTTGATGATTAATGAAGATAGGTCATTTGAGGTGAGTGGATACTTAAACCCTAATTGATCATATCTTGAACTTATGAAAATTTTGATAAGAACCATAATTTGGCTCAAGGAGTACACACACGATCTATCATGTGTTGGAATTGTTAGTGATGCAATGATGCATATGTGGTGATATGAAATGGTATCTTAAGTCAAAAATTGGGGTATGACATAAACACCTTTGGCAATTCTGGCACAAATTGAAATTCACCAATAACTACTTGATTTTTAATAGATAACGATGCGAATAATGCAGGCACAAAATATTCCTCTTCCAACATCTCCTTCAAATGTCTAGTAGACCAAAAACCAACTTCTTCCTCATCATCAGGAGCAAGAAATCGCATCGACTTGTTATAACAATTGATATGAATTGTGACATCTAAATATTATGTATTAATATTACTCTAATAATTGGTTAGATTTCAATTGGTTAGAGTTAAATCATGTTTATATCATACTTCGTAACAGCAAAAAATTGTTTTTGTCACAAAGGAAATCAATTTCCACAGATGAGGAAATCGATTTCCTAGTGCATTTTTATGAAAAATTAGACTTTTGGTAGTGGAAATCGATTTCCACCTTTTGGGAAATCGATTTCCAGTTAGAAAATTGGGAAAGTGGCTTCTGGAGTGGAGGAAATCGATTTCCCGAAAAGGGGAAATTGATTTTCCATAAGTTCTGGCAACATTTTTGTAAAACTTCAAAAATTCAAAACTTGAGCTTCGGGTGTTCGTTTGATGTGTCGTTTGAACAAATGGAAAGCTAATACAGTGCACTTTCTTGTAAAAATAGTTTCAAGTTTCTAGAATTAAAATTAATTGGTGTGATGGGGTTTTATTGTGTCAGTGTATAATGAAATATGATGTCAGTGTTTGTATTTTCATAAAAGACTTTCTAAATTCATATCTTGAGTTGTGAGTATCTGATTGAGATGTCGTTCTAATCGTTGGGAAGCTGGTTTAGTGTACTTTGACTTAAAATTAATTTTTGTACTTGAATTCCAATTATTCGACGCGTGGGCATGTGTTTGGTGTGTAATGAGTTATGTTGTTTTGTGGAACGTGTGCAAATGCATTGTGATTGTTCGCTATATCGTTGTTATGTTGTTGTTGCATGTTTTGGCGGGTGTTTGGTGCATGGTGGATAGTAATAGCAAGGTACGTTGACTATGGTGAAGGTCTTTGTGCGTTTTCTTGTATTGTACACATAGTATATCACATGTAGTCATGGTGTTGGATGAAAGTCGTTATTTGGTGAGCCTCAATTCCATTGTGTGGATTTGGTGCGAGTAGTTAATTCATATGGTGGTGAATTGGTGAAGTGTTACATAAGTAACAATTTTGGATGGAGGTCTGTTTGGAGAGCTTCGATACTAGGTGGGAATCAGAATGGTAAACATGAGAGTTCACATCTTGGTACTAGATGCATTGAGTCTATGTCATTGAGTCTCATTGCATTTTGTTGGAATGTTACTGTTGTTTTGTAGGCGTGTAATATGTTGTTGGAATGTATGTTGTTCTTGTAATAATTTGTTTCTCACATGTTATTATGTGTTCCATTATATAATTATGATATCTCACCCTTATTGTTTGAATGTTTCCTCTACGTGGATAACATGCAAATACTCAGGAGTAGTTGGACGTTGAAGTGGGTGGGAGATGGAGTCTTCCTTTTATTTTTGTTAGATTTGGGGTCTGCTCTGATATGTAACACTGGGGAACAGAATATTTATGTTATTTTTGTTTGTGAGCGATTATTTAGAATCTCTAGAATTGTTATAACTATATATATATTTTCTTTCGAAGCACAATTATGCTTTGAAATTATTGAATTGTTATGTGTTGATTGTTTCCACTTCTTAATCAAAATTTGGAGTTTCAGACATGTTTTATTGTTATAATTATTTTTAATAATTTCTAAAATAGTATGTGTTACATATTTGATTGCATGAGCAGGTTTTTGTTGAATTGTGACACCCTAAATGTTATGTATTAATATTACTCTGATGATTATTATAAAATACGCGGGGGATACTTAGGGTGTTACATGAAAGAGCTAAGTAGACAACTAGGAATGGAGAGCGGGGAAGGATACCGCAGGAGGAAGTAGCAAGAGGATCCACTTCAAATTTGAGGAGTCACTTGTCTCATGCATCCTCGTCTCAGGATAATGAACATGTTCATGAGGAGGTTGATGTTCCGACACAGGATTTCAAAGAGGTTGATACACTGACTGCACGACTACGTGCAATAATAGGACAACAAAACTTGGGGTATCTAGGAGAGTCCTCTGACATCTCTCTATTGATCTATTATACTGATCATGTCGCTCCACATATTTGGAATGAATATGTATATATTTAATTACACTTTTCATTTAAATGATTTACACACAAATATCTTAAAGACTAATATTTAGTTTAATATTTTTTTTAACATGAACGCCTGCCCATAAAGTCCGTGACCCACACATAGAAAATATTTGAACTATATCATCCTAATGAGGATTTTTTCAAGGAGGCCGCTCTTGGCTCCGGACTTGTCGGGCTTTGTTGTTCCGCTTACGATACAATTAGCCATAGCATGCAAGGGGCATTTGCCGAGAGATGACACAAAGAGACCTCATCTTTCCATTTTCTTATTGGGGAGATAACAACCACACATAATGATGTTGCATATTTGCTACACCTTTCTATCAGAGGGAGGTTACTTAACCACTATTAGATTACTCGTGTTGAGGCGATTGAGTGGATGGTCGAGTATCTGGGAGCTCAAGCGGTAAAGGCATTTGAATAGTGTTACTCAACTAATGGGGCTCATGCAAAGTTCTCATTCATGGGTGACCTATATGGCGAGCACTTGGATGTGGCCGCATCTACCGAGAGTGAGGGCGACGAGTTCTTTGTTCAGCACCACCACGAGTGTGATTTGCAATGTTACTTTTTATTCTTGGTTGCCACGTCCGTTTTTTGTGGTCAAAAGTATAAGTTATATGGATATGGCATATCTCCAGTATTTTTTATAGATTTGGATAAAGTTGGAGAGTGGAACTGTGGGGCTGACTTTTTAGTACACCTATACCAAAAGTTGAATGAAGCTTATAAATGGAGGACGAGGCAACCGACAACCTTTTGCACAATGCTCATGGTACCTTTCATTCCAACAATTACATTTAATTTGCTATTAATAATTTTTTTCTTACATATCTCTTATTTGTTTTTAGGGATGGATCATTTCTAATTTCCATCGCATTCATGGTTTCGCTTATGAGCGGGATTATACTGAGGATGCGATGAGGGATGCCAGGTATAACCTCCACAGACGAAATCATGATGTGCCACCGTTCCGGGTGTATCTTGATGAGATTGTTCATGATGACATCATCTGGACGCCTTTTGAGGATCACATGGAGATTGTCCCATTCAACTCCACCTCATTATACTCATGGTGGCTTGCATGTGAGACCAACACTATGGTCATATATCTTCTAGAGCGATGCATCCGATAGTTTGACTATGTGCAGGTCATATCTAGATCTCCCTTTTAGGCTGCTCCCGACACCATAGTCCACCGAGAGCTCGACGATATCTTCCAGTATTGGAGAATCATATGGTGCTAGAGGAGGATCGGATGATGCAGGCATCCAGTAGTTTGCATTGTGTAGAGGGATATGTCACATAGTGTCACATCCTATTATGATACTGAATGCTCTTGGACATCCACCTAGGCTAGAGTTTTCAGACACGCATATCCGAAAATATTAGTGGATGTTGTACAAATTATAATAACGTGTAAACAAGGGATTTTCAAATATGTATATCTGAAAACTCTCTGAGAATTGATTTAAAAATTCGTTCAAATATACATATTTGAAGAATATTTCGAAAAAATTTCAGAGGTTTATTTCATCTATCTATATAAGAGTGTCAGAAGAAATCACATAATAAAAATAGATGTAATAATTAACTCTTAAAGCATCAATTTTTAAAACATACATTAACCTATTTATTAATTACTCCATTTTTGCAATCTTTAACATAGAGTTCTTAGCACAAATTAACAACATCTTTGCATTATAGTCAAGGGCATAGATTTGGAGGGTTTCATTTGACTTCCTTACTTTCCATCTCCCTGAATCAGGTATTTCTCTATCTTGTCTCCATTTTCTTTCACATTATTACCTTTCTTTCTTTGCAAACATGTCAAATACTCCGCAAGTGTTTCTAAAACCAGAACCCATTTCATATTTGTCTCCTGAAACTCGTTCATCCCCTGAACATGCTAACATCTCAAAAAACCCTAACAACAGTGACGAGGAATGTTCATCTTTTGACATTCTTAACTATGAATCATGGGTGTGTCCCCAAGTTCTGAAGCGCCACTCAATCTTTACCTCCCATGAATCTATCCTCCGCATGCAACAAAAGATTCATCTGACGGATGAACTTGCATGTCTTCCGTGCTCCGAAGAAGAACGTGTGTGTTGGCAGCACACAGATGAAAATGAAAATGAACCACATTTTATTTATATGTATGAGTTTCTGTTTGAGAAACTGTTGGTTTCACTTCCTTTTTCGAAATTTCAATGTGACGTTTTGTCTACCTTAAATGTTGCTCCTTCGCAGCTTCATCCTAATACATGGGGTTTCCTTAGAGCTTTTGAGATTCTATGTTCTTGTGTTGGTGTTGAGCCTAGTGCCAATAAGTTTCTGTATTTCTTCCAAGTGAAGGTTTCGGCGGGATGGATATCCGCGAATGGCCGGTCAGGGAGACGGTTGTTGGATGGTTTTTATTCTTCCTATAAGAGATGGAAGAACATGTTCTTTAAAATTCGTTCGGATTCGTATTTGTTGAATGAAGAGGGAGATTCTCGGTTTCCTCTTTATTGGACAACTGATCCTGTTCCGTTCATTACCTTTGAGATTGACCGATTGGACGAGGTTGAGCGAGATGAAATTAAACTCTTGACCGGTTTACCTGTGTTTCATTGTGCTAAATTGATAGCGCTGAATGAAAATCGTGATGCTTTGATGGCTCACTTTTGTAAGTTGTCGTGTTTTGCTGCCTATGTTATCTTTGTTTCTATGGATGTATCATGTATGTATGACTGTTTTTATTTTATTTTATCATTTTGCAGCTGACATGACGACATACAAGTTCAAGAAAAAGGATTTGGAGAAGTTCATTAATGTTAAACCTTCTACAGATCCGATTCCTTGTACTTCATCTCCCAACCGGACCATGGCCTCACCTTCCGGAAGCCAGCTTAAGGAAAAGAAGCGAAAAAGACTATATGAGGTCCCAACCGAGTCCGTGCCAAATAAACAAACCTGTGTCGTCCAGTCACCTTTCCTCCTTGTCAGTGCAGGGAATATTTCTTCCTCTAAGCTGCCTTCGGTTGGTCCGACACCGACCCTTCCAGTTCAGAATCTTGAGGCCATGTGGGATGATGCACTTGGGACTTCATCAGAGATTGACAGACCTTGTTTTTCTAAACTAAGGAAGGAGGAGATAGTTGAAGCTGCTAAGGTATACCAGCTACGTGCTTTAACTCTTATGAAAGAGGTGGAACAAGTTATGATTTCCGAGGACTTGGATAAGCTGACAAAGGAGAATAAAGAGGATAAGAGGATTAAAGAGATTGAAGATTTGAAACGAAAACTGGAAGTTGCTCATAAAGCTCAAGACAAGATGAAAAAAGAATTGGTTGACTTGAACACAAAACAGGAGAAATGGCAAAAGGAGAAAATTGACTTAGAGTCTGCTTTGAAGGAAGAGCACGATCTCCTGAAATCCATTCGGGGAAATCTACGCGATGAGAAAAATAAGGTTCAGCAGGCCATGTCTCAGGCAGCCCATCAGTATTTGGAAGGTTTCAATTGTGCTAAGTCTCAAGCCGCCTTCTTGTGCTCTGGTGATGAAGGAAAATTAGATGGCATGCGTCTTTGGGGTAAGGTAAGGGATGGTGAAATTGTAGTTGATGATGAGGGGGACGAGAGTGAGGAAAGTGAAGGTTTATCTTAGGATTCCGAGTTCGAAGGGGTCGACAAGTGATGAACAAAGATGTTGTAGTCACCACAGTATGTTTTGTGAAGAAAAAAAACATGTCTACTTTGTTATAGATAGGAGTAACTAGTAACTATCCTAACCTTAAGATTTGCTCCACAAAGACACTATTTTTTGTAACTAGTCTGTATGACAGTGTTTATCACTGTAATGTTGTCATCTATGTATACCATATTAAGGATGAGGTTGTGGAGTAAGTAATAGTCATGTTGTTTATGTCAATAGTTAGGGTATTGTCATTAGTTAGAGTAAAGCAGAGTTTGAGTACAACTAATGAGTAAAGCAGTGTTTGAGTACTCCCAGCATTTCTTTGAGTAGTCTTGCAAAATCATAAACGCAAAGAAGTACCTCATGAAATGTCACTTAGCTTGACATTATGAGAGACATTGACCTACTCCTAGCGATGAAGGAGAATGGAAATCCATGAGTAGAATTTACGATTAAAATCAAAAGATCTAACAACTTTGAAAAGGAAGCTAAAACCTAAATTATCAAATGATTTTATAATGTCAATTTTCATGTTTCCAACAAAAAAAAACTCTTCAACATATATTCATATGGCTTTTAAGGTGAAACAACATATTCAGAGATATTCTTCCCTTAAAGGAATCATTTTTAGATATCTAAGCTCGTGTGGTTTGAGCCATACATTTCACATTTGACTTTTTTTTTTACATATCACATTTGACTTTTTTTTTTTTTTTTGTATCAGTGTATTTGTGCATTTATTTAGTTTTTAGACAATGCAATAATTCTTTTGAGTTAATTGTTACTGCATCCGTTCCTTTTTAAGTGTTATATTTTAAAGTAAGAAAATATTTTTGTTGTTTTGTCAAAATTACTCCTAATCATATGATAGAGCGAGAAAAAGTTAAATAAATTATTAAAAAATTAAGGGTATTATTGAAGAAAAAAATCATTATTTGAAAAGTAACAATAATCATTGGTTGTCTCGATATGTGTAAAAACTTAAAAAGTGACGATTAAAAATGAACGGAAATAATATGTTGTACACAAATTAAGACATAATTTTGTTGGTGCCTATAGCCTTTTCAAACTACCTTACAGTATCCTTTTTAAACTACCCTTATATTATCATTATGTTTTTTACTTGTTCCTTTGAGGCTAATCCATTTATGTGTGTTAAAAATTACACTATAAGCTCATATCCTAAATACTCTTTCTTATCCATATCTCCTAACAGTTAGGTAGTGATATGAAAAATCTATATTGGACATGATTCTAAGTATGGAAACATTCTAAGTTTGAGAGGATGGTCTTAAAGCAATACAAATAGAGAGACATGAATAAAAGTTGTATGGTTCTATTGTTGTTTCTTATTAGATTTATTTACACTGACCTATCTTGGAGTTTGAGAAGAGAAGTAGTATTTGAGCATGATCAGGTAGTATTTGGGTAAGTAGTTTTAAATTTGGAAGTTATCGTTATTCAGTTAATACTGTTGTTTTACTGTAATACTTATCTCTCAAGTTTAAGTTTAAAATTGTGATAACACTAAGTAGATTAGCAATTTTAGTAAATTACTTTTTAACTACTTTTTATTAATATTGCATCTTTCGAATAAAATTATACATGAATCAATATCACCGAAAGTATCAACTCAAATCAAAATCATACTACTAACCACAATACTCTATACTACAAGGTTCACACATAATGGAGACCACTGTGACAAGAAACAACACAAAGAAGAGTACACAAAAACCCAAATAAAGAAAGATTCACTTTGGCAAGGGTTGTTGCGATCTAAAATATCTTATTTGATTGATTATTTAATTAGGTTAAATTTAAATTATGAAGATTTAAATTTGAATTCAAATTAAATCTTTTTAGTAGATGAGTTTTGGATAAAAAATTATGACCTGAGTCTCCATAATATGTGGATGAAATTAAACCAATTATCTAAAGGAGAAAAACTTAGAATTGGTTGCTATATAGAAGACTCCATCTACGCTTTGAAAATCACGAGCTTTAGTGATATTTTGTGTTTAAGACGAATATTTTGTTTGTGTTAATTGTGTACACTACATCATTGCTTCATTCATAAGGCAAGATAGTTGGTTTGTTTAGTTGAGTTGTAACTCAACATTGATAATTTTGAGTATTGTTGTTGATCACTTGGCATCAGTGAATGAGAGAAAGTGAGAATGGACTTCTCATATTTAGGGGGACCTAAATAGAAAGACCCTAGGCTAGAATTAAGAAGAGGGGCATTGAACAAGGAGCTTGTTCATCTAAGACACTTTGTACTAATTCTATAGAAATGGATTACCAATTCTCTTGAGTTATTTATTACTTTGTCTTTAGTTATGTGTTGTTGTCATATTGTGTGAACTTGGTTTAACAAGTTGGAAAAGTTATCCCAGACATCTGGTCTAACATCTGTCCACTGAGAAATATAATTTCAATTAGCATCAGAGCAGACACCTTATTTTGTTTGAGTGAGCTCCTAGAAAAATATTTTTGATTCAAATGGGAAACACTAAAGGTGGAGGGTTTATGAATATACCACTTGTTCTGGATGACACCAATTATGATTATTGGAAAGCTAAAATGATTGTCTTTCTTAAATCTATAGACAATAAAACTTGGAGGTTATGATTAAAGGTTAGAAACATTCTGTAATTACTTCTCAAGATGGTAGAATAAGTTTGAAGCAGCCAAACCCTAACCGAAGAAGATGCTTAAGCAGCCATAAACTTAGCCTTTAACTATGTAACTTTTGGTGTTTTGTTTGAGCCTAGTGTGCTTTTTTTGTATTTTTTTTTTGTATTGACTATGGGTTTTTCCCATCGTTTCTTTTGATGCTTTAATTTTAATTTCATGTATTTTATGTCAACTTTTTGGCATATTGAGCCTATTTGGTCGGGTTTTTGGCTAGCCACAAGAAGTTTCTCATTTCCTGTTATGCCTTCTATGGGGATTCGGGTTTTATCCGAGAAGGATACCTCTCCCCATTAGAGACATCGACCTTGTAGAGGTCTTTGGTTTTAGTCGATGATAGTCGCATAAATACGTTGCCCCTCGTGGAGATCTTGGGTTTGGTAGACGTATTACCCCACATGGAGGTCTTGGGATTTTGTAGACGTATTGCCCCCCGTGGAGGTCAGGGGCTTTTGTAGACTTATTGTCCCCCGTGGATAGGCTTTTGTAGACATATTGACCCTCGAGGAGGTCTTGGACTTTTGTCAACGTGTATCATTATTTTACTTAAATGGCCGAGAGTGCCTCGTTAAAAGCCATACCCTTGTAACGAAAAAGAGTGTAACTCCCGGTTGCCTTTATGAACTCATAGAAAGAATAAATATTATTATAACAAAGTGAAAAAGAAAGGAATACTTAAATGGTTGGACTCCGCCTAACTGAAGTATTGTCTTAGGTATTCTGAGTTCCAAGTGTGGGGTACTTCCATTCTATCAAGATTTTCCAGCTTGCAAGCCTCGTGTGACAACTCTTATTTTACCATCCGGAAAGAGGTCTCCTTGGTTGTGGAGTGCGTAGTATTTTATGACAATAATACCGCGTGCAGCTGTTCAAACCACGAACCTTCACTTCGTCTAGCTTTTTCTTCATTCTTGATAGTTCTACCTTGTTGGCGGCCTCCACCTGTCCATTAGATTGGGGATGCTCGACCGAGGTTTTGTATTCCTAACTTTGAACATAATTCTATCACGGGGGAGTTGTGAATTGTGTACCATTATCTGAGAAGATAATCAAGGGAAGTCCGAAATGACATATGATGTTTTTCTAGTAAAAATGACGTACCTTTTCAATAGTTATCATGGCCAATACTTTTTCTTTGACCCACTTAGTGAAGTAATCTACTCCCATGATTAAAAAATTTAACTGGTCGGGAGCGAGAGGAAAATGACCTAAAATTTCCACGTCGCATTGAAAGAAAGGCCAAGTCGATATGATAGTTTTGAGTAGGTCGGTCGGGGTATGGATGAAAAGTGTATACCTTTGGCATTTTTCACAATATGATATAATACATGACTTTAATTCTTGTGAATGTTGAGGTTCTCACCAGTGAAATTGGTCTTGATAACTCCATGCATGATGTCTCCACGCACTTTAAACCTAACAAGGATGCTTATAATATTAATGTCTATGAAGATGTCATTGAGTTTGTAAGTTAGGATGTTAATGGAAAAGAGGTTATCAATGATAGTTTTGCTGATGAGATTTTCATTATTAGACAATTCCCCATAAAAGGGAAAGAAGAATGCTCCAAGCAGGGCATGATGTCAAGTAACTTGTCACTCACATCTTGTAGGACATTGATAGAAATGATAAGATTAATAAGCATGTTCTAAAACATGTTAAAAAAAAGTTAAATGTCTATTGAATGAAATAAGTTTTCTAAGAACACTTCATTTCTTCCTTTTTTATTTTGAATAAAGTACATTAAAATTGAATTTTATTTATCATAAAATGATGACTCTTGATAAAGAACTCTATGTTGAACCATCTATAAAATTATGGAGTATTATTAAAAACAATACTAAATGTTGAATCTTTTTATCTTAAGTTGGCAAAGAAATTTATAGTTAAACTTCCTATTGATTTCCTCTCTTTAATTTATGGGTCTGCTTGTTCTGCCCCAAAGTTAACCCTGGTCTAATACCATATAAAATAACATTGATTATATATATTCCAATTCTATTTTGTACTACTTTACAAGATATGTGTATATATAATTAAAATAGATTAGTAAAGATCTAGCTAAGTTAGCTTTTAAACATCACGTGTAGGGATGCTGTTTTGAACGTATGACGTCTCATTTATTAACTTTTAAAAGGTGAAATTTTCCACCATATTACTACTTGATAAAAAAACGACTAGTAAGAAAAACAACATAATAACTAGACATATCAACAATATAACTATTAAATTAGTCTTAGGATTACATATCAAATTTTAAAAACAAAAAATATTTAAAATTCAAATTTAAAATAATTTTGATTTTGTTTTTAAAACAGTCTTTTAAATTTTTTTTGTACATTATGCCAAAATAGTATTTTAAAAGTGCAATACAAAAGACCTCCTGCAAACATTTCTTTAAATTAATATAATGCATCATTGAATTATTTTGATATATATTATGAATAACCAACCATCTCCTAATTACTTTCCTTTATATCGGAGTTTGGATTTAATTAAGATGCTCCATAGAATCATTTTAGTTGTATTAGAAAATGACAAGACCTCCTAAACTTCCTGGATTGCATCAATTTTTTTAAGAATCAAACCAATTGTCACTTTCAACAATTGCAAAGAACATATCTTTAGGCTGGAAAGTTTGGAATACTAGAATAGTCACACACAAATAATCTTATATTCATACTAGGAAAAGAGAAAAAAAGCATGAGACTTCTAACAGAGAATATTCACTTGCAAGCTGCAGCTTGCAACATAGTGAAAAATTGCGTGCAAGTTTCATCGAAATATATTCACTTGCTGAATATATCATATAAGATTTTTTTTTCTACTCTTCTTGATCATGGTATTAATTAACTTCAATTTACATATTTCATAGTTTTGCTGTTTGCACGTGAATTAAATGAGTGAGTTATGTTAGAGAAAAGATTTATGGGCTTTTTAGTGTATAGTTTTGGGCATAGTTTAGTTAAAGCATTAGGCCCATTTCTTATTTTCTGTTAGGTCCATGACTATTTTCAGTTATGCACTCGTTGTACATAAAGCCTAGCACTGTTACATTGTTTTGTACGTTGGTTAATGATCATTTACATAATAAATAGTCTTCATCTTCTCCAAACATTAAATCAAAGATTCATGGAGAGTTTTATGCTCTAATAAATTAAGTGAAAAAAGTTTCTAATAACAATAAGAGATTAAGTTCAAATATCATAAGTCAAAGTTATAACATATCAACGAATTTAAGAAGCACTTTCATTTATCTTTTGAAAAAATAAATTTTTAAAACAATGATTTTCGTTGAGATATTTCTAAAATATTAAATGTTTTTTAAACCTTTTTTTTATAAATTAAATGATTAATTTTGAAATTGAGTAACATAAATATATATTATTATTGATAATTAAAGCATAGTTAAAGTCAAATATTTTTCAAAAAATATATATTTCAAAAATAACATTTTTAAAAATTATTCAAAATAATTTAAAAGTACTTGAATGAAATGGTGGATATCTCTTCGAACTTAATCAGAGATTATGAGTTAATACAATCTTGAGCAATGGTGTTAAATCTTTTGAGAAAAAACTTACAAAAAGTACAGTATAATTTTACAATTTACACCCGATTTTTGTATATTGGATGTAAATAAAAAATACGATGGCAATTTTATAAATAAAATGTCATTTAAAATATTATAAGGTAATAATACACACCTTATTTTCTAAAAATGTGTTTAAATTAAAATTATTATAATCAATTTTCAATTACCCCTTTAAATTAAAAAAATGAATGTAAATTTATATAAACTAAAACTTATTTAATTTTATAACTCAAAATATTTAATCTATGTGATATATTAATTATATTAACAAATAATTTAAATATTATTAATAAATTAATAAATAAATGTATGAACTCTATATGTATTCTATCAAATTAATATATTTTGAGGTATAATTAGAATGAGTTCTTTGGTAAGTTTGTCAAGTGTCACAATTCTAGATATTTTACTATTTTAGTTGTTTCTACTTTAGGAAATCTTACTATAATTATTTTAATTTTTATTTATTTTTTTAAATGATTTTATATTTAGTTCATTCTTCCAAAACACATCGTATTTGTTGTTAATCTTTACGGTTTTAAATAATTTTTTATTATACATTAATACTAATAATAATTCGGGCCTTGAAAACATTAAAAAAAACCAATCGTTTCACATCCAATTTAGTTTCTCAATACATAATTGAATTATTGAGAAACGGATGTGAAACAATTGTTTTTTTTTAATGTTTTCAAGGCCCAAATTAATAATAATTATTAGTATTATTGTATAATAAAAAATTACTTAAAACCGTAAAAACAAAATAAAAATTAAAATAATTATAGTAAGATTTCCTAAAGTAGAAACAACTAAAATAGTAAAATGTCTAGAATTGTGACACTTGACAAACTTGCCAAACAACTCATTCTAATTCTATATATTAAATAGATTTGGGACCGTAAGAACAACTAGGAATGTTCACTTCTAAATTGATTTTCCAATACAAACCCTAGGAATCCACCCGTCAACCTAAACAACATTGCTGATTCACTTCTAAATTGAGTTTCTCAATGCAAATTCAACTCACCATCTCTTCAATTTCTTCAATTTTTCTTCAATTTTCCAGGCAATTAAATTCAATTTCTGTTAATTTCTGCTGATTTTAATTATATAAATAGGACAAACTTCTTCTCATATTTCACACTTCTTTCGTTTCTTCCATCTCTGCTAAAATTGGGGAATTAACAATGGTTATTAGGAGTGAACAACATTGAACGGCTCCGAAAATTGAGAAATCTAAAATTGTTCATAGGGTTTTTTAATCTCCGAGGGTTTCTCTACTGTCTGCGGTGTTCAGAGAATCAGCGACAGCAGAGGAGTTGAAGGTGAGTGCCTTTACAACCATATGTGTTTTCGTAGTACAGATTGAGGTGAGGATGTTGTGCTGCATGTTCCAATTTTGTTTTTTGGTTTTCATCTGTGTTTGGAGGTCCTGTTGTTCCTCCTAATAGTCCTCTCTTTTTCTTTTCTGAATTTAAATTCTTGAATTTTTGTTTTTAGATTCATTCAGCAACTATCTATCTGCCATCTTTTGCATGGTATGTGTAAGTGTATGTTATGCTTCCGAAGATCATTAAATATTTATTCTGATACAATTCTGTCAAAATTATATGGTGTCCACATTTTATCGATCAAGAGAAGCTTATGCAAGTTACAACTATGGATAAATATGTTAAGTACCACCTCGTGCAAAAGTTTATGAAATCGTTTACATAATGGTACATAATTGCTTCAAGAAGGTTTATAAATTGAGTTGCCAGACTTTCTAGGAGACTTTCATGGTACATAATGGCTTCATGATACATGTCAATTTGAGATCTTTGATAGCTCTAGCAGTTTCTTTGATAGCTATAGCTGTTTCCGCAATTCTGTGATCTAGCAGTTTCTTTGATAGTTATAGCTGTTTCCGCAATTCTGTGATATATTAGTGGCTGACATTTAGAAACCAATGTTTCAATGTTTCTCTATGCTCGATAGCGTATTGAAATCTTTACAAATCCTCCCACAATGTGTTATGTGTTATATAGGTTTATTCCAAAATTGGTTTTCATTCTTTTACCTGATTTTTGGAGAACTAGGTTTATTCCAAAATTCGTTTTCATTCTTTTACCTGATTTTTGGAGAAATAAATTCCTTGCTCTAGATATGATTGTATTTATCAGCATTATGGCTTTCAATTTAAATGGTTTCAATCAGCACTATGGCTTTCAATTTAAATGGTTTCAATGTTAGCTGAAAAACATATTCCGTCAAGGTGACGTCTTGACCTAAAATATCAAACGGTCCTAAAAGTTCAAACGATATGATACATAGACAAAGAAATCTCTTATGAATTCGAAGATAGGATTCGGGAGGTAGACTACTCAAGCGCTTGGTCTTTATTGATAACTTGAGTCAAGAGTAAACCAATCAATTGCTTAGCAAGTTAACATATATCTACCAGTTTTTTTTTAGGTTTGATATGGAACTATTTCATATAACAAGTTTGATACAACTTCATATTTGTAACTACCGATATTTTTAACTTAGTAATAGTTGTTAACTTTTTTTTTAGTTAAAATGATGAAAAATTGTTTGGGAAAAGACGCAGAGGCGGGAGAGAAGGACAGAGGAAAGCAGGTTGCAAATGGAACTGATGAGAATACTTTAAAGTTTTGAAAGAGATTTTTGTTAAAAATTCTATAACTTTAATGCCAATAAATTTATTTTATTTGTTGTTAATTAAATATTGTCAATAACAATTAATTTGATTCAATGGTAATTAATGACAATTAATTTTATTTTATTTCTTATTTGCTTCACTTAGTGATCATATATTAGAAATGAGTATTATACATTTAAAATAAAGTTTTTAAATGATAATTGGAAATTAAATTTCAAAATATATTCTTATATTTGCTATTATATATATTATATTTATGATTCAATGGTAATCAATGACAATT
This sequence comes from Vicia sativa, assembly GCA_021764765.1. Lineage (NCBI taxonomy): Eukaryota > Viridiplantae > Streptophyta > Magnoliopsida > Fabales > Fabaceae > Vicia > Vicia sativa. The sequence goes on from CM038792.1 coordinate 40,943,675, forward strand.
AAATTTAATTTATTTCTTATTTGCTTCAGTTAGTGATCATATATTAGAAATGAGTATTATACATTTAAAATAAAGTTTTTAAATGATAATTGGAAATTAAATTTCAAATATATTCTTATAGTTGTTATTATATATATTTTATTTATTTATTTTTATCATATAATTTATATGAAACCGAAAAGTCTGACTACTGATATTTGTTAACTATAGTAAATAAAAATTGATTATTTTATAATTTGTTATTTTTTAAAAACACCAAATCAAAACAATTATAATAATATGAACTATTAATTTTTTTTAACATATTAAATTGGCAAAATTTGATGGACTTTAATTCCATTAATATTATTTGTTTCTACATATTGATGTTTGTTTAGTAAAAAATTTACTATTATGTTTGTAAATTTTTAATCATTTTATAATCATTAATTCAATTTATTAGGTATGATTTCTCTTTGACAAACAAATATTATATATTTTAATAAAATGATACTTATGTTGGGACGGAAGAATATATGATATTGTGACGTGAAACAATTATGACACAATTAGGTATGATTTCTCTTTAAACAAATATTTGTGTTTATTAAAAATTATGAGACAATTATGATTGATGAATACACAAATTTCTTATGAAAACATAATTTATTATTTGTTTTATATTTTATATATATTTTTAACCATTACTATATTATAATTTTTTTTATATTTTTAACCATTATTATATATATTTTTAACCATTTCTTACTATAACTTTATTTGTAAATTCTAAATAGTTCTAATATAATTTTTTTTTTACTTTGTAAATTATAAAATTATTTAAATCTATATAATTTATGATTATTTTAAATATTAATTTTCATTTTATTATAAATTATTTTTATAATTTATTAATAATTTTAATAAATTTATTATTCTTATACACGTTTTTACCCGTACCTCACATGTCAAAATTGGTATTAAATATATTAACAAATTAATATTAACAAATTCAGTATCATCTTCCACGATTCATCTTCATTTCCGTTCAAACCCTTCATTTTCCTTTTCAAGGCACACACTCTTCATTTTCGTTCAAACCTAGAAATCAAACACATAACACTCTTCATTTTCCTATTTCAAGTAAGACATTCAAAGTAATTTATTCTTTGTAGTTTATTCACTAAACAATTTCAATGGACGAAACTCTTCAACCTATATTCAACCAAACCGAGCAACCTCTCAGTCTCCACACACTATCTTCCATCCGCACCCTTCTCATCAACCCTTCACCCCACCCACCACACTCTCAAACGCATTGCTTAGGCTCGCTGCTGTTTGTGTTGTAAGATAACACTTTCTTACTTTTCTGAATTGATTTTAACATTTTCTAGTATTTTGTTACTTTCAAAATTATCACATTTTAATATTTATGGATAAATGCTTCATCGCCCAAGCGAGTGAGAGAATGAGAAATATTGAGTAATGGAGAGGAATTACCTGTAAAAAGGTGCACTCCTCTACTTATATAACAAAGGTTGTTATAACCGCTTCTTGTGGAATGTGTCGTGTTCAAGAGAACAAAAGTCCTCATTTCATGCGCCTGGTACCTAATAGCGTTTGCTCTTGGGCCTCTCTTACTTGCTTTTCGACATTCGAGGCCAAGAAAAAGCATGCCAATTTTTGAATCTTGATTACATATCGGATTTCTAAATTGATTCATATTTGTATTTGATTCCTCTTGTCCTTGCAGATTTTTCTACGTCAAACTCTTATATATCAAGTTTGCTTGGGGCGCCAACAGAAGAGCCCTGGCATGGTGTGAACAACTTGATCCTACAATGTTGCCAAAGGTATTCATGTTCTGCTTTTGATCTCCTTTTTATAAATTTTGGCCATCAAATAAGCAATATATGGAAATTATTCACTAGAGAAATACCACAAATAAGCAATTGTGATGTCTTACATGATTATTTTGAAGGAGCTGAGTGGAGCACTTTGGTTGTTTACTCAAAGTTGATATGGACATATCAAACAATGAGAAACCAAAAGCAGTATGGTGTAAGATTCGTGCTGTTGTGAAATGGATAATAATAGTGCGAAGAATTGCAGCTGCCAAGAGGAATGGATATGTGTTTGTTTATAAGGTTTATGATATTAGTGCCATTTTCTAAAGTTTATGTTGTTCAATTTCAGCCCAAATATTGCAGTTTAAAAAGAATAAGTATTATCTTGAATAATCGTGTTGTTCTTCCTCTTGTTACTCAGCTTGCTTATAGCAGAATTTCAAATTTGACTTCAATTCTTAGTCACCAGATTAGTGCAGACTCCAATATCTGTGTTTAAGATCCGTAAGTCCTTTTTCCTTTATCTGTTTGGATAATTAGGTAAAGTTCTGAGCTATTTCTACAATTAAGTCAAACTGTTTTTGATAAGCTATTCTGAAACATTTTGTTGACATGTCATAAGTTGTTTTGTTGATATGTTGAAACAAACTGGAAGGTATTTTATGTAAAAGATTCTCTTATGTAAAGACTGGATCTCTTTACATTAGTTACTTATACATTCTATTTCAGACCAGAGATGATTGTAGGTTGGTATCATTCACATCCTGGATTTGGCTGTTGGCTTTCTGGAGTGGACATTAATACACAACATGTTTTCAACTTTTCTTCAATCTTCAGTTAATTGTGGTAGCTTCTTTAATTAGCCAAACATGCAAAATAAAAAATATTATATTCATGAAACCTCACCGGGCAGGAGCAAAAATAAAGACGGAAAACTTTATTAGTTTTATTGTTTAAGACGGACATATAGACAAGTAAAGTTATCTTCTAGATTATGCTTCGGTTTTAATGATTTCAAACGGAAGTAGCGTCAATTGATGGAAACTTTTTTGGGGTACATGTGTACATTAATTGGTGCAATCAAAAAAGGGAAGGATATGTGTCATAAGGGTGTAAAAATGGATGGATTAGATGAATATGGATTGAATTTTTAATGAATAAGCAAAACAATCCATTAATTTATTATAATTCATTAAAATTTTCTTAAATATATCTAATTAAATTCATCTATTTAAAAATAAAATCTATCTAATCCATTCATTAATAATATTTTAATGGATATTCATCCATCCAAAAATAAATTTTTATTTGTTCAGTTATTTTTGATTTTTTTTAAAAAAAAAGAATTTCGCCTGTTATTTTTTTCGAAAAATTAAATTAAAATTTATTTTTTTGAAAAAACAATTTATTTCCCAATTTGTTTTATAGAAAAAAAATTTGTTTTCAAAACAAAAATTTGCAAATTTTTAATTTGAGCGTATTCTTTTTTCAATTTATAAAAAAAAAAGTTTTTAAAAAAAAAATCCGTTTTTTTGGGAATAAAAGTAAAATTTTCAGTTAAGAAAAAGTTTATCCAATTCATCCATTAAATGAAAAATAGGTTAATGAATTGACCCAATCTATCCATTTATATATATGGATTATTCTTTAAATTAACAAAATACTATTTTTTATTTTAAAAAGATGAAAGTTTTTTTCAAAAAAAACATTTTTAAAAATACTGAATTTTTTTTTAATTTTTATTTTAAAAATTGAAACAAAATATTTTTTTACTAAATAAAACTGAAAATTCATTAACAATCTATATCCATCTATTTTGCTACCCCTACTTTATATTGACTATTTTTTTTTTTGTTTTAGAAGTAATCTCTAATATTTTTGAAGGGGTTTTTAAAACATTTGAAGGGGTTTTCCCATGTTTTAAAAGACACAACTGATAATTTCAAATGTAAATAACTTATAGGCATGTTCGATTGAAGTTTGTTTTAGTGTTGTATGATCGTATTGTCAAATTAAATGCTAGAGATATGCAAAAATTCAATTTCGTTATAAGTGTTGATGACTTATAAACCAGGATTATATATATATATATATATATATATATATATATATATATATATATATATATATATATATATATATATATATATATATATATATATATATATATATATATATATATATATATATATATATAAATTGTTTTAAAATGAGCAGCGACTACAAACCATTATAATATCTCTTAGCAAACCACTCTAAAATATATGAATTGCATCGATTTTATGGTCTTTTGCTTTAATCATTCGCATCAATCAATTTTTTTTTATAGATATTGTAGTCTTTCCCCCGATGATTTTTCCGACCAAGATAATCTTCCGATCAAGAAATGCAGATTCTTAATTGTTTGTGGTTCTATATAATTTCAGATTTTAAGTTTATGCAGTTGCACGCAGAGAATATCCTCATCAATTATGCGTAAAATAATTATTCAAAATAATTTTTTATTTAAGAAGTTTTTGAAATTTTAATATAAAAAGTCATAATATATTATAAAATATCTAAATGATATTTTTATTTAAATTGTTTTTTAAAAATTCTTCATAAATTTTTTTAATATTATTTAGATATTATTTTTAAAATTACTTCTTAAACAAAAAATTATAATACTATAAAAATTATTAAAAAAACTGAAACACGCATGCCTATAAATGTTTATTACTCTTTAAAAGTTGTCATATCTTTTATCTTTTGTATTCAAAATAAATAGTCGTATCTTAATATTATTATTATTAAAATTAATTTATTGTTGTCTCGTTAATTTAAAATCATTAGATAATCCTAAGGACAATTTAATTGGAAGGGTCGTTATACCCCTATTAGAAACATGAGTAATTATTAATCAATAATAATCATTAGTCATAAAATATATGTATAATTATGGATGATAATAGATAGGAATTGAATAGAGTATTATAGTAGTATCTATCTTCATATTTATAATTTAAAAAATTCTCTATACTCGAATTGTGAATATTTTTATTAAAATATGTAATAGTTTAATAGTGATATGTTTTTTTAAAAATTGATAAACGTATATTTTTATATAATAATATAAATAATTTTATAAAACATATAATGCAAGAATGGATAATAACATATATATATATATATGTATTCACGTTTATACCTATTTATTTAATAAATAATTAGTTGTGATCGTATGAGTATTTATTTTACGAGTTTTAATTTATTCATTGTAGATATTATTTTTATTGCAGATATTCATTAGATATACAAATTGTCTTATATATGATAATGCCAATATATACTCAAACCTATGTATTTTCGAATGGGTCCATGAATTTTGTGTTTTTTTTTCTTTCTTTTTTAGACGAGAGTTTAAAACCCCACTTAATTGATTAATGGATGTGTATTACCATTATCCTTCATCCTTTATATATACATATAAAAACATAATTCACTGTTTAATCTTCCATAACTTTAACTTTTTTCAATATATAAAAAGAAGGAAAAAAACTTTACCCTTTTAACAAGTACTGTACGTGATCATGCTTTAAGGTTTTGCTAAATAAGCAACTGTCTTGTCAAGATAGCTTTCTAATATAATTGGGTTATATTTAGAAAAGTGTACATAGAAAGAGGATTTGATCACATAAACTTTCTATAAAATCTTATCTTTAAGTCACTAATTTCAAACCCATATCTTCCTCCTCAGCTCCGCTTAGCACATATTACTTGTTTTCAAAGAAATTTCTTGACCCAGCCAGGGAATTTCTTCTTTATATAGGATGAAAATATTTCCGAATTTTATAAATTAATTTATGAATTTTTAAAATAAGATGAATTTGTAAATACAGTTACGAAATAATTTATAATTTTCAAAAAATAAGGTGAATTCGTAAGTATACTTACGAATTCACCTTATTTAGGTGAATTTGTACTTACAAATTCACTTTATTTTTAAAATATAAGATGAATTTGTAAGTGCAATTACGAATTCATCTGTTGGGACTCAAAATTCATAAATATACTTACGAATACACATACACTTTATTTGATTTATTTTGATTTTTATTCTTATGAGATATATTATATTTCACTATTATAATTAAAATATTAATTATTACATTCATTGTTTAATTTCATATCATAAATTTATTTTAATAATTTATAATTATAAATTTAAAATATTTTTTATTAATAATAATTTAATTTAATTATATTAAAAATATATTATACAATTAATGCATATCAAGTAAATCAAGGGGAAAAATCAATTGTATCTCTTCGTAATTAAAAAATTCTTATGAGATATATTACATTTCACTATTATAATTAAAAAATTAATTATTACATTCATTGTTTAAATTCATATCATAAATTTACTTTAATAATCTTAATTATAACTTTAAGTTATTTTTATGAATAATAATTCAATTTAATTATATTATTAAAAATATATTATACAATTAATGCATATCAAGTAAATCAAGGCAAAAGGTCAATTGTATCTCTTCCTATAAAAATTGATATCAATATTATTAATAAGTTTTTTATATAGACCAAATTTGATATTGATATTGATTGTATTAATAGATTTTATTATTATAGGTCAAATATTCACGCAGAAAGGTCAATTCGTAAATTAACCTACAAATTCATCCAACAAAATAAATTCGTAAGTTAACTTATGAAAAACATTTTTTATTTTTCAAAGGGTGTGGGAGAAACCTATAAGGTGGGTGAAGAATTTTTTTTTTTCTTTCATTTTTTTGCTTTTTCTTAGTAATACTCTTGTCAATTTTGAAACTATATATATGTTACATTAAATCATAATTGAAATCTTGTGAAGCTAGAATAATGCAATTATGCTAAATTACACCGATTATCATCCAATTGTGGGGGTTAGGTTTCACCCACAATCATTATAGATTAATCTCAAACTTTATAGATATGATCTATATGATGGTATATTTCAATCTAACGGTTGATTTTAAAAATTAAAGTCATAATTATATAATCTCAATCTTACTAAATCAAATTAAAGTCATAATTATGAGTAATTAAAATGATTTGAAGTTGAAATCACAGAATTCAACTAAGTAAATCATTAAAGGTGAAATTAAATTAACGAAAAAATCATAAAATTGTAAATTTAAATAATTATAACATTAAATTTTTAATAACAAAGTTAAAATAATTCATAAGTAAATTGTATTTTATTAAAATCAAATCAAATCATTTTATATTTTTTTTAAAAGATGGGTGTGGAATGTTGATGTAGAATTCAATTTATGTGATCAACTTTTCTTTTTATATTTTTTTATAAAATAATAAATATGGATAATCTAAGAGTTACTCTAACGTATAACAACTGGAACAAAATAGCTTTGGTCTCAAGCTTACATACCAATATTAAAACAGAGCAAAGTTCTTAATTTCAAGTAAATACAACATAATGTAAAAGAAACTAATGATTATAAGGTTCTTTACATGTCATTGCTCTTACCTTTACTTATTTGTTCATATGAAAGAAAAGAAATTATAATTAAAAATAGTGAGAATACATCTTGGTCATGATGATTTTCTATATAGGTTAGAGTTTCTATTTTTGTTATTAGTTAATACAATCATAGAAGTTAGTTAAGTTAGTCATTTTTAGGAGTTATAACTAATACCTCCTATTTAAAATGAATATCGTTTAAAATTTTTGCACACAGATTAAAAAATATAACAATATTATCATATAATATTGTACTTTTACTAAATTAATTTTATTAATGTATTAAAAGTAGTGTAAAGTGTGATAATTATAAAACACAATTGGAAAAATGGTACTCCCTCTATTTCTATGTATCTAACCTATATAAAGACTAAATACATTTATTCAATGAACATAAAAGTCAAAATTTACTTATAAATAAAAATGAAGGGAGTAATCATTTCCGCATTGAAACGTGAAAATAACATTTATTTTAAAACAAATATTAATAATTAAAACGACATTTATTTTAAAACGGAAGGAGTAGTTTAATGTTTAGTTAGTAATTATGGAAATTACTTAGGATACGAGACAACCTAGAAGATGTAAACACACCATGTACAACTAAGTAATCATCATTGAATATATTTTAACTATTTTAATTTCTCGTTTTCATCTCTTAATTCCCTCAATATCTCTTTTCTTACTATTTAAGTATAAGCACTTGTTCTATCAGATTTTATAATGTGAATATTGGCTCTCAAATGTGTAGAATTCACTATTTAAAAATTTATACAATTATTATCAACCAAGTAAGATCAATGGTAATAATGGTCTCTTAGACACACTTTCAATTATTGGTGGCAAGAAAAGGGAGTGATGGCACAAACATATGAGTACCATATTTGGTTATTAAGATACACTCTAGGTTTGGGATCGCAGACAAACTTAAATTTATAGAGCTCACCCGCATCCAAACTTGAGTCAACGAATGAAAATTCGAGTTGATTAAGTTTGGGTTCGGGTTTGGGTGCCACCCAATATTTCGGGTGCAAATTTGGATTCACTCAAACCCACCCGAAATTCGAAACCACACCCGTTTAAGAATTAAATTATATAAGTATTCTTAAATATATATGATCTAAACAAGTGATCAGAATCGGAGACAGCCAGAACGGTTGAAGATCTTTCGAGCAAGTTGATGTTGAGGAGGGGGTGGTGTAACTGCAAGGCACTCCGATGCTAAAGTAAGCAAATGTTCAAAGATGAGGATAATGAAAATTAGGGTTTAAAGTGTAAGAAAGTGATACCTTGCCCTCAAAGATATGATGGCTTATATAATGATGTTAGGAGGATTCTCATTGGTTGCTATATTTGGGTCGAGATATGTGGACCCGCGAATATAGTCGTTCGAGCGGACTAGGTCTAAGTCGAACGATGATGCTCGTAACTAGTTATTATGACGAGCAAAAGTGGACATAACGGGCATAGCCCTCGATGGAGAGAGTTGATTTGATCTGCTCGACACCCGTCGAGCAGACGGGTTCTGGCCATGTGTAGAACGGACAGATGATACCCTTTGGAGGCCTTTTGGTCTGTTCGACTCTCTACCAGGATCGAAGAGATGGCTTGCTCGACAGCCATTCGGGCAGTCCAGAACAGTAGTCCCCCAAGTTGTTGCTTCTAGGCGCAGAAGTGACGACTTAAACCCATCATGGGCACTAAGGAGGAAAGTGCGTTTGATGGAGCTTTCCATCTGCGATAGAGATGTTTTGTGATTTTTACGAGGACGTGCTCGTACATTGATAATTCGTTTGTATGCTCGTAGTTTTGAGCTATTTTACAAGTTTGTTTTTGTGAAGTGTTTGAGGGGTTTGCTCGTTTTATGTATGTCTTCACTAGTGTGGGGTGAGTAGTCGAAGGGTGTAAGTTTGTTTACCAGGCTTGATCCGGAACTCAAGTCTTGATTAAAGACCTGAGATTGGTGGCGTGACCGTCCCATCATGAGTTAGGTGATTTATCGGGCGAGGTACTGAGACAACAGGGCTCGTTTGAGTCCCCCGTGTCGAGGCGAGGATCTGGCTCGTTATATATATGGAGCGAGGATCTTTTAATGTCGGGTTTGTGGCGTATCACTGGTACCGGGGCATGCACTTGGTGTCGAGTTCTTAATGCTCGGATGATATTTCAAGGCATGTCGACTGTTCCCCATGTAGGTTTTTGAGATAATATGCTCTTTTCCGTTTTTAATCGGATGCGGGGAACGTATGTCTTCCAGGAAGTTGTGTTTACAGGGACGATTTGTTTATGTCAGAACCAGTTGTACATGTGTTGATTAGCTGTATATTTTCTGTTAAAAGCCTATAGATATGATTTGATCAGTTGTGTGTTTATAGAAATTATTGGCCCTTAATCATAAAAATTATGAGGGCAATGTTGCAATGTTGAGCATAATTGGCTACTTCCTTCTCCTTGTACTAGATGTATGCATGGGCCTTGAGGAGGAGGGCATCTAGTGTTGTTGGTGTCTCAATGCCAACTGCTTTGCCGAAATCGTTGTGGGAGCGTAATCCTCATTCGACCAAATAATTCTTCATCTCGTCGGTCGTGGAGACCTGGATGACCTCTTTGTTGAACCTCTCGATTTATGTTCAGAGAGATTCTTCTTATCCTTGTATGATCTCTCCTAGCGAGGCCTATGTCTTCGGATGACGCTGAGAGTCAGTGAAGTGTCTTGAGAACATCTTCCCCAACTGCTTCCATGAGGTGATGCACTCGTTGGAGAGGCTTTTATACCAAGACATTGTCCGTTTCCTCAAGGTTGTTGGGAACAATATACACTTGATGACGTCCCTAACGGCTCAGTAGTCGAGCAGGTCGTCAATGCTTTCGACGTGCTCGTCATATTGGGCCATCAGTTGTTCCATCATATTGCCCGAGCTTCGGGGGTTTCTCCAACCCGCAAGGGATGAGAATATCCATGATCGCCTGACAAAGAGGAACCCGATGTTTGTAACACCCCATTCTAATTTCCCAAATTATATATATATATATATATATATATATATATATATATATATATATATATATATACAATCAGAGTAAATAGAATGCATAACAAGAGAGCGTCACATGATATTTCTTTCAATATTAAAATCATACATGCACACTGGTCATAATCATAACACATATTTGAATCTCATGCTTTAGAATAATTCATGCATTTTCGTAGCGAATCATTTAATATTCACGGATACTATCAATGATTACATCCCATACTATAATCATTGGATGAAAAAGTAATGAGCCCATAATATAACCAAGTCATCAGAATTCATACATCGGCACCAAGGCCATATCAACATAGTATCTCAATCATACAAATCAAAATAGATGATAATACATAACGAATCTCATCAAAGCAGAAATCCAGATAAATCTCGTGTTACATGACCAGAGCAATGACTCAACTACCTAGTAAAGGATAAACTAGCTAGACTCCTCAACTAGTCTTGTGCGAAGCACCGCTATCCTCGGAACCTGCACGTTACCCACATAAAGGCAACATTGTAACAGAAGGGTAAGAATTCACATCATTATCCAAAATTATATAAATGAAAAATAATATACAAACAAGATCTATTCACGGATTCCACACACTTCAAGTGATATTCCAAGATAACATGATTATACAAACATTCCAAGTATAACATATTCATATTTATTACATATAGCATAAATATCATCGATCCAAATGATTCAATTATCCATACGATTAAACATCACAATTTTATTTCATACATCTCATATTCAATAATGACTCATGTGACAACAATGAAATGTGACTCAATATGCATGTGGTACCAATCTTGGGAACATTTCGTTAACCCCACTTCCGATTCATTATCATAGAATCGAAACCACTTCCGATCCGAACAAGACCGAAAGCCTCCTCTACTTATCTCCAATGGGATCGAGCCAAATGTGAACCCAAGGTTTCACCGCTACTTATCCATCATGGATCGAGCCAATTGTGAATCCAAAATTTCACCGCTACTAATCCATACAAGGATCGAGCCAAATGTATGCATGTACAACTCATCAAGACAACATATGCAAATTAAGATTATTCACAAAATATCAATTATCCAAGCATATCATCACCATTCAACTCATGTGAATTATCCATCAATTGCACATCATCATGTTCCAACAACAAAATCTTTACATGTATCATATACATATCATCACATATAACCAATAACATTATGACATATCATTCCACAAATGTTATTCACAAAATTCAATTAAGAATAACACACACTATATTCAAGTAATCATCCATACATTGAAATAGTATTCAAACCAATCCAAAGCACATTCAATCACGATCGGATCAATTAATCACATACATGAAAATACTACAATAAATATAATCATTTAAGATTTCATGTCAAAAGATCCTAAAAATAACATTTTTCATTCCAGGTCACGCTAAGCCGACCTATCGCGCTAAGTGCACCTCCCTGAACAAATAAATCTAAAAGTCAGAACATTTCGCGCTAAGCGGGCTTCTCCCCGCGCTAAGCACGATCTGCGATACAACACTTTTTCTGCTACGAACCAGCTTCTTTCTCCCACAAAATTACCACATAAAACTCATTCCAATCAACCAACTAACATCATTAAAGTGTATCCTAACATGTTTCTAGTCATGGGTCATCATTCTAAGTTGAAAAACATAATTTCCTTTCAAACCCTAACATTCAAAGATTCTAGAAATCGAAATTGAAAAACCTATCATGTTACTAATCATTACCCACAACATACAATCAAATAATAACATGGATTCTCCCCCTTGCCTCTTGAAGATTCCTTTTCTAGGGCTTCCTCTTCACTTTTCCCTTTTCTCCTCTTCTCTTCTTTCCTCTTTCTCTTCTTTCACCAAATGACAATTCTAATTATGATTTCCTTCTAACCCTTTACTAACTAGGATTGTCTTGTTGGACCTAATACTTAACACCTCTCCATTACTTCTATTTTCATAATAGGCCCAATACTAAATAATCACTATTCTACTCATAAAACACAATTATTTAAATAACACACATATTCAAATATTTCACATTTAAATTAAAACACCCAATTAAATTAATTATCACATAATATAATATATAGTAATGATTAACTATAAAAATCGGGACGTTACAACTCTCGCCCACTTAAAAGATTTTCACCCTCGAAAATTACCTCATGCGAACAACTTAGAATATGAATCCTTCATCTGACTCTCAAGCTCCCAAGTCACACCACTAGCAGGACTTCCCCATGATATCTTCACTAAAGCGATTTCCTTCCCTCGAAGTTGCTTAACTTCTCTATCCTCAATACGCATCGGTAAAGTCTCAACCGTCAAATTATCTCTAACTTTCACATCATCTAGCGACACAACATGAGATATATCTGACATATATTTTCTCAATTGAGATACATGGAATAAGTCATGAAGATTAGCAAGTGACGACGGAAAATGAATTTGATAAGCTACTTCACCAATCTTCTCAGCAATTTGGTAAGGATCAATAAAACATGGAGTCAACTTCTATGACTTCAATGCTCTACCAACACCAGCTACAGGAGTAACTCTCAAAAACACATGATCACCTTTCTCAAAGCTAAGATCTTTCCTCCTTTTATCATGATAACTCTTCTGGCGACTCTGGGAAATCTTCATATTTTTCCGAATCATCTTAATCTTATTTGTAGTATATTGAACTATCTTAGGTCCAACCACAGAATTCTCACTTGATTCATACCAACACAAAGGCGTCCCACACCTTCGTCTATACAAAGCTTCAAACAAAGCGATTCCAATACTCGAATGAAAACTATTGTTATAGGTAAACTCAATCAAAGGCAAATAAATATCCCAAGCACCTCTATGCTATAGAACATAAGCTCTCAAAAGATTTTCCAATGATTGAATTGTCCTTTCAGTATGACCATCAGTTTGGGGATGATACGTTGAACTCAAACGCAACTTTGTACCCAAAGAACTTTGCAAACCTTCCCAAAAATGCGAAGTAAACCTCAGATCTCTATCCAAAACAATACTCGACGGAACACCATGCAAATTCACAACTTTCTCGATATACAACTAGCAAACCTTTCCATAGGGTAATCCATCAAAATTGGAATAAAGTGAGCATATTTTTTCAGTTTATCCACAATAACCCAAACAACATCATGAATACTATGAGTCCTCAGAAATCCAGAAATAAAATTCATCGAAATGCTATCTCATTTCCACTCAGGAATGGATAACGGCTACAACAAACCAGACGGTTTCTGATGTTCAATCTTAGACTTCTGGCAGATCAAACAAGAATACACAAACTCAGCAATATCCTTCTTCATACCTGACCACCAAAATAACTTCCTCAAATCTTGGTACATATTAGTAGCACCGGGATGAATTCTCATACCACTACGATGTCTTTCATCAAGAATTCTCTTTCTCAGATCACCAAGATCAGGAATTCAAACTCTATCACGACACCTCATGATACCATTCTCATCAATCCGAAAATCACCATCTCGGCCTTGATTGATCAACACCAACTTATCTACCAAAACTAAATCAAATTTCTGACCTTCTCGAACCTCATCCAAAATACCACTAGTAAGCTTCAACATACCAAGCTTAACACACGAAGACGTCGCTTCACAAACCAAACTCAAATCTATGAATTGTTCAAGCAAATCCAATTCTCACACCATCAACATCAACATCGACATATGCAAAGATTTCCTACTCAAGGCATCAACTACAACATTCGCTTTACCCGAATGATAATTCAAACCAAAATCATAATCTTTCAAGAATTACAACCATCTTCTTTGCCTCATATTCAAATCCTTCTAATCAAACAGATACTTCAAACTCTTGTGATCGCTATACACCTTAAATCTCGATCCAAACAAATAATGCCTCCAAATCTTCAACACAAACACAACTGCGGCTAACTCTAAATCATATATCGGATAATTCCTTTCATGAACTTTAAGTTTCCTCGAAGCATAAGCTACCACTTGTCTATTCTGCATCAACACACCTCCTAAACCCATCAAAGAAGCATCACAATACACCACAAATGGTTCTGCCAGATTAGGCAAAATCAAAATAAGAGTGGTTGTTAACCTTCTCTTAAGCTCTTGAAAATTAGCTTCACACTGCAAAGTCCAAACAAAAGCTTGAACTTTCCTCGTCAACTGCGTCAACGGTAACGCCAACTTAGAAAATCCTTCGATGAACTTACGATAATAACCATCCAAACCAAGAAAACTTCTAATCTCAGAAACAGATTTTAGAGCTTCTCAACGAGATAGAACCTCAACCTTAGAAGGATCCACAGAAATACCACCACTCGAAATCACATGCCCAAGGAAACTCACTTCTTTCAACCAAAACTCACACTTAGAAAGCTTAACATACAACTTCTTCTCTTTCAACACAGATAACACAATCCTCAAATGTTCAGCATGATCTTCTTCACTCTTGGAATAAATCAGAATATCATTAATGAACACAACCACAAATTGATCCAAATACTCATGAAAATTCCTATTCATATATTTCATAAACACACCAGGAGCATTAGTCACACCAAACGACATTACAGAATACTCATAGTGACCATACCTTGTTCTAATGATGATAACCAGACCTCAAATCAATCTTACTGAAAACACAAGCACCAACCAACTAATCCATCAAATCATCAATCCACGGAAGTGGATACTTGTTCTTTATAGTCACCTTGTTCAGTTATCTATAATCAACACACAACCTCATATAACCTTCCTTCTTCTTAACTAACAAAACAGGTGCACCCCACGGAGATACAGTCGGACAAACAAACCTCTTTTCAAGCAAATCCTCGAGTTGAATCTTCAACTCCTTCAACTCAGAAGCATACATCTGATACGGAGCCATCGAAACAGGACTAGTTCCAGGAACCAAATAAATCGAAAACTCAACCTCACGCTCTGGCGGAAAATCAAATACATCTTCAGGAAATATCTCAAGAAAATCATAAACAATAGGAAATTCACCCATAGCTTGTTTCTCACCGAGATCCAACGATGCCAACAAAGCAAACAACACAACACCATCTTTCAAAGATTCATCCACTTGCTTAGCAGACAAAAACAAATCATTCTCGACACCAGAATTAAGAAAGATAACCGACTTGTCAAAACAGTTGATAAAACATGATTGTATTGCAACCAATTCATACCAATAATCACATCCAATTGATCTAACGGAATACAAACTAAATCCATATGAAAATCTCTACAAAAAATACTCAACGGACAATTCAGACATGCAACAGAAGTACAAATAAAACTCATAGCAGGAGTATCAATAATCATATTTCCATGCATATCAGACAATTCAAGATTCAACCTCTTAACACAATCCGCAGAAATAAAAGAATATGTTGCACCAGTATCAATGATAGCAATCAAAGGTGTACCATTAATAAAGCACGTACCTCGGATAAGCCTATCCTCAATCAAGGTCTCAACACCAGACAATGCAAACAATTTCCCCTTAGCTTGCTCCTTCCTTGGTTTCTCACACTTAATACTAATATGACCTCGTTCACCACAACTGTAACAAGTCTCATCCTCACTAAATCTACACTCAACAATTATGTGACCTGCCTTGCCACACCTAAAGCATTTCACAACATCTTTCTCAACCTCCTTTACACAATCAGAAGCACGATGCCCTTCCACACCACACTTGTAACACTTAAGTGGAGAAAATGATCCTCCCCCACTTGACTTCTTGCCACCACTAGCTTTCTTCTTATCCTCATAAGGTTTCCCATAAAATTGACCTTTTCCCTTCCCATCATTTACACTCTTGTAGTAAGAAGCACTATCCATACTATCCTCATCATAAATCCTACTCTTGTTCACCAACTCAGAAAAACGAGTAATCTGTTGATATCCAATAGCCTTCTTGATATCAGGTCTCAAACCGTTCACAAAATTTAGAAACTTAGATCTTTCATCATTCATAGTATTTTAATGAGGACAAACCAATTTTAGTCCTTAGTGTCAGACGACTTTCGATCTTACCCGACGTTTTCACTGCTTCACTTTCGTGGAGGCAGATTAAAATAAGTTTAGAAAAATTGCTTTTAAATCAAAACATCCCACAAAGGTAATCTTAAAGAGACAGCATGTAGAGCACCGTCTGTTGACGATCCTCACATCCCAACACTAATAAATTTGTCGGACATGTTTAATAAAAAGTAAATGGTTTTAAGTGCGAAAGTAAACATAAGACGAAGAGAAATAAGTGCGGGGAAATAAACAAGTAGATAAAGACAAGGCAAGAAGATAAATGAAGTAAAGCAAGTGCAAGAAAGTAAGTAAAGTAAATGCAAAGACTTTGAATCTGGTATAACGGAAATAAACTTCGACGGAATGTAAAACGACGGAAAGATAAATAACTTAAAAGTAAATGATCCAAACTCGATACAAGAACAATTGTTATAACCCCCTATGTGAAGGATTATAACTTTCAAATGGTTAAGTATATGGCTTAGATTGTACTAAGCTTGGATGTTTTGAAAGGAAACTAGGAATGCCTATTTATTGAGAAAACTAAATCCTTGGAATTACAAGGTTGCCCTCCAACTCCTTTTGGGCGGGAAATGAGCTAATCAAAGGTGGCGTCCGCCACCACACCATGGCGTCCTCCATATGAAGAAACTGCGAAGATCGTGGCACTTCTCTAACCGTTCTTAACTGATCCAAGTTTTGGGAAGGCGGCGTCCGCCATCTCATACATGACGCCCGCCATGTGTATATTTCCCAAGATGTAGATCTCTGCGTTAGCTTTCGAACGAGGTGTAATTCTAATTTACGGATCAAAAGTTAAGGCCAAAATAGTCGGACAATGTCTCGTGTGTAAATTGCTTCATTTCTTCTGTATTTCACCTGTTTTGCTTCGCTTCTTCGTACACGCCTCTTAAATGACTAAATACCTGAAAACAAACTAAATATCAACATAATAGTGCAAATGCAAATCAAAACAACTAAAAAATATGCATTAATCAAGTCAAATAAACGATGTATTTGCGTGTCATCAACCGAAGACCTTGAAAAGCAGGGAACAAGACATTGAGAGAAAAATACAATTTAAATTGGAACGGAGATTAATATCAAGTAAAACTCAAATAATTGTGGACTGGAAAAAATGTGTCCTTTTTATTATATATAATTACATAATAATTGTATAATAATGTAGAATTTACAAATTTAAATGACAATTAAATGATGCAAATATGACTAGTTAAAAGGCCAACAAATCTGTCCTACTATTCTGAATTTTCTTTGCTTCTTAAGATTTTTCTTGAAAAAAAAAGTAGATTGGCACCAACGAGAATAAATGCAATACATACAACATGAAGTTAAACATTAAGCTTTTGGGGTATCAAAGAATCTGTTAATATCAAATAGTTTAGATTAGGGGTCTACTCTAGTGGGCAAGCCCATTTTATAAATTAAGTTTAATGCATTTCAATTTGATTGTAACAGCTAAGAAATCAGTTTGGAAAATAATTGCTTTTTGGCAGTACAGTTCTTGCCAAAATTGAAACAAATAAGCTCTAAACTCACTTTTATTTGTTTACTTGAACTAGCTTGCACTCTGATATCCTAATGAGAAGGTAAAACAGTTTGTTATCACAAAAACGGCATCGAGAAAATAGTATTGAAAAATACATTTGTGATAAACTCACACCATAATAATTACGATCAACAAAATCATAAAAGTCTTTACACAAACGTAAACATTATTTAAAACCATGTGATAAACTATTAAAACAAACTAAACATTATTTCTTCAATATTTTTATTTATATTTTAGACTTCTTAGATATGCTCATGAAAGGTATATAAAAGCCTAGAAGTGATAAGAAGAATGGCTACATCTATAGTTACAACTTCATTGCTAGCTAGTTTACATAGAAACCTATATATATCAAAGGCAATCTGGCTATTATAAATCCATACTATTTCTCCACTCACCACCATACTGTAGTTATTTCCGTCCTTGGAAATACATGTCATCATTGAATTTCTAAAGCCCATCTTTGTATCAACCTCATTAAGGTAGAGTGATGATGATGATAAAAAGCTACTAGTACTATTGTACAAAAAGCTACTTGCTCAAGTAATCATCTTTCAACCTTTTCTACACCTCGTGCATTGTTTCTAAGTCATGGAATGGGACAATCCTAACACTTTTTCATATTTACATCAACAAAGTTTTTGCTAGTTCTTCATTCTAAATATATGACCAATATTAAAGCAAAACCCTAATACCATTTTGCCTAGATTAATAAATCATGTCAAACAAACACCAGTGATCAAAGAAATTCAACAAATAAGAAAAGATTAAAGGGAAAATAATTCTCCATGGAATAAAATATGTATAGTTACAAAGAATAGCCCATATAAAAATAAGCAAAAAATATTAATAACAATGAAATAAAATAAACAAAAACAAAATCCCAAGCTCCTTTATAAGCTACAAAAGGCAATAATGCTATAGTCATTTTTAAACCAAATTAATTAACTCCAATTTCATATAAAACCAAACCTATAGCTGCAAAAAGCAATATATAGACGCATAAAATAATCCATATTAATTAATAATATATGAATAATCTATATCTATATTCTATAATATATTACCATAATTATTTTCACCTAGTGCTGTTCATTGATTGAATCATTCTCCTCTTTATTCATCTGAATAATAATATCCTGAAGCAACCCATTGTCTCTTAACAAAGCCTCGTTGGAACCTCCAAAACCTCTTTGACTAATCACATGGTCGTGAACAAAACCACCAAACGACGACGTGTTAACACAACCACCACTAGAACCAAGTGTAGGGGGTGTAGTAGTAGAATTGGTAGTGGGATTAGTACTATTGTACAACAATGATGAAGCGTGTGGTAGAACAAAGTGTGAGTGTGAGTGTGAAGGTGAACTTGAACTACCACCACCAAATGCACCGGCACCGAAGCTAGTAGGTTCGTTAACGAAGCTGAGGTTCGGACGTGACGTGGCAGGTGAAGGATGTGTATGTTGACCCTCGTATGTAGTTACGACAATGGAAGGATCATCGGATGAACGCTCCACGCGCTTTTTCACGCCGCAGGCTGCCGTGGTACAACGATAGTAACTCCTGTTTTTGTTTCAACGCGGACACATTAACGTGTCCCGCAAGTTAAAAATAAATAAGAATAATTAGCAAATTAAAATATAATTAGCGTGGCCCTAATGCCATCATAATTAAAAAATTCATCGGTGAATTACAACAAATAGAAACTACAGTTAAATTAATAGTTGAGCAGAGATATCATCTATTAACAACTAAGTATCTCTTTTACCTGGGATAAGGACTGTTTTTAACAGCTTTTTGACCGTACTTACGCCATCTATAGCCATCGTCTAGGTTATCAACTTCACTCTTTGTCATGAAAGCAAATCTGGGTTCTCTTTCCTTCTTTAGATTCTTCTTCTTTGCTTTTAGCCTTCATTTTATGTTAAAATGAGTAAAAATGATAAAATAATTGACAGGAAAAAAACAGAGACAAGTGATGAGAATAGCAAGGACTAGAAAAGAAGTCACTCACTGTTTCTTTGTCTTGTCTTGATATTTGTCATTTTCTTTGACTCCATTTCCATCTTCTTCTTCTACCTCTGCATCATGTTCGTATTTTGAAACTTTACTTCTATGTTGTTGTTGTTGTTGTTGTTGTTGTTGTTCTATGGTGTGTTCGTTAGATGAGGAAGAAATCGAAGTTGAGTTTGGTGATGTTGGTGTGTTCAACACCTCGGAGGAGTCGAGGACGTTGGAACTCGCCGGCGACGGAAGAGGTTGGATGACTGTGGAGGTCGTAGGAAGAGCCCAATCGGGTAACAAAAAAGTGTTGTTGTTTATGCTGTAATCGTGGGAGCCTAACAAGTCCATGAATCCAAAAGAGGAAACTTTTTGGTCACACGAGGAAGATGGCAACGTGTCGAAGATGGTGGAGATTGAAGAAGGTTGAAAAGGGAATAAAGATGTGTTATTGTTGATGGTGGTTGTGGTCGGAATCTCGTCGGAAAATGCCATGGTGGTGGTGGAGGATGAGTTGGTGGGGTTTGTGTTTGCCTCTCTCTTCTCCTCCTCCATTGATTTTTATGCTGCTATGTTTCGATACAAAGCATGGCACATATTCCTCTTTTATTTTTATTTTTATTTTTTTTCTCTAAAAGGAAATGTGCTCATTAATTTTTCAACTTATTATTTCGAAAGATATAGAAAGAGAAGATGGAAAGGGAGAGAGAAAAGAATGAAAGGGATGGTTTCGGGATTGGGGTGTGCTATTAAAGGATTCAAATTTTGAGATTTTTTTTTCCTTACAATTTTTTTTATAGATATTTTAACTGTGTTAACAAAAATATATATATTTTTTATTTTAACTAAATTAATACTGTCACTATTCATTTTTTGAGAGAGTAAATATTTAAAAGATAAATTAGTAATACTATTGTAATGTTTATCAACGAAGTTTAATATAAAACTTTTTAATTTCTATTTAAATGAGTTAAATTTTTATTATATAATTTATTTGAACTAATTTAATATATATATATATATATATATATATATATATATATATATATATATATATATATATATATATATATATATATATTAGTTGTAATAGTAAATGAATAATTGTTTGACTATAAATAAGACTCTGGACTAAAAAATAAGTAAAAGATATAATATATAGTTCAAGTCAACTCACTTAAACTTCTGAATCTCTAAATATCACGTATAAGGTTTTATAACAACAGAACAGTTTAAAAATAAAATTTAATATTTAAGGTTTATTTTGTTTCATCTTAACTAGCTATTCAATAATATTCTCTATTAATTAAAAATAAATATAATTTTGAACAAAAAACACAAGCATTCTTGATATAACATTTGCAAATTTAATCTCTTTCATAGACTAATTTAAATGTTTAAACGTTAATATTATAAAGATTCTTTCACCAATCACCTAAAATTTCTACAATAATGTCTGAAAATATTTTCTGTTATTATTTAATATAGAATTCTTGGTAAGATTGTCTTTTTATAAACATTAAACTTTAAATAATTGTTTATAATGAAGATCACATGTACGAAAATGTATACTATATTGCTTGAGACATATGTAAAAAATATATATATTTAAATAAATAAAAATATTGAATTTATTGAAATTTGAAAGTGGAGGGAAAGAAATTTAATCTTGGGGAGAAAGTCACAAAATAATTGATTTAAAAAGTGGATTGTGCGATAAGAAATGTTTGATTGGGTTTGGAATTTGGATAACAGATGGAAATGTGAGGTAATCCAATTTCCAACTTAGAACGACCGACACCTGCCAGTTGCGGAGCGTACAAAGAATGGAAGCACGAAGTTGATGGCATTTACTGCAAAACAGGACCGCTAGTGGGGCCTACCATATTTCACGCGGATATTTGACTGGCAACCGGTTTAGCTTGTGTAGGAAGCATCCTCGGGGAGTTACACGTGGCCATGATATGGACTTGTTTTTTGAATTGATGGTTCAGTGTGCCTTTTGCTATCCAGCCCACTTTACAATTTTCTTCTATGAACAACAATTTTCTTTTGTTTCAAAACATATAACCATTCCGTTCCGTGTAAAGTAAAATTACTTTAAAGAAAAATAAAAAGAAAAGAATAATTTTTCGAGGTTATTATAATACTAGTGTGATACTCGTGCGGACGGGTATCCGTTGGTAGTCTGAGTATTTTATTTAATATTTATGTTATGCAAAATTTAATATTATATAAAGAAGGATTTATAAGGTGAACACATTTAGTAAGAATTTAAAAAATATGTAAAATGTATGAAGGAAAAGAATATGATATGTTCCCATTAATTTTCAATATTTTGATTAATGATTTAATATTTTCGTTAGTATTTAATATTTTGATCATTAACTTCATGTTTCCGTTAATATTAAATATTTTGATTAGTAACTTTATGTTACCTGTAATATTCAATAACTTGATCAATAACTTCATGTTTTCGTTAATTTTCAACAGTTTGATCAATAACTTCATGTTTTCATTAATATTCAATATTTTGATGAGTAACTTCATGTTTATGCTAATATTCGATATTTTGATAAGTAACTTAATGTTCTCGTTATTATTCAATATTTTGATCAGTAACTTCATATTTCTGTTATAGTTTATATTTTAAAAGATATAATAAATCAATTTCTATAATTTTTCAGTACATAAATATATTTGAATTAACGTATTCTTATATATAAATATTTTTTGTTTAGGAATTATTTATAAAATATTTAAACCAACACTTAACTATTCTGATTATTATTCAATATTTAAATCAATAGTTTAATATCACTACCATATGCGCGTACCATATTAGTATAAGTAATGTTATTCATACACCAAAATCCTACACCAATACTTACATCAAACACTATTCATCGTATTTATAAGGTGAATAGTATTTTTTTAATAAAAAAATTGGTTAATGAAATGATGAAGTTGGTTAATAAATGGTTAAATATTAAAAATAATTTAGTAGCACTTCTATCAGAGGTTGCTTTGGTGCTTCAATCAGAGGTTGTGTTAGCATGCTTCCTTAAGAAGTTGCTTTCACGTGCTTGACCAATAGTTCTATTATTCATTAGAAATTCTAATACTTCATGATCTTTTGTAATCCTTGTTGAAGACATCTTCTATCAAGGGTTTCCATATGGTGCTTCTATCAGAGTTTGTATTTCAATCTTCACTCAGAAGTTTTCTTTACAGCGTGCGTGTTCCAGATGTTCTTCCTTAGAACTTCTAAATTTATCTTCTGCTCAACATAGTATAATGTTCCATTTTAAGCGCTTGAGTATGAATAACATTACTCTATTAGTATTAGTATATGTGGTTTAAAAATACTAAATTAAAATTTGAATCAACAATATATGTTTCCTGTAATGGAACAGAAATTTTACTTTCACCAGAAGTTCCACCTTTGTTAACTTTTGGACCTTGTCCAGAACCTTCACCTTCAAAAGTCCCTCCTTCAGAATCATGACAACCACCAGAGGCTGGACTACCTTTAGAAGCTCCTCCTTCAGAAGGTTCACCTTTAAAGTCATGATTAACACCAAAAATTTGATCACCTCCAGAAGCTTGTCCTCCAGAACCTACGTCTTCAGATGTTTCCCTTCCAGAAGCATGATCACCACTAGATTCTTGATCATCATCAAAATCTGGATCAGAATCAGATTCCCCATCTGACTCATCCTTAGAGTCTCCAGAAGAATCTTCTTCTTCTGACTCTAACTCTTCTTCATAACTTTCAAATCCTGACTCATCTTCGGAACCCTCATGTTCTGACTCATCTTCAGAAGCAGAATCTCCTTGAGATTCTAACTCATCTTCTAATTCTTCTTCAAACTCAGAATCACCTTCGGATTCTAACTTGTCTTCAGCTTCAGAGTCATCTTCTAACTCTGACTCTTCTTCTGAAACCTCACATTCTGACTCATCTTCAGAATCTTCAATGTCATTTTCTGACTCTTCAGAAGTTTCAGCTTCTGACTCTTCTTCGGAAGTTTCAACTTCTGACTCTTCTTCAGAAGTTTCAACTTCTGACTCGTCTTCAGAAATTATCTCTACATCAAAAGTTGGTTAGGACTTACTCCAATCCCAAACTTCTGACTCTTTCACAACAACGTCTCTGCTGATTTCAACTTTGTACCCGTGATTCTTATTTTGCTCGTTCACACGTCATCTCTATGTTTTAATTCCATAAAAGCTGTTATCTTTTCATGTTGTAACTTTTTAAGTATTAAAATTAAATAATTTAATGAATATTACTAACATTCAACTTCTTGATTTTTTTAATTGATGTTGCTAAATTAATTTACGTCGAATTGATTTCTTCTTGATTTTTTAATATTTTTTTTCTAAATTAATTTAGGACAAATTGATTCATTCTTAATTTTATTTAATTATCTTTTCCAAATTAATTTAGGTCAAATTGATTCCTTCTTTTTTCTTTGAGCCTCCATCCATATTCAGCAAGAAAAAAGGGCTAATAATAGAAGGATTTGTAAAACCCAAAATTCAACTTAAGTTTTTTATTTCAAATTCTTTTAAAATAAGATTATAATGGACAAAACCAAAAATTCACTTCTACTAAATTCAATTGAAAAATGAGTCTTTTCAGTTCAACACAAAGAAAGATATGAATTGATAACATGCAGATGAAGAAGTAGCAGTAGACCAACGATTAAGTTTGAAGACATGTCCTTAATCTTTCATCAATTTGCTAAAAAACCTTAATCTTGAGTGTATTTCCTTAATCTGCGGGTGCATATCTTCTTCAACAGCAAACACATGAACCAAACTCTTAAACTCAATCCAGCCAGATTCTTTATTCACACCCTTTGGCTTTCATCATTCACCTACATGTTCCATATTTTCCCACCCCCTAAGGCTATATATATACTTGATAAAAATAAATAAGCATATGACTTTGGTGACCCTAACTCCATTAGTTTCTCTCCAGCACAAGTACCAATTTCGTAGTTATGATGGTTCTTCCATAATTTGCATACATAGCATAAAAACGACATCAGGTTGTTGTATACATTCAAAACCCTTTCGAGCATCCGCTAAATTTTCGAATTTGGCATACATATCCATCAAAGCTGACAAAATATACAACTGCAATCCAAATTCCGACTTGAAGGCAAAACCATGCATTTGTTCCCTTCTACAACAGCACAAAGGCCAATGCACTGCAAGCATTGACCACTCCAACTAAAGCAAACTCAGAAGGCAAGATTCCCGAAGAACGCATTCAATTAAAAAGCATCAAAGCTTTATCAGAGTCCCCACTATGCATATAACTAGTAACCATATCCGACCAAGTAATAGGATTCTTATCCCCCAAAAATTCAAAAGTCCTAACTGAATCATCAAGGCACACTTAGCATATAAAAGATCAATTTAGGTGGCAAGATAAATAAATTAGAATTACCATAAAGTAAAACTCTCACCGCATATTTTCCCTTGCCGATTTTGGTATGAAACTCATAAGGAGCAACGATATACTGAACATTTTCCTGCTTCGGTACCTTTTACAAATAAAATATAAAAACATGGTTTCACTATTTAGGAGAAATACATGTGAGTGTATCATAGATTCATATATATGTTATTTATGTTGAGATCTCTATTGTTCCGCCAACATGGCTCCACGCTCTAGACATCTATATTTAAGCATGAGGAGGGATTAAGTATTTCTTACATCTTGAGCAACCTTCTGGGGTTCCAACTGGCCAAATTCTAAGAGTAACTCCTAACATATAAGTGCAACGACTTGGAGTTAGACATATTCTTTAACAACACATAAAACATAATCTTGAACTAAGGAAAGGTGTAACAGCCAAGGAGGGCTTCAAATTCAAGGAACATGGATGCCCCATTGTCATATATACACCAACTTTGCGCCATTGCCATCTATACTCTGATATTAATGCTAATTACCATATAAATTTAGTAATGGGTGGAGCTAGTTTAGCGTCAACCAACAACGATCAAAACTATTTTGCCACTAAGTGGGCTCGAATGGATTTATCAGTTGATGCCAACCAGTTCCGTGTAAACAAATATGTATAATACCTTCAAGTGTGCACCCACATCGGATCCAGAGAGAAAAGTTTCTCACTTCTTGAGCCAGAAGTATGAGTTCTAGGTGGTGGAGCATGTACAATAATTGGAAGAACCCACTCAGTTTTTTCTCTTCTTTCAATCAGAAGTGGATGCTCGTACCTGTGGTTCAGAAGCCATTTAAAATTAAATGAAAATGAGATGTGTATCATTTAATGTATGATACAATAAAAACTTGTGATGGGGAGCGAATATCGGTGGTTGCTTACGCGTTTATGGAGTTACCAGCATCGGGAAGATATTTCATAGAGTTCATCACAAAAGTGGTTGTAGATTTTAGAGAACATGTCATATGCACTTCCAGGCCACTCTCTGTTGAGCTGTCTCACTATGACCATTCATCCTCTCCATAAACTTGTAAGATCATTAGAATAATGAATGTTTTAGTGATTGTTTATCATTTTCAGCATAATACAAGACATCAAAAAGTATGGGAACAATGCTTTAGTTCATGGATTTAAAACTGAAAAGTGAACCTTCAAAATCTGAAGGATTAGAAAGCTCGATCAGGGGTTCCTGAAGGTGAAATGAGCCCCATGTATGAAACGACTCAAATGCATCTTATATAAAATTATGTTAGTTTATCTGCACAACTCTTACATGAATGAGGAGAAAATGGAAACTATCAAACTAACACCCTCCAACACTGAAAGCAAATGTTCAAAAGTCCGAAATCCATACCCCATCTTTACACAATGTAGTACAAAGAAGGCAAAACCTGAGTAAATTCAAAAGAAGCAGGAATCCAATTGGAAAGAAAAATTATTGTACCTGTTCGAAAGTCTATATTCAGAAAGTTGAATATTAAATTCTTGTATGTGTACACTATAAGTAAACAAAGCTGTATTAATTTTCAAATTACATTTTCGCAGGTTGCTTGTCCTTCCAAATCGCAGCACCGAAGTACCTCTAAAACAAATACCAAAACAGACAAGTATCAAAATACAAAACATATTAACGTAGCAAATAGAATAAAAATAAAGAAAATTAAAACCAAACTTGTTTCAGAATGGTATTCGTCGCCCGCGGCAATCATTAGGAATTACGTTTTGTTTTCTTCTCTCCAAAGTCTCCAATGTAAGTTTTCTTAAATCAGCAACTATTGATACTTACCTTCATACCAAAAATAAATAAACAATGAATAGTTAATATCAAGGCCAAAATTATAATGACTAAAAAAATTGGCAGTAGTTTTGTAAAAGAACGATGAAACACCTTCGTCGGTAACAGCACCAAGCAACATCAGAAGCAAAATTCATATGTCTTCCAGAAACACGAAACCCCTTTAGATAGTCACCTTCACTGTCACCAAAAAATGTTGCGTCATCCTCGCACTTTGCGGGAATGAAGAGTCCATCGCCTGTAGATTTCTCGGGTTCCAACGTCATATTGTTTGTAACAACTATTTATGTGATCTTCATGACAAAATCTACAGAAATAAAAAAATTATTAGTGAAAATTGCAATGGAAACCATAAACCTTAATGTAAAAAATAAGAAATATAAAATAAAGATGTAGAGGAAGAAGAAACAGATCGATAGAAAGAGAAGAACGTGGTGTTCATGGATGAGGTTCGATGGATGGAGAAAAAGAGAAGAACGTGGTGTTCATGAAGAAAACCAATTCTAGGTTTTTGTTGAGAAGTTGGAGAAAACCAATTTTATTTAGAATTTATTAAAATTAATTAGAATTATTGGAATTTATTTAAAATTGGGTTTTTCACTAAAACACAGTGCTTAAAGATTAAGCAAGCCACATGGATGAATTTGGAATTAATAAGGGCAATTAAGGATTTTACTCAACACTTTCGTTTCTTTTATGACAGATTAGTGATGTTGTTCCGTAGTATAAAAAAAAGAGTGGGGATGTAGATTAGAACTTTTGGTGTAGTGGAGATGGGATAACTTACAAGATTATCACTTTATCGCCCAAATCAATATGAAAAGAGAAGAGTGAATTGAAATTCAATTTGAAATTAAATATTTGAATTTGACGTCTGTTAGCAGTAAGTAGTAGAATGGGAATAACAGACTCGTTATTTGTTAGGAGTAAATTATGGATAATCATTGGATGCACTTGGAATTTAGATCCTTTGTGATCATAAGGAGTAGAGTTCTCGTGTGCTGAGAAGATTCTGAAAGGATTGCAATTCTTTTAGAGTGGTCGATCGGGGTCGCTATGTTCGGCCCAAAACAATTGTCCCCCAAGCCCGTGTTAATGCATACCAAGTCAAGGGTTTGTTACTTTATCCTTGACGGTCAACCACTCTTGTATTTATGTTTGGAAGAGAAAAACGAAACGTTTCAATTTCTCGGGGATTCGCGCATTTAATGTACTATACTTTAAATGTGTTTTCGGAGGTGTCATCTTTATGACTCTTGAGAACTGAAACACTTAAGTGTTGCATGCGAGTGATTTGACATGTTTGATAAAGTATACTTCCTTTTGCATGTTAGAGCATAGTTCTTGAAGAGTCGGTGTTGTTTTTCTCTAAGTCATTTCCTTATTTTATCGGTTATATTCCTCTTTGACACTTTCTTTTCATGCATCTGAAAAGTTAGTGCATTATGGAAAAAAAAATTATAAATGAGTGTTCATAAGTACCAAAAGAATGCACAATCTTCACGGGGGAAACATGTTTACTCCTCCAGTGCTTTTGTTTTTGATAGAGATTGCAATCTTTATGAGCATTTTCTTGAAGTTTGTCTACCTTCGCATCAGGGTATCTTGACCCTGAACGAGAATTAAAGGATATGCACCGAGTATGTCAATTTTGTCATCCCTTTTTATGAATGCACTTTCCAAATTCTAGATCTTCGCCCTCCGTTCACTGCTTTTGAGATAGAAGTTATTAATCATCTGACAATTGATCCTTCATAACTTCACCCAGCAAGTTGATCATATGTGAAAGTCTAACAGTATTAGTTTATATACTTGAAAGGGAAGCCTTATCTAACCCTTTTCTTTTATCTCTTTCGATGTCATCGTAGTCCTGTAATCGGACACGAAGTAGCAGATTAATCTATCTAGAGTTGTCTGTCTTGGGCTTTGGGACTCTTTGTGAGTTACCATCTTTTGAATATCAGATATTTATATGTACTCATATCCACCATGAGGCTCATTCTATAGTTTGCGTTATTGGAGATGTAGCGGAGGATGGATGTGCTAAGTTATTTCTTAAGTACTAGATTAAGAGTCACTTGCTTATGCAAAACTAGGTGTATGTATACATAGAGGAAGACCTCACTACAAAAGATTTGTTCCAAAAGAAACGGCTGATGAGCTTCATCGCCAACCTGGGTTACTTCAGGGGAGGTACCCTCACAGAGGAGGCCGCCCAAAAATGATTGCAATAACTCATTGATATTTAGTTGCTTATTCTTGATATATTTTCTTTGACAATGATCATGCACATATTTGATTAAGGATGAGGTACAACTATGTCTCTTAAGTTGTTGAATATGGATGACAAGGACTGAAGCGCATCTTTCCACTACTTTGGCCCCCCCCCCCCCAGGGGTATTGCTTCTTTGTATACTCTTTAGAGGATACAAAGTTCATTGGGTCTTCCAGTTTATGTGTTTTTGACGGGGTCAAGCTCATATTTCTTCTGACACCACCTAACCTCTCATTTAGAAGGTGATTGCTCGTATTTGGCCAACCTATCTAGGCATACCCTAGAGGAAGAATTGGTGACTCTATCTTAGTATACCCAATGTGTTTAAGTTACTTTAGCCCTAGAGGGAGATGGTTTGAAGTTAGTTGATAGGACGCTATTTGTTCAAACCACCAACGCGAGGAGAAGGATTGGCTGGAAGAAAGTGTTTGCAATCTGGAACTTCAGCGGGATAGGTACTTGTAAGAAATATAGACATCTTACACCTCTCTCATAGAATAAGGGACACTTTACTCACCATTAATCTTTTTGGTTCTCTGACCAACCAGGTTATTGATTTACTGATGATCATGGCAATGAAGAACTAGACTTTAGTTTATGCTCTGGGAAATCTATCATTTGCTCAATCTCTCTATCGGTAACTTGAGAGGAATTTGATTATTTGTTCCTTGAGAATGATTCTCTGACCAAGATTCTGACTTCCTGTGTGGCCACTAGCCTTAGGAAAATGTTGTATTTTTTTTAAAATGCCTTGCAGTAAGTGGAGTACTTTCACCGTCCTCTTCTTATCTCGAGGGAGCAGGTTTGGACGGATCAGATGCTCAAAGATGGAAAGATCGTCTCCTTGTTGGAGTAGACATGCCGGTCACCGCTTTTGTGTGTGTATTGTATGTAGATTACTTTGTAATTTAACAATATATATATATATGTATATCTTTTATTTTGTTTTTTGGAATGAGATGCATTTTCACCTATCTGAGGTGCATATTATGATCATGAGTGCTTATGGATCTTGTGTGAAATTACGAGCTATTTCCCTGAAGTTTGTTAGACGTCAATGGGGTAGTTCCCGGGAAAGGCTAGGTTCCTCTCCCTAGGGTGAAAAATAGTTTATGGTAGTCGTATGTCCTGAAATTATGGTATACATATTACAAATCTCATAACACATGTTGAGACATTGATCTCTACTTAACATCACATGGACTGAATACAACATATTGATACGAACGTTATCAGTTCAAAGTCGAGACATATGTTCCAACATCTAATACAACATGTTAATCAAACAAGAACAAAATTGGACAAAACATAAAGATAACAACACATAGATATGATGAGGAGTTCAGTGACACACACCTACTCTTGGGGCTACCAAGTGATGAAGGAAGTCAACTATCAACAATATTAGTTCAAAGCTAAACTCCCCCATTTATAACTTCTCACCTAATCCTTACCCAATGCAACTTCTACATAGGAACCTCGTAAATATGAAAAATCGACATTTCACTTCTTAAATCACCTCAGTGATATTTATATCTATTACAATATGTTCAGTCTAAACTCTTGACAAATAAACATACTTGGACTTGCTTCAAATCTTCGTCCAAGAACAATATACACTATATGCTTAAAAGCTTTAATAATGAACAACAGAGAATTACAACTCTATAACACCAGTCTTACTTTCATATCAACATGATATTCGAGAGGATCACACATACCAACTCTCCTAGAGAGTGGCTTAGAGACTCAACCCTAATCATAGAAACAATTTATTTTTGAATGGTGTTGTTTTAGGTCACAAACACTTCCATATATAACCTTTATCCCAACTGGATTTGGGCTTTAAATCGCAACTTGTCAGCTACTACAAATCTGCAAAATCCTCTACAAGAAAATAGGACGATAATCATGAATTTCCTTATTTATCTCCATAATTAAAAAGTCAATATTCTTCTTGATTTTAGATTGAGTCTTCCAGTCTTTAATATCAGGATAACATAATACCCCCAAAATATTTTGCCTTTGTAACAACTTAACAGAACCTAAAGCAACCAGTTGTACTAGTCACGATGTAAAATGACTCAACATAGGACATCTTATTCGACATATTACTCACCTCAACATGTTTCCTCATAAAATAGAACTTCTTGTTCAACATGTTTCCTCTGCATATTATAACATCCTATTTAACATATTGCTACCTAATTTGTTTTACTAAAACTAATGTCAACCATAAAATATAACTTCTTGTTCAACATGTTTCCTCTACATGTGAGAGGAAGAGAAGAAATAACCTCAATAAATACCCAAGTTTTGACATAAGTATTAACAATTCTATACTGAGTTAGTGGTCTCAGTCAAAAAATTTATTTGAGGAAAATAACCAAACACAAATGCACCTTCCAAAACAGTTTTTGACTGCCCTCATTGACTTTGGGTTGAGTCTTCTCAGAAGAGTTATTTCCAATAAAAGCATATGTATAGATAAAATTTTACAATTCCTATGACATGTATATATTGCACCACCCATACTATTTCTTTGTTAGACACTGAAGGAACTGGACAAACTCATCTGATAGAATATCAATGA
Source organism: Vicia sativa (assembly GCA_021764765.1). Classification (NCBI taxonomy): domain Eukaryota; kingdom Viridiplantae; phylum Streptophyta; class Magnoliopsida; order Fabales; family Fabaceae; genus Vicia; species Vicia sativa. The sequence continues at coordinate 40,975,868 of CM038792.1, forward strand.
AGTCGTCATCGAACATTTTTTATCTCACCTAAGGAGAAAGGTAAACATCGAGTAAACCTGAAAGGGAGAAATCACGGTCTTACAACCAAGAGATTGGGTAAGGGAGTCTATTACGCGAGGGGAAGGTATTAGCACCCTGCACGTCCGTAATACTCTACAATATTCACTTCTATTTTCTATCTAATGGGTGTGTTAATCTATTGCTTAATTGCTACATTTGTATAATATGCTGAAAGGAAATGCATGTGAAAGAAAGAAAACAAACACGGTGAAAAGAAGGAAGTATTTACAAAGTTTGCACGATCGAGCCCCATGACAAGATGCCTATGTATTCCCTCGTGCAATGGGAAAGATAGAGCGTTGTAGTTTGGCTCATATGTTTTGGTGGGTTGCAATGTTTTTTATGGGAAATTCGTTTCCGCATCCTCACAATTGTAACTCGTACTTGGCGTTGCAGCTTATAGTAAGTCTTATGCTTGGCCGCTCGCACACTTAGCAATTTGCTTGGATTTTAAAAGGAATGCCCTTATTGAAAAGATTTTCAAAGAAAAAAAAGGTCTGAAGACAAAAAGATTTGAAGTGAGGTTGGTTGTTTTACCTTGAAAAAGGAGTTTTGAACCATTATTAAGTGTTTTTATTTTCAAACGAAAAGAAAACAAGTTTTAGTTTTACATGCAAGGATGTAAAATAATGAAGAAAAACATGCAAGGGAAACTAATTAGTTCTACCCTAATGTTATCATACGAAGATTGATCCTAAGATTTAGTGTGAAGGGAATCTCTAAGGAAAACTATCCTAACATCCACCTTGGTTGAAAAACCAAGAGATACAAAGGGATGAGACAAGCAAGTGCTTTGGAAGAAGCACACAAACAATGCAATGCACAATCAAATGATACACACATGCTATGGGAAGAAGAAAGAAGTCCCATAGCCTTGACGGTAGCGTGTCACCGGAGTCAACCAGGAGTCTTCTTTTGGAGGAAAACCATAGCCACGGATGGAGTTACCCGCATCAACCAGGAGTTTTCTATGAGAGAAAGGTATCACAGCTTGATATGAATTACCAAGTGTAAGGAGCATATGAGTGCGAGTATCAGAGCATGTGAGAATAGGGAACTCTTGCCACTTTTTTATTGACTCGATAAAGGAAGCATCAAGATATGCGTGAGCTAAGCTGACACGAACTGAACTGTGTAGGGGTTGATTGCGAACTCCTTCCGCGTGTCTTTCATATCATCATATATCAATGTCATCATTATCATCAGCATGACTTTTCTAGTTGGTGCCATATCAGGTTGCCTAACCACTCATGACCTATGCAAGCACAAATGTAAACACAACTGAAAGTCACCTCCCTTTGCACGAAAGGATTTTAACCAAACCATACACAATTAGCACATAGAATTGCCCTAAACGAGTTTTAAATAAACCAGAGGGGTTCCTAAACATGCTCCAACTACGGAAGCCCCATCATGCATCTCTATTCCTACTTCTCATGGAAAAAGAAAGCGGTAAAAACCTACTTCTTATGCTCTCTAGAAAAACGGTAAAAGAATGCTGTAAAAAGAGTAAGAAAATACCAAACGGATAATAATTCGTATAAGCAAAAGCAATATAAAATACTCCATAAAACTTTACGTACTGCTGACAAGAAATAAGGAAAACCGGTGAGTAGTGCACGGAGGCATCAATAAGCATGATCGGAGTTTGTGTCGTACACATCCGAAGCAAATAACTATGCAAGATATTGCAATCCAGACAATACAAACAAAGGATGCACGTAGCAATATACACAATCAGAATATGCGTTCGTAACAACTGAGATAAATCGATAAACCTGCAAGAAGGTGAAAACCAAGAAATACAGACAAAGGCGTGCATGTCAAATGCAATATCAGAATGTATGTTCGTACACATCTGAGACAATCCAGTAACCTGCAAGAAATCACAATCCAGACAAATGCAGACAAAGAGTACACACACATGTGTGCAAGATCGGGATGTGTGTTCATACACATCCAAATCAAATCAGATAACTTGCAAGAAGGTGAAAATCAAGCAATGGAGACAAAGAATGCACACACATGTGTTCAAGATCAAGATATGTGTCATACACATCCAAATCTCAAGAATAATGCTCAAAGTACCTCGCACATGAAACAAAGTGTTAGAAATAACAAGGTGGAGTGCTTATCGGAAGCACAAAGCTCAAAAGTGAATATTCACATGATGATATACTAGTATAAGCATACAAGAAGTGAAATAAAATCTCAAAAATTGGCTTGGGAAAGCGCTTATTCAAAATCAGAGTGAAAAAGTCAACTTGTCGGAATTAATTAAAAATCGCATGGTTGCTTGCAAACGCGTCAACGAATTCAAAAATATAATCGGTTTTAATTAATTTCGAGTGAAAGCGACGTTTTTCGAACCTTAAAGGAATGGGGCAGAAAGTACATTTTAAGCATGTTGCACTTGAAATTCGATTCCGAAACCATCAAAAACGGTTTGAAAACACATGCCAAAACGTTGGGGGACAAGTATTTCTACCTTGAACCTTTGAGGAAAAATGAGTTTCGATGAACAAAAATGCATAAAAATGCTTATGGAAAGTGAAAATTCATGTGTCAATTTAATTTCAAATTCACATTTGTTTTGTGTTTTGAAATGAGAAATAATTGGATATTAATTCACACATGAAGCATACAATTATAACAATTGAATATGCAAATGATATGCAAAATTAGAATTAGAACAATGCATGAAAATGCATATTTATTCATGTATTTAATGTCTTTTATGGAATGAAATGCTACATGAACATGAATGAAATGCAAATGAATGACATACAAATGCAATCAATTAGATGATCAATGTATACCACATCTATAAATTATGAAATGTATGAGTTAAGTTCAATTATAATTAAGAATTCAACATGTTATAATGCATCAATTTAATTGCTCAAGAATGCATCAACCAACCCATGAAAATGTACAAAAAAACTAGGCCTTGACATACTTTCGAGTTCCTAAAATCAAGGCTAAACACATGAATTTGATTCAATTATTCAACACAAATGTTTAACAATGCATGATCATGCAAATTACAAGCCAAATGCAAACACAAAACCTCTATGTACAAGGAAAATTCTTCAAGCAAGTGAATGCACAAAAGTCTACATCTCGACACAATAACGTTCACAAATCAAGCCTTAATCAATCAAATTTCATGCAATTAATCTAGATTTGAATTAATCAAAACAATTACAATCAATTCCTAAAATCAATTTAAGAATAAGCTAATTTCGAAAATCACTTAAAATAAGTGCTTATGAAAATAAGTACTTACTTGAAATCGAATAGTCGAAGTGGAATTGAAGAAGAAATTGATAAAGAATCAAGAAATTGATGAAAAGGAAGGCCTTGATGGAGCAAGAGAGGGAGAACCGACCTTGTAGAAGAGGCGGAGGGACTAGGTCGGGCGAAGGAAGTAAGGAGAAGAGCAAGGAGAGCTTGGAGAGGGAGAGGTCCGGCCGAGGCGTGTCCGGTTAAGGAGGGAGTAGACCAGAGAAGAAGAGCTGGCCGGAAGAAAGAGAGATCGTCGGGACTTGGCGATGGAAGAGACGAAGATCGGTCGCGACGGGGAGGGCGAGCCGAACGTGGAAGAGAGAGAGAGAGAGAGAGAAATCAATCGGTTTCCGACGTGGCTGGGCGATTTTCCGGCGAGGCTTGGGCTGAGCGCGGTGGTTCGAAAAGGGGAAAGGGAGGAGCTCGGTTAGGCAAGGAGGGAAGAGCTTCTTTTTTTGAATTTTTGTTCTTGAGTTTGAGAGAGAAAAGAAAGAGAAAAAGAGAATTTTTTGGGTGAAATTTAACAAATGATTCTCCTTCCTTGATTTGTGACAGACAAATTTTATTTATAGGTGCTAATTTTGGGCTTTGGATTGCCTTGGGTCCAATATTAGGCTTAAATCGTGATTATTCGAATAATTTTTGTCAACAGCCCGAAACATCGAGAATTGTGTGAAATTTGAAATCAGACTCTTCACAAAAAATGTCTGAAACAAAAAATTGCTTGTGTGAGTTAAAATTTCAACTCAATCGGATAAACGGTTGATGAGATATGAATTTTAAAGTTTCAGCACACTTTTCAGGCATTTGACACATGCCGTATTTTTATTGCGTCACTCGGGAAGGTTGCATCGAACGAGGATCTTCTGACCAAAATCCGAACTCAGGATGTTCATAACAATCGAAGCCAACAGAATTTGTGAAATTTTGACATGAGTCCCACCTCCTTTTGATAAATATCAAGCGGGATATGATTTTTTGAATGTTGCACGTCAGATGAAAAATACTCGGTTCCTCTCAAATGTATCTTCAAAGAATAAAATTTTGGTATTGATTGGTAAGGAATTAGCTCTCGGCTTATGAGTGAAAGTCGTAGAGGACTTAGAGACGGAACTTTAGACACTGGCCCCACTCAGTTTCGATATTACATCTAGGAGTTATGAATTTTTTAGTGCACCATGAACACGGTTTAGCCATAAAATTCAGTTTATCCCACTTGAAAATTGATTTCTTTGGAGACTTTCCTCACATAATCAGCCTCCGACTTGTGAATGAAAGTTAGAGATAATATGGAGAGGGACTTTCCAGTCGAAAATCGTCCGAAAATACCCAACGAGCTGAGATATATGAACTCTGGAGTGTCCGAAACGCACAAAAATCAGAAATTCATTTTATTAAGAAATGAATTGTTAAAGTCTTTTTCTTGATGAAATGGCTCATGATTTGAACAGATTAATTGGAGACCACATTGAAAAAGATTCCAAAGCCTGTAGAGCAAACCCGAAATGGCCTTTTGCCCAAAAAATCTTTTCTCAAGCATACGAACAGAAAAATATTGATTTCTGGCTCGAAAATAGTTTGAATGGCCGAAATGCACAGTTTCTTCCACAAATTGAGATGTTTTGAGTCTCATCATCGTATGATCAATGAATGATATACATGCGATGCACCGATAGACAAGTGTGAGCCAATTATTTATAAACAAAATGAAGAGGGAAAATTTTGGGGTACAATAGATGCCCCTATTCAATCTTCTTCGATTGGGGGTGAGATTGGCGCAAGCCTTTCGAACCAACAAGGTAGAAGATGATTAAATACTTAATGGAACCGCAAAATTAGCGCTCTAATTTCGAGTGGAGAATTATTATATTTTTGGTTTTCTGGTTGGACACATATAATGGGGAAAAACATCTTCATCGAGATGAATTCAGTGGGAGAAAGATAAAGGGGACAAACCCATACAAACAAACTCGAGAAGAATGCTCACGAGAACACTTGTTATGAAGCGACCCACCGGGGATGATAAAGAGAGAACACCTATATAAAAATGACTCACTGAGGATGAGAGTATCTTATGATCTCCGACACGAAGAGGCTCATAGATAAGCCATTTTGCAGATCATAAAACAATGAGGACAGCTGGAAACAATGGACTCAACAAGTAAGGAGAAACGATTGTGGATAGAGACAAGTAAAGGTTAAAAAATATGTGATCTAATTGTTTAATTCACATTAGAGACATGTGTTAGAGCAAGAAAGCTTCTAATGAATTCTTTATTTTGATGATAACAAAAATATATGCGAAATTATATGTGTGCCAAGTGTTGTGACGTGCAAGAGAATCTGATAAACATCATCTGACCAAAGCTATTAAAAGATCAGAAACGTCATATGACCAAAGGTGATAACGGATCAGAAACGTCATCTGACTGAAGCTAATAAAAGATCATAAACATCATATGATTGAAGCTGATAAAAGATTAGAAACGTCATATGACCAAAGCTGATAAAAGATCAGAAACGTCAACTGACCGAAGCTGATAAAAGATCAGAAATGTCCAAATAAATTACCAGAGCTGTTCTAATCAGAATTACACAGCAATCACATTTTTTGAGAAAAAATAATGATGGTATATCTCAACAATATCTTGGATAAATTGAAAGAAGTAAATGTGCCTCCAATGCAGTAATCATCATATTAAAAAGGGGAGATTTGCATTGAAAACATGTCTATTGTACTGTAAGTGTTACAATGCATTAAATTCCATTTCAAATATGCTTCAACGACATTATTCTCTCAAAGCCTATATAAAGAGCAATATTCAACTTGAATATGTTGTAGAACTAAAAGCACCAAAACTTCATACGCACACGGTATCAAAGAGTCACTTAGAAATAAAATATTTAGACTGAGTTGTTGCTCGATAGTGTAATATTTTACTAAGCTATATTAGTGTGTCATCAGCTTTTTAGAAGCAATATATTGTCAGCACAAAACTGTACTATTAATAATAGTTTTGTAATTCCTCGAGTGACTTTTCAGTCTGTATACTTGAGAGGGCTAAGAGGTATGTTTAGACTCTTAGAGGTTGTAATCTTTTGAGATTAGTTAATTAAGTCCTTTTTGAAGGTGAAATCACCTTGGCGGGTGGACAAGATGTAGCCTTAGTTTTTAAGGTGAACTTGTATAAAAATAAATGTGTTATTTTTATTTGTTTTACATTATAAATAATTATCATTGTTTTCTAGTGATAAAACAATTATTTTTAAATAATCTTGAAAAACCCAACAACCCCTTTTATTTGTGTGTTTTCTCTACGTTCAATTGGTATCAGAGCTTCGGCTCTGTTATTGATTTTCAAGTCAAACACTCAACCGTGTAGAGAGATTCAAGGAGATAGAGAAAAACATATTTTAAAAAATGGCATCTACTAGCAAAAATGAAAAGGATAGTTATAATGCTAAGCCAGAAGCGAAATGAAAGATGATTCCTCCAAAACATTTGTGCTTTTCAACTCTTATTTGCCTATACATTTGTATTTTTTTAAACTCTAATTTTTCTTCTTAAATTATTTTAAGTCTTTTTTTATTATGAAAAAAAGGAGAAGTGATATAAATGATTTTGATATATACCTTTTCTCTAGAAACTCAACACATACATTTAGATTTGATTCTCTTTCAAAAGTGTTTCTAAGAATGATGTAGGAAAAGCTAAGAAAACTCAACCCAGAATATGAAAAGGAAAATACTCTCAGAAAGAAGGAAATATTAGACTCAGGGGGGGTTTGCATACGTTAAGGGAATTTTTCTAAACGTTATCCTTTCTGATGTAATTTCAAATCAAAATGTACTATTTTATCATCATCAAAAAGATGGAGATTGTTGGAGCAAGAAAGCTTCTAATAAATTCTTTATTTTGATGATAACAAAAATATATGTGAAATTATTTGTGTGTCGAGTGTTGTGACGTGCATTCGAATCTGATAAACATCATCTGACAAAGCTGATAAAAGATCAGAAACATCATTTAACCAAAGCTGATAAAAGATCAGAAACATCATATGACCGAAGCTGATAAAAGATCTGAAATGTCATCTAACCAAAGCTGATAAAAGATCATAAACATCATCTGACTGAAGTTGATAAAAGATCAGAAACATCATATGACCGAAGCTGATAAAAGATCAGAAACGTCATCTAACCAAAGCTGATAAAAGATCAGAAACGTCATTTGACTGAAGTTGATAATAGATCAGAAACGTCATATGACTGAAGCTGGTAAAAGATCATAAATGTCATATGACCAAAGTTGATAAAAGATCATAAACGTCATCTGACCGAAGCTGATAAAAGATTAGAAACGTCCAGATAAATCACCAGAATTGTTCTAATCAGAATTAGACAACAATCATAATTTTTGAGGAAAAACAATGATGGTATATCTCAAGAATATCTTGGATAAATGAAAATAAGTAAATGTTCTTCCAATGCAGTAATCATCACATTAAAAAATGAGAGATTGCATTGAAAATGTAACATAAACGTTACAATGCATTAAATGTCATTTCAAATATGCTCAAACGACACTAATCTCTCAAAGCCTATATAAAGAGAAATATTCAACTTGAAGATGTTGTAGCACTAGAAACACCAAAGTTTCATACGCACACAGTATCAAAGAGTTACTTAGAAATAAAATATCTATACTTAATTGTTGCTCGATAGTATAATATTTTACTAAGCTATATTAGTGTGTCATCATCTTCTTAGAAGTAATATATTATAAGCACAAAACTGTACTATTGGTAATAGTGTTGTAATTCCTCAAGTGAATTTTTAGTCTGTTTAGACTCTTAAAAGTTATAATCTTTTGAGATTAATGAATAAAATTTTTTTTTAACACAAAATCACATTGACGGATGAACAAGATATAACCTTAGTTGTTAAGATGAACTTCTATAAAAATAAGTGTGTTATTTTTATTTATTTTACATCATAAATACTGATCTCTGTGTACTAGTGATAAAACAATTTTTTAAATAATATTGAAAAACTCAATTCAACCTTCTTTACTAGTGTGTTTTCTCTACTCTCAACATAAAGTTGATTATTTTTCATATTATTAAATAAGTAAATCATTATGCTAATAAGCTCACTAATATAGCCTATCTATTTTAGATAACGTTTGATTTGACTCTTGTCCTATTTCCACCAAGAGTGAGTATATTATAAATCTAATTGGTCTCCACATGTTTAGATTTTCTTAACCTTGAAATGGTTGTGTTTCCCTCTCCTTATAATTCCTTTTCACATCAATTCATTTTGGCTTTAACCCCTCTTGCTAAAAGAAATCCTCTTGACTATTCTATGCAGATTTAGAAATAAAATAAAATAAAAATTAGAATCAATATTTCATTTATAGGTCAAGAGGGATCACATTAGTTCAAGAATAATCACATAAGTGACAGAGACATTATCTTTTTACGCAAAATCTAAAAACATTAGACTTATGAGTCTTTATATATATATATATATATATATATATATATATATATATATATATATATATATATATATATATATATATATATATATATATATATATATATATATATATATATATATATATATATATATATATATATATATATATATATATATATATATATATATCGTTCAACTTTCATCTTTTAAATAATTGGAGACTTTTAACTCATATTAATACAATAATCAAGACCGTCTCAAATAATTAAAGGCTCTATTCTATTTTAAAATTAGACTCTTAATAGACGTAAATAATATAAATTTAAAAATATCATATTTCATTCAAATTGTAAATTAAATTAAATATATATAATAAGTAAATATAGAAATATTTTGTAAATATTTGACTCATCGAAGTTTAATTTTCACATTTTATTCTTCCGTTTCTTGATTCATAGAAAAGTTCTAGAAAAATAATTCTTTGAATAATTTTAAAAATATTAATAACGAAGTATTTTAATTAATAAACAATTCAAATTTTCAAGGTCTCACCGTTACAAGGCCATGTTTATTAATGCGTCCATTCACAACGGTTTTCGCAATTTTTTATTTTAAATATTTTGACTTATAGAAAAGTTCATACCAATTAAGAAAATAATTTTTTGAAAATTTCAACAATATTAATAACAAAATATTTTAATTAATAAACAATCAACAATGTGAAAATACAAATTTTCAAAATCTCACGATTACAATGCCACGTTAATTAGTGTGTATGATTTTGTAATTTTTTGTTTTTGCAATCTTCGATTTATCAAAAGTTCATACTACCTCAATCCTTAAATATAAGATCCCGTTAAATAAATTACGGAAATTAAAAAAGTTTGTTAGAGTAATAAATTGACTCTTTTGTATACTTTTACAAGTTTATCCTTAAGAGAGATAGAGAAATAGTTAATGTGTACGTAAATGTATTTATTACGTATTGTAGAAAAATATGTAATATAATTAGGGATATATTTGAAAAAAATAATTAATGCACTTTGAAAGTTGAAGAGGGTCTTATAAATAGGGACAAAAAAAATTTAATTAGTAATAAACTCGTGTTATCGCACGGGTCTCGTTTGGATTCACATCACACGTGTATCAGATTATCGTTTATAAAATATGAATTTATTTTTTAATTGATTGACACTCACATAGTTATAAATTTAACTAATAATATACACCAACTTTTAAATATTCATTTGTAATTATAATAAACCGTATAGTCAACTCTCTAATTTCAATTATATAAACAACAACAAGATAATTTTAGAAATTGACATTAAAATGAACAGTATATCATTGACATATAATAGATACGTTCACATCCATCCGTTTTGACATACAAATTACACAATTACACGTTATCCATAATATCCTTTTTGAATTGAAAATAACATTTGTAACTTATTCTCATATATAAAAATATTTTTAACTTATTCATGTTAAAATAATTAAATAAATAGTTGAACTTTTATCTTTTATAAAAATATTTGTAAGTTATTTATGTTTCTAAAAATAATTATAAAAATAAATATTTGCCATATCATCTTAAATTTATTTATTAAATAGTGATAAATATGTGTCTCATACGTTTTACCTTTTATCATTAATTTTTTATGATTATCATTTATCATTAAATTTTCATGAATACCATTTAACATTTTTTTTTATCATGATTACAATTATAAAGTTAATTTGAAAAAATTCTGATATATTTTAGTTATTTTATAAGTCTAAAATAATTACTAAATCTCAATTGATTTTATTTTTTTTATTAACCTTTCTATAAAAATCTAAATAGTTTCAAAATATATTTTATTTCAAATAAGAAACTAACTAATTACAAAATAATTTTTATTCTTATGTTTTAAAATGATAAATTAAATATTTAATTTTGAAATTAAAAAAGTTATAAATTTATAGTGAGAAGAATATTTACCGATATTTTAGTCATTATGCTTAATATTATAACTTATTTTCAATAATAAAACAATTATATCAATATAGACTCTTTTTTTCGTTTGTAAGTGTCATTAACCCGTGTAACGTTTTATGAAAGTATTTTTAACTTATTCCTGTTAAAAACAATTGCATCGATAATTGAATTTTTTTATTATAAAAATATTTGTAACTTATTCCCGTTTATAAAAATTATTATAACTTTTTTCTGTTTATAAGAAAATAATTTTTTATCATATTATAAAATTTTCTGGATAAAAAGATAATTTAATTTTTATTATATTATCAATATGGGAATAAAAGAGAATAATAATTTTAATAATATAATCATTTTTTTTAATATAAATTTATTATTGATAATAAAAATTACAATTATAAATAATAATATAACATTTATTATTGTAGATATCCGTAGGGAAAGAAGTAAAAAATTAGATCTAAGAATATCGAAAAATTGCTTATAATATTAAATAATAATTTAACATTTATTATTATTGATACTAGTAGAAAAATAAAAAAATTTATCAAAAGAGAAAGAAAAGATCAGAGACAGATCATTTTTTATTGGAAGATATTTTATCTTCTTTATTTAAATAAATCATAATTTTTATTTTAGTTGGTTCTTTATACTTATTAATCTTTTATAAAAATTTAAATAATTACACAATAGCGTTGATTTTAATTGGAATAGAATTTACAAAAGCGTTGATTTTAATTGGAATAGAATTAATGAGAATGATTTTAATCTCGTGATTTATTTTTTACCTTAGGGATTGTTTCCGGTTTAGGGTAGTTTTTGTGTTTTTGGGCTTCGGCCCTCCCTTTTATTAAAAAAATAAAAGAAAATTAATATACAATTATAATGGTCAGAATAATTATCAAAAAAAATTTATTTTAAAAAATTTATAAATTTAATATTTAGATTTGTAACTGAAATGTTATAATCGAGTCTTTTATAACCAATTAATAAAATTATCACTGAATAAATAATAATTATGAAGAATTATTTAATTTTCTATTCAATAATAATTATTTCATTCAATAATAAAACTTCCTAAAAGTTTTATTAAATGATAAATTGACCATAATGCATTGAGGAATTTGAATGCTTGACAAATATAAAGTATGATATTGAATATTATTACCAAATACTACTATTAAATATTACAATTTAAATTATTTATAATATTTGAATATGTGAACTAATAAATTATTTTGAATCTAAAATAATTTAATAATAAGTTTATGACATATTTTATAGAGATGTTTTTATTTTATCTATCACCAACCTATTTTTTAGCCTTAAATATTCTATAGAAAAAAGACAAACTTAAACAATATATATATATATATATATATATATATATATATATATATATATATATATATAAAAGAAAGGATCAAATTACACCCGAAGAGTTACACTCGCTCAAAAACGTCACTTCGGATTAATATTTTTTAAAATCAACCATTAGATTGAAACATATAATCATATAGATCATACTTATAAAATTTTTGAGCGAGTGTAACTTATGGTGTAACTCTTCGGGTGTAATTTGATCCCTCCTCTCTCTATTACAAAAGAAAAGATTACAAGATCTTACCAAAAGAAACAAAATCAAATTAAACATATTATAAAATAAAATGAATATTTCACAATTAGTGCATAAAATCTTTCCAAAAAATATTACACACCAATTCCAAAATTTGTAAATAATCAAAATCATCTTAAACTAATTTCAAAAGAATATTCAATATGCATTAGCTTTGCACCCAATTTAATTTAGGAAAATAGTTGAACAGAAATTTCGGTCTTGTAGTGGTATCTAACAATGTATTTGAGTTTGTGAGTAACAAAGCTAAAATGCGAGTAACCAATAGATTTATATTGACATGATATGATTTTGAAATTGCAAGGCCTTCTACCTTTTGTTATTGGCAACACAATTGCAGGACTTTCAGCCGAACACGGCTCCAAATTGTATTATTTATTGAGTTAGAAACACCCAGAACTTGTAGCTATATAAGAACTTGACTAACATAAGCAGAATTTTTATTTATTGAGTTAGAAACACCCTGAACTTGTAGCTATATAAGAACTTGACTAACATGGATATGAAGCAGAATTTTTTTAATCAAAATATCAAATAACTCAAGCATTCAATCTTCAGAACTAATGAATCAAAAAATGTCCTTGTTGTTTTTCTTTTCAATCTCTAAAACTAATTTTCAAGCATATTGGAAATTAGAAATGATCTATAACTATTATCATCAGAATATCAAACAAATTGTTTTTTTAGAAACTTGTTTCATCCTTATTTAATAAAGAGATATAGGTTCAAAATAAAGTTCAAAATAATGCAATTGCTTATTTTGCCATCACCACACTCAACACTTGATTAGTATTGGCCATGAAAATTGATGCCCCATCTTTTGCAAAGTTCTAATCTTTCTGCAAAGTGATTAGTATTGGCCATGAAAACTGATGCCCCATCTTTCTGCAAAGTGGTAATCTTTCTGCAAAATTGTAATTTCTAATCCATCTCAGTATATTTATTAGTGCCTATTTGTGATTCTTCTTTCACTTGTTTGGATTGCTTGTTGGCATATACCAATTATTGTAGCTTCAAGTACATAAACCTGGAAAAAAAAATCCAAATTGATCAGATAAAAAGTTAACAAAATTAATCAACATCATTTAATTTCTCAATACACTATAAATCCTTGTTGAATCAAAGGTTAGAATCATAAACCCACATCAAACCCTAAAGAAATCGAATTCAATACAACACAGATCTATCTTCACAAACTCAAATACAGATCAAAGAGAAACAAAACAAAACAACAATATTAAGTCACTACCATAATGAAGTTGTGTGAAACCTCGTCAGAAAGATAGAAGCAAAAAGCGATTTTAAATTTCGAGTTGGGGTGCGGTGGTCTTGGGCGGTTTAGGATTCGACGGCTCTGATGGTTTTCCAACAGATTTGTTTCGTGGTTGATGGTGGTTCAGATGACCATCATTTTCCTCCTTTCATTCTTCACATGGTCGTTATTGAAGTCGACGAATAATTATAATAAAAGTTCCTTTTAATGTATGCACATATCTTTTGGCTTTTCATCTCTCTTGAATCAATTCATCTCCTATGCACTTAGTAGAGTGAAAAGAGTGATAATTTCATTAAAAATAAAAAGGAGTAGTTAATAAAGGTTTGAGTGGTTAATAAGGGTTTAGACTCCTCGTATTACAACTCAGTGCATGAACTTACGTACATAGATAATTATTGTGTTAACTTGAATTTGAAATTTGAAATGTATATTTAAATGTGTTAATACAATAGAATAAAATAAATGAAAGCTATACTAAAAAATAAGGTGATGACACCTCAACTGCAATAAGTACCAAATCAATATGGTGAGAGTATTTTGCAGAAATGTGTAATGTGTCTTTGTGATTAGTTTAAATGTTAATTTTGATTAAGGGGGTATAATTAAGTTTTCCAGGTATTTAGATTTTTATAATTTATAATAAATAACTTTTTTGAACCATTTCAATAATATTAATAACAAAATATTTTAATTATTTAACAATCAACAATGTGTAATTACAAATATTCAAGGTTTCAAAATTATTATGCCAAGTTTATTAATTATTCCCTTCACAATGGTAGAAAAACATAAACACAATTACAAGTTTACACTTAAACTCTTTTTTTACATTTATACCTCTCTTAAATATTTTAGATATTGTGTTATGGGTTCAATAACGAATACCATAATATTTATCCGTATCTATAAATATAGAGTTGGTATAGTAAAGTGAAAATCTAAATTAGTGAAAAAAACTTATTAAAAATATAGGTTAATAAGTTTTAAAAAAATCTTTTAAATTTAATAACTAATAACTTAATTTACTAAATAAATTTAAATAAAAATAAATAATAAATTTATTTAAAAAATTAAGCAATGCAACTTTAAAGTTTTATAGGGGTGTTCACGGTGCGGTTTGGGCGGTTTTGAAGCAAAAAATCATCCGAACCGCGAGAGAAAAAGAAGTGCGGTTTGGTTTGGTTTGGTTGGCTTTTAGAAAAAAAAACAAATCAAATCAATGCGGTTTGGTTCGGTGCGGTTTGTTCGGTTTTTTACAAATATATTGTTGAACCATAAATACACATATAGATGACAACATAACCTTGTATTTTGTCATTCATACGCTATCAAACAACAATAAAACTCATCATATTTGGACAATAACTTTTCATTTAATATGCAAAAACTAGATTAAACAAAAGTGAAATAATAAACATAAAATAATAGCATAAAATAATATAAAAAATATTATAATAAAAAAAATAGATGAGATGAGAGATTAGTGAAGATGAAAAAGAAAGAACATAAAAGAGAAAAGATTAGAGATAAATATGTGCGATAAAACGAAAATGAAAGAAGGAACATTTGCATAAAAATGAAAGGTGAACAAGAAAGAATATGAGAGTAGAGATAAAAGAAGAAAAGTCAAGATGTAAGTGGTGAAGATGGAGCGATAATGCTATGAGAGATTTAAGACCGAAACGAAACCATAAGTGTAAGGATGAGAAAATTGTTTGTAATCATAAGACTAATATATAATAAGTTTAGGTTTGAGTTAGATGAGAGTTAAGTAAAATTTAGGTGGTACCATAATGCGGTTTGATTCGGTTTGGTTCGGTTTGCAAAATACAATCCGCAAACCGAACCGAACCATGCGGTTTTGTTAAAAGATGACTCAAACTAATCCGAACCAAATGCGATTTTTTGCGGTTTTGGTTTGGTTTGGTTTGGTTTGCGGTTTTTTATTGGGTTGGTTTGGATTTGAACACCCCTAAAGTTTTATATATAAGAGAATTGATTAAGTTAGTTGTGAGCCAATAATAAATTTCAAAAACAGTTATGTGAGATTTTTTTTACAAGAACAAAATTAATTCCTTTCATTAATCAAAATAGATTTGATATAAGGAGGAATAACATTAGTAACACTACCCTAGGATATGAATTGACCCTCTTCGCTAATGAATATGTATTTACTTGACGTTTAATAAACGTTACTTCAAAGTTGTGAATAGAAGAAAGTAATTGTTTAATAGAAAAAATAATACGACTACATTCAGAGCAACCTCCATGATAAGAAAGAACAACATTTACCACCATCTTGGAGTCACTTTCAAAATTATAAAGTTCAAATTCCTATCGATAGCAAACTGAATTGTCTCTTTTAAGGCCAAAGCTTATGCTTCCATAGTAGACATGATACCACCATCCCAAGTCATGCTTGCTGAGATAAAATTCTCAATACTATCACGTACACTACAACCTTTATTTGTTGTTTTTAGACGGTTATTAAAACTTGCATCTATATTATACTTGAGCCAACCTTCCTGAGGCGGATTCCACGCAATATTATTAGGCGTCACAATATTAACCTCATTCACCTTTCGAGATATAAACCAATCATTCCAATTGTAAAAAGCTTGAAGACCAACCTTCGATAAATCCTCCCTCTCATTATTCCAAATGATGTTGCTTCTATTCTTCCAAAGAGTGTCAAGTAAAACCATAAACATACCGACCTCCCGCCTATCCTCTTTACTACAAACATCAAAGATAAGAGTTTTAGCATCAATAAAAGAATGTAACCTGGGTTCGATAAGGTGAAGCAAACCTGTTGCCCGCCAACATTGGATAACATTTATATATATCCAAAAAACACATGTCAATCGTCTTCCACATCAACTTCACAAATTTGGAAAACATCTGGGAATTGGACGTAATGTTGATGAAGTCTAGACCGCGTCAGCAAGCAACCCCTACAAATCCTCCATAAAAGGTGTTTTGCTCTATGAGGGGCCATGATGTTCTATTGACTATCCCACTCTACCTCGCCATCCCGAACCCCATGATGACTATGATTTTTCCTCCATAATTGATAGCTCAAGCGCAATATATACTCCACCGTCTTGTTCTTCTTTCCATATCATGCCATCCTCTACCACCTCCCCTAAGAAAGGTACATTCAAAATTTCTTTTTCCACTGCATGATCAAATAAGGAATGAATAACCTGGGAATCCCATTGTTTAGAGTTAGGGAGAAAAAGGTTGCTCACATAAAGATAATACATACCTGAAATCTTGGGACCAACTATGTAACCAACTTCATTTATTCTTATCCAGGGTTCACTCATAATCTTTATTCTACTATTGTCTCCAAGACTCCACATGCACCCAAGCATTTAAACATCCCTAGCTTTCAAAAGACTTCGCCAAACAAAACTAGGGTTGTTACCTATCTTCGCATCTAAAAAATAGGAATTAGGGAAATACCTTGATTTGAAGATACGAGAGACCAAAGTATGAGAATAAGTTAACAACTTACACCGTTGTTTAGCTAACATAGCCAAATTAAACGCTTTAAAGTCCCTGAATCTCATACCTCCCTCATGCTTCGTACACGATAAATGCTCCCATGCCAACCATTTAATTCATTTACTATTTGTACCTCCCCCACCAGAAAGAGTTCAACATTTTCTCAATATCCTTTACGATTGTATCTGGGATAAGATAAATACTCATAATGTAAGACGGTATCGTTACAAATTTTATTATTACCTCCTTCCCTGCTTTAGATAGAGACCTACCTCTCCAAGAATTTATTTTCTTCCATATATGATCTTTAATAAAAGTGAAAGTATCCTTCTTATTACGACCAATCATAGAGGGCAACCTCAGGTAAGTGCATGTGCCTAATACCAGATGGACACCAATAATTTTAGCAATATCTTCTTGAGCTGGAATGTTAATTTTGCGACTAAAGAAAAATTCATATTTTGAGAGGTTTATCTCTTGTCCAGATACAAGGGAATAGACCTTGAGAAGCTCCATAAGGTGTGTCACCTCCGATATAGTATCCCAACAAAATAAAAAACAATCGTCAACAAAAAGCATATGGGACACACTTGGTGCCCCTCTACATAGCTGGACGACATGAATGTCCCCACGGGAAACGTCTTCTCTTATGAGAGCAGAAATGCCTTATGCAATGAGAATGAATAAATATAGAGACATTGGGTCTCCTTGTCTCAACCATCTTCCTAGAAGAATAGGTCTGACACTATCTGAATTAACCAAAACTGAATAGTTCACTAAAGAAACACACAACATCATCCAATGGATGCAATTGTCAGTAAAACCCATTCTACTAAATATAATCTGCAAAAAAACTCAATATAGCTTGTCATACGCCTTACTTATATCAATCTTCAAAGCCATGCTAGCTTTATTCCCTCTCGTTTCCCTCTCTGAGATACATTTATCCAAACAATGTTTCAATCTATTAGCTAGAAGTTTTAAGACTAGCTTATAGACAATATTGAAAAGTGAGATAGGCTTGAGGTCTTTCATGGACTGAGGGTTAGCACACTTGGGAATAAGACATATGTTTGTATCATAGAAGAAGGAAATAATAATCTTTTTAACCAGTCCTTTGTCGCTAACCAAATATCATCCCCACAAAGATGCCAAAATCTTTGGTAAAATGCCAGATTAAACACGTCAGGCCCGTGAGATTTGTATGGATGCATGGTAGCTAAGGCATTATATAGCTCCTCTTTGGACACTGGAGATGGTAATAAATTGTTATCCTCAATAGATATCTTCGCTTGAATAAGGTCCAGAACTAGTTCATAAACTTCTTGACCTGCTAGAAACAAATTATCAAAGTACTGCTTCGCAATATTACACATGCCAACTTGCTCACGAACCTCTTTCCACTATCATCCATAAGCATCTTAGTTTGCTGGAATTTTTTACGAGTTGTGGCTGAGCGTTGAAAAAATGCAGTGTTGTGGTCACCACTACGTAGACAGTTCATTTAGGCATGCCGCTTCCAGAATATTTTGTATCGAATGAGAATTTTATTATCCATCTGTTGAGTCTCAAAGAATCTCGTTGCCGACTCTGCATCCTAAGCATTACGATACGTTTCCATAGAAGCCAACAAGCATTTTGTTTCTTCTTTTTGCTTTCTACATTTGTGAGAGTTCTACCAACTAAGCTCACCCGCATAGGTTGATATACGGGAAATAACATCTTCATTACTTGTGTTGTTCCAACCAACTTTAATCATATCTTCAATGTCCTCTTCCTATAGCGAATTATTCTCAAATATAAACTTGTAGAAATTTCTCCGCCGTTGAATAGGATCAGAGTATAACATAATTGGGCTATGATCAGAATGATAAGCAAGTAAGTTTTTCAATTGCTCATTCAGGAAGAGCTTCAGCCAATCAACGGTAACGATAACTCTGTCCAATCTTTCCTCCACTGCATGAGCAGTTGTACGACTTTTAGTCCACGCGAATCGGTGACCTTCAAGATGGATATCTATAAGATTACAATCATTCACCGCTTGATGAAAGCTGACACATAACCATTCATGGTGACTATGGATTCCCGTTTTGTCCCGTTGCAACAACAAATCACTGACATCTCCTACAATGTACCACGAAGAATTTGACGAGTAAGGATCCTCTCCATTTCTCAAAAGAAATGGAGGTGCCCATTACTATAGTTTTAACGTGAATAGAAGATATAAATGCACATATTTCTAAAAATAGTGACAATAATTAAACATATATGTATCAAAACTATAGTAATTGACACCTCCATTTCTTTGAGAAATGAAGATGATCTTTACTCGAATTTGACATATGTGATAGGATTTTTTTTATATAATTAAAAAACGTACATAAAAATTAAGCAAGTACATGTAGATATTTGACCACAAATTGTTAATACCGAATTACTCTCCCATGTGCTCGGCTATGCAATAGAAATTGATAAATTGTGGCACCATTTTTATATATTATCTAATATTATAGTTATATCAAACTGATTTATGGAATTTTAGGCCTTTAAAGCATTCCTTACACGTCTATAATACCGACCCTGATAATAACAATCTCCTATCAAATGAGTCCATCTATTTATATACTCTCCCAAACAAATGTTTTTTCATCTATATATATATTTAAACTACACTCAACACTCTTATTATATCTATAGACATTTCAATGAGAAAGATCGTCTAACCACTACTTTATTAGAAAGACGTTTGATCAAGGATCGAATCTCTTACTTAAACGATCAACTCTTGATACTACATATATAGTTCATAAATGAGACATTCACAATTTTTCAAAATCAATCACCCAAAACCGATTTAAAAAATTGATTTATAGAAATCTCATTTATACATTATATTGCTAAATAAAATTTCTAACTAACTCTTTTTTTTGTTTTTTCACAGATTTTCAACCTATGTAAAGTAGAACGATTAATCGGACTTGTACTACGGTTGCATGTGCATTGGTCAGACGTTGTTTATATTATATTAAGAGTGTGTTTGTTTTGAGATTATAAAAAATATTTTTGAGAATGTGACGAGAATATAATATTTATATGTTTCATTCAAGTTTTACAAAATTATTTCAAATTTTTTTTTATTTCAAAAAATACTACTTACTCATAAATTTTTTATTCTTATTCCAATACATAAAGGTGAGAATATAACATTATCATTGAAATAAATTCAATCAACTCTAATTTTCCACTATCACTCCAATTTACTATTATTTTTTATTTTTTTATAATTTAAAATTAAATAAATATTATAATTATTTTTAAAAATCTAAATATCTACCAAACACATGAGTTGAAATAATATTTTCAAGAATAATAATTTTAAAAATATCATATTAAAGAATAAAATTTTCAACCATAAAACAAACACACCTTTTTTTTAATAAGCAAAGGAATCATATTACTATAGTATAAACGGTACTCGCCCGCATACAAATTCAAACGAGAAAAAACTATTTCAAACACACCCTAATATTTCACTTTTTTTCTCCTACTTCCCACTATTTAACGAAGAAGATAGATGAATATTTGATTTAGCATAATAATTATTCAACGAATAGTTTGACGAAAACATTTTCATGACATTGAAGATTAAAGATTGTTCACTAACTCCAAAATTATATTATTAAGAAAAGTAAAATTATCAATTACTAAGTCATCTTATTAATAATAAAATTGTTTAAATTGATTGATAAAAAAGAAAGTATTTACTATTACCAAAGGTAAACATCAATAATTATAAAGTTTTTAATTCGTTAATTAATGTTAAAATCTAGCATTTAGAATGTTCCAATCCAGTGAGTAAAAACAAAAAGGTAAGTATATAGGTATAGAGCAAAACGCGTACAATTCATTTTAGTAATGTGAAATTGCAATCATTTTAAAATATCAAGTTGTCAACACTTGTATCAAACAACAATAATATACCATATATTAAATTATTAATTATTAGTATCACCAATAACCAAACAATATCATAGATTTCATGTTGGTGATTAATTAGTAGTCAATTAACAAGAAATATGGAAAGGTGGAATATGCCATAGACTAGGAAAAATCACCTAATATAAAATTAACATGTTTGATTAGATTAATTACATTTGATTTGATTTGATGTAAGCGCATGGAGTTTCACATGAAGTTCACGTGACATGCATAACCAATGTCGCTGGATCTTAGCTGGAGTAAGAACAATGGCAGCATATAACGGGTCTCGACGGCGCTGTCAGTGGTTACCATTTCATTCTCTACAAGGGAACAACCGACATTTGATACTAAATTTGTGTTTGCAGATTTGAAGAAAGAACAATTGAGATGTTGTCGTATTGAGCTCTAATAAATACCACATTCAATAGTCAAACTTTGAGAATATTTATTTGGCTTAATATAATATCTTTTTTGTTTTCTTATATTTATTTTTAATTTAATCAAATTTGATCTTTTAATTTTAAAAATTAATGTAATAGTCAGACGACAGATAGAAATGTTCGTTTTATTTAGGTCGACATCGTGAAAATCGATAAAATATAGAGTGTGATGGGACGAGCATTGTGTTGGATGCATATTTAAAATTGTCTTAGTCTGTAAAATATGAAGGCGGGGATGAAGCGGACACTACAATTTTTAAACTTAAAAATTGTAAAATTTATGTTAATGTTTGTGACTATCAAAGTCCGCTAAGAAATGAGGCAAAACGAGATGATCATATTAGAGCATACAAAAAATGAGGATGATTTATAGGGTGTAGACTTAAAATCTTGGTCCGTCCCACAAAAAAATAGGCAAACAAGCGTCCCCGCGGATCAGGACTATTTTCCACCCCTAATAACAATCCATTGATTATACAAAACATATTATAATATTTTTTGTCTTCTTTGTAAAAGTCAATGGAATAGTCTATGTGGCACCGATGTGGAATCTAAAATGGCTACGTGATATTTTATTTTGTCAAGATTGAAGTCATTGTGTATGCCACATGTAGTGTTATATTTGTGAGAGACTCAAATTAAGGTGACGCCAGTGCCCTCGCCTCGAAAAACACTGCCCGAGCACTATTTGTACGGAACTTCATGGACTTTCTCTTATGATAAATGATGTGTATAGTATTGTTATCTCTCCACTAGTGTGTAGACTGAGTCATACCACAACTCCCTTGAAAATTGGTGGTCAGCAGTCTCCCCCGGTCAAGGGGGCGATTACCATTTCTTAGGGTTTCTAAAACCCTGGGCCTAAGAGTCTCTCTATAAGTATTTTTTCCTCAATGCGAGAGATACAAATTATTACACCCTAGACATAACACTTCTAGAAATAGTCTCCCACCTCATGTGAACTGACCCTCTCATACTACCACAAACATTGTAAACTCCACCAAACAGGGTCTTCCGTTGTTGCAGACATACCATAACAACTCTCTTTTACTAAGGCCTATGAGTATCCCCTACCAACGTAGGGATACCACACACATTTCTACTCTTTGACAAGTACATTACATAAATAAATGAAAAATGTAACACCCCGATTAATTAAATAATTATTTAATTATGTAGTTAGAAATTATCTGATAATTGATGTGTTGAATTATGTATTTTGGCATTGCTTTGTGTGAGGTAGTGTCAGATTTAATGTTGTTAAGAGCATTTTAGATTTATTAATTTATAGATAAATTATTAAATTTAGAATTATTATTTGAAATAATAGAAATATTAGAAAATAGAAGTTGTTACTAATTAATTGGTTATTATTAAATAATTAAAATAATAAGATAGTTAGTAGAAGGATGACAAGGGCAAGGTGGTACTTTTGATAGAATAAGTGAGGATAGAAAAAGGGAAACCAATATTAAGGGTCCTAAGGATAGAAGTGACTATAAGAAAAAATAAAGATTAGAATTCTCATTAGTTACGATCGTGAAAATAAGGAAGAAGAGAAAAAGAAGAGAAGAAGCAAGGAATTAGGGCTTGAATGAGAACTCCATTAGAGAAGGAAAGATAACTCAGAAATCCTAAGGTAAGGGTGGGGTTCCAACTATCTAAGGGATAATATAATTATAGGTATGTGGAAAATTTGATGGTATGGTGGATATATGTTCCATTCATAACAACTACATTTATTCCTTTCATAACACATAGGATTCCCTAGCAAACGAGACGACAACAATAGCGAAATCTTCACAGTCCTCTTCGCAAAATCATTTATGGAAGCAAAATTTTCACCATCCTCTTCGAATATGTGGTACGTTTTCATTATCTCTCTCTCTCTCTCTCTCTCTCTATATATATATATATATATATATATATATATATATATATATATATATATATATATATATATATATATATATATATATATATATATATATATATATATATATATATATATATATATATATATATATATATATATATATATATATATATATAAAATATTTAGGTTCATCATGATTTTGTGAACCAATAGTTATTGGTTTCTATCATGAATCAATGGTTTCTATTTATGTTCTTAGAAATTTTACTATGTATTGTTCATATTAGTATGCTTTTATGTTCGGATCGTTACTATGAAGCCAGGAAGATATTGTGTCTAATGGATTTGGAGTATGTCAAAATACATGCATTCCCTAATGATTACATATTATACAGGAAAAAATATGAAAATTTGGATCAATGTCCAAAATGTGGTGAGTCGCGCTACAAGTTGAAGAACAACAATGGTGATGACAATGAGAATGTTAGTAAGAAACATCATCCTGCTAAAGTGTTATGATAATTTAAAGGTCCGAGAGACTTTTTCTAATGCAAATGACGCAAAAAAATAAATATAAGATGGCATGCAGACGAAAGTAATATGACGGAAACATTCACCCTATAGTTGATTCTTCATGGCATGTTCTTCTCACAATTTACAACTTATCTCACTCGTTGAGCATGAAGTGCAAGTATATGATGTTAAGTATGATTTCTGGACCAAGACAACCTAAAAACGACATAGATGTTTATCTAAGTCTATTTGTTTAAAATTGAACTAAACGAAACAATTAGTTTAATATGCCTATTATGAATTCTAAACTGTACCAAAACGTTAGTAAAAAATTTACGAGAACCCTTTGTTATAATGAACATATCGTTGTATTTTTTTTTTAATAAAATGTCATTTTAAAATATTTTTTATAATATATTTTACATAAGTTGTATCAGTAAAATTCAAATTAACAATAGTTTAATTCGGTTCTATGAAATTTTTGAACTAATTCTAATTGTAAAAAAGGATTTTACTCGGATGAATTTGGTTGATTATAATGAAATCTTTTATTTTTAGTAGAACATTGTTGCATAAGGATCCTTATAAATAAATATTGTAAATCAACATAATTTTAAGCTTGAATATTGTAAATTAATATTTTTAATTTGGTTCTATGAAATTTTTGTTTTAAAATATCATGAAAATATGATTTAGTTTGGTTCTATGAAATTTTTGAACAATTTTAATTGTAGAAAAGGATTTTACTCGGATGAATGTGGTTGATTATAGTGAAATCTTTTTATTTTTAAGTAGAACACTAGAACATTGCTCCATAAGGATGTTATGAATATTGTAAATCAATATAATGTTAAACTTGAGAAAATAGATGTTAAAAGAGATATGGAACCATCCAAAGGTTTTGTATATGATAAAATGAGTATGGATTTATATTATAAAATATTTTTATACTCAGAATATATATTCAATCAAATTATATTTTAAATTTAAAAATATTTATATAATATGACAAAATATTATAATTCTATTATATGACGGTATAAAAAATTTATAGTGTACTATTGTTGACCTATTTGTGTATTACAATGAGACACCTTTTAAGATTGTATATTAGATCTCTCCATTTACCTATTTGTGTATTACAATGAGACACCTTTCAAAATTGTATATTAGATCTCTCCATTTTTCTATTTCATTTTTCCTCTCCGATATAATAATTTTGATAATATTTAAAGTATATAAAAATAAATGAATATTAAAATGTCAATTTATTATATTTAGATTTTCAAAATTTTGTTAATGGACAAAATTGAGTAGGAAGGAAATAGAGATATTCTTAACTCGTACTCTCTCCGTCCCAATTATAAGAGAATATTGTATTTTGAATTTATTGAATAACTAATGTATTTGGTCTATATATAAATTAGATATATTTATTATTTAATAAATTTAAAAATAACTTTCTCTTATAATTTAAAATATAGGGAGTATATTATAATGCTTTGGAATAAATCTTATTTTTAACGTGCTCATAAGTACTCTCTCATTCTATTAAAAATTGTATTATTTAAAAGATCATGCTAGCACGTGTTTTAAGGACACATATTAAATATATTATAATTAGAAAAAACTAAATATGATAAAATTATATTTAAAGTTTTAAAACATTAAATACACGCGTTACAAAAAAAATATTTCTACAAATCGCTCTTTAATATGTGTCATTGGACACATGTTAGCTTTTTCTTTATTTAAATTGTGAGAACTTTTTTAGAATATAAAAAGATATTCGATTATGTTTATTTTAAAAGATTAATATTATGTATTAAAATATTTTTATTAATTGTATTTAATAAAATTGATACGTAGATCAAAAGCTAATAAATTAAAATATAATAGTAAATAAAAAATAAAAAATTAATATTTTAAAATATAATTAATTTAAAAAATATAAAAGGATTAAGGAATATGAATGACTCTACGAGAACAGATGGAGTAAATTAAAGAGAGAAAAAAAAGAGCCAACGCGTTTACTTAGTTAAATAAAGAAAACACATGCCTTGATTGCGCTATTTTGAAAGCTTAGAGTAGTTCATTTGCGTGGCAAATCTTTCTCTTGTTTTGTGCGATAAATCATTTCAAACTGATCTTTTAAAATTACATAGCATTAAATTAATTATTTCATAAATAGATCAGGACCACCAAAGTAAATTGTGTGGTTGGTTATCTTTCATTTGTTTATGTTATAGATTACACGCATAAATATCGTTAAAAAAATTTAATATAAATTAATTATTTATCTACTTTTTACAATATAGGGACTTAGATGCATTTTTATTATATATTTATATGTTTTTAAATTTTTAGTCTCTCTATTTAAAAAAAGAATATTTAAGAACAAAATTCAGGTACAATTCTTTATGTGTGGTTTTTACTTTGTTCCAATAAAAATATGACAAGTATACTTAAACATCATTTAAGGAGGAGTGAAAATATGAACAATTTGTATGAAAATAGGAGCAATTTGTATATGTGTAAAAGAAAATTATACACTTGTCATATTTTTATTGAGACAAAGTAAGAAACACGCCTAAAAAATTGTACCTAAGTTTTGTCTATTTTTTAATATAATTTGAATCAATCTTTTTGATAGGTTACTCTTCTTGTTCTTCACTTATCACTTGATTGAATCAACCATACCTTGGTTGCAAGATGATTTTGCTGCACAAAGATTTGAGAAGAAAAGAAGAAAACGAGAAACTAGGGTTTTTAGAGATGGAGAAGGGAAGAAGAAGAATTTGTTGTTTCTACAGAGTAACTATCTATCTTTTTTTTATATTTTGAAACTGTAAAAGTTGGTTATCTTTCAATGATATGGTATCTCCTTATTTATAGTTGAACAAACTTTAACTAACTAACTAAGCTAATACACAAAACAAAATAATTGTTACGTCTAATTCTGTCGAAGAACACTCCTTCGACAACATATTTCAATAACTCTTACTATATTCAACTCTATGGAATATAGTTAATACACACTATATTGAATACTGCTTCGACTCTATGTATTCTGTTTCACACGACGATAATGCTACCATTGGTTCTTTTCTTGAGCTCTAAGCAACTGGTGTACCACCTGACATAAACACATAACCAGCTGTAGATTTTTTATCCCCAACATCACTACACCAACTCAAATTTGTGTAACCAACTAATTTGCATTGTTTTCCTTCATTAGTTGTAGGAAAAAAATACCATAGTCGAGAGTTCTTTGAGATACCTTAGTACCCTCTTTGTGGCTGCAAGGTGTGATATATTTGGATCTTGTATGAATCTACTCACAATATCAACACTGTGTGCTAGACTAGGACTTGTGTGATAAAGGTATCTTAATGATCCAATAAGTCTTTTGTACTATGTTGGATCGACACCATCTTCATTTGAGTCTTTCGACAGTTATAGTCTTGGTTCAACAGGTGTCGTAGCTGCATTGTAGCCTTCCATCTCAAATATTTTGAGTATTTTTCTTGTATATCTTCTTTGATGCATCATCAAACCTCTACAACTCTTGTAGAATTTAATATCAAGAAAGTATGAAATATTGCCTAGGTAGACATTTTGAACTCTCTGCTAAGATCACATTTGAAGTCTTCGATCTATATCTTGTAGTTATCTGTTATCAACAACTCATCAGCATAGAGACATCGTATAAGAAGTTCACTCTTGCTTCGTTTTAAATATACTCCATGCTCGGTTGTTCACTTCATAAATTCTTTATCCCTTAGAAAACTATATATATTCTTTTTCCAAGCTCTTGGAACTTGTTTAAGTCTATACATGGCTTTATGCATCATGTATACCTTGCTTTCTTGCCCTTATTTTATAAACCCAATTGGTTGTGCAACATAAACCTTTTCATATAAGGGACCATTCTGAAGAATATTTCACATTCATTTGACACATATATAAGTTGTTCAAGTTTGATAGACCAACAACCAACCTGATTGATTCGATTCTAGCGATTGGTGCAAAATCTTCATCAAAATCGACTTCTTCTTTCTGAAGAAACCCTTCAGCTACAAGTCTTTCCTTGTGTTTGCTTACTTCTTCTTTTGGATTCAGCTTCACTTTGTATACCTACTTCAAACAAATTTCAATTTCCTTCTTACCTTGTATCAATTCGACTAGTGACTAGGTGTTGTTAACTTATATTGACTTTAGTACCTCGTTAATTGTTTGCATCCACTTTGAGTCCTTCAATGTCTCAGTTACATTAACTTGCCCAATATCTTCTGAAACATCGTCGATTCGTCGTTGTTGAAGGAAGAGACTAGGAGACAGACGCTTCTAATTCTAAAGGTATCGTCGTACAAGCAATAGAATAATAATTTTTTATTTAAAAAGAAAATTTTTGGAGAATTTGGACCATTTTTCATGATATTTTTCAAAAAAAAATCTAAAAAGCATATAGACTCAAAAAAAATTATCTAGACTCACGAATTTATTCGAATCTATCAAAAAAATAATTCTATGTATGGTTCTTTCATTTTTGCTACCTAAACTCATATGAGTCTCATCGCGAGTTTGACAATCAAGATTTTATTAAAAACAAGTCAATAGTATCTCAAGCTTATAAAATAACAAAAATTAAAAAAAAAAGAATTTGGAGTATTTGTTTAGCAATCTTTATAGTTCAAAAATCCAAAATTATTTTGTAACCCAAAAACCTACCTATGTAGGAGGCTAAGTTATCATCATCACCATCGTATGGTAGAAGGAAATGGTGCATGAAAGACCAGTTACGTAATTAATTATTATCATTATTGTTATTTAAAGTAGATAAAACATAGGCCAAAAAGATAATATAAAAATTCACATTGAGTAGGTGAGAAAGGAAAGTGTATTATAAACTTGTATTGGCATGACATACAAATGGTCAACACTCAACGTACGGCATGTTGCAGATCAAGAAGGTCTAGGAGCATTCTTTTGAGATATATACGAGGAAAGGTCC
Source organism: Vicia sativa (assembly GCA_021764765.1). Classification (NCBI taxonomy): domain Eukaryota; kingdom Viridiplantae; phylum Streptophyta; class Magnoliopsida; order Fabales; family Fabaceae; genus Vicia; species Vicia sativa. Next base: position 41,004,931 of record CM038792.1, read on the forward strand.
TATCTAATAAGGTCAACCTTAGTTTATATATCTTGAAGAGTTTTTTGGAAGAGAAGTTTGAGTTTGTCCTTGAGCTTTGCGATATATTTTAAGGCATTAAACCTACCAACGAAAGGAAATATTACAAAAGTATAAGAAACAAAAAACAAAGTTATTGCTTAATGGGTCATAGTTTTGGCCCACTAGCCCTTTTTTATAGGTTTTTTTATTTATTTCACCCCATATTTTTCTTACCCGTCACACAAAATCTTTTAAATGTCCTTTAAAATCAGAAATATATTTTCGGTGTGCACTAAAATTTGATAAATTATACATTAGAGCCAAAATTTAGTTTTCGGTTTTGACCTGGAAAAGTAATTTCGGTTTTGTGCTTCATAGAAACCAGAAAAACATCATTAAATAACACCAATATCACAAACTCAAAATACAATCCGTAACATAAACATAGAAAATACATTAAGGATTTTAACATAAATCAAATATTATAAATCAACGTCCACGTCGACGTTGCAACATCAAGATGATTCATTGATCGATCTTGAAATAGTCGCATCTAGCTCAATCGGAATTTTTCCTCAAAACTGGTAAAAGTATTGAACATAGCCCGTATCTCCGATTTTATTTTTTTACATGTTGAAGGTGAAACCACATTTGGCCTATTTTTGTAAAACATATGGTGCGAATCGGAAGTATATCTCTAGTTTTGTTTTTTATATTTTGAAGGGTGAAACCACATTTGACATGTTTTTATAAAATATATGTAGCGTACCGAAAGTATATCTCCGATTTTGTTTACAATTTGAAGGGTGAAACCACTTTTGGGTTGTTTTTGTAAAATATATGGTGCGAACCAGAAATGCATTTCTGATTTTCGAAGGACATTTTTGAAATTGAAAATGGGCTTTCTTTTGGACATGGGATAGAATAAAAAATTCCCTTTTTATATGAGATTTATATCAACTGAAACAACCTTTCAAGTATCTTGTTTCGGTGAAAATAAAAAGGCAATTTTTTCTCACTTTTATAAGTCCTTAATCTCTGACGAAAAGTCAAAAATATTCTCAATTTTCATAGATGCATCTTGGGACGCACAAGCGCAAATTGTTGAGATCCTCTCATTTTATCAACATTTAATTTGGAGATGCATCTTTGTATATATTTTAGGGTTTGTTCGTATATGCATCTCTGAATTATCCAATGTTCTCAAATTAAGAGAAATTTTTAGAGATGCATCTCCAAACGCGTTCAATGTATATAACATACGCTAGATCCTCCCTTTCATCCTTCTTCATTTTCTGAAACTTTTTCATCTCCAATTAGAGCTCATGAGCAACATTGTTTCAGTCAACTTTTTGAACAACAAAAGCACATACTTCAATCTTTTTAATCCCAACTCACTCCACATACTACATTCAACGTTTTTCATCCCCGCCAACACTTTATTGAGTAAGTTTCTCAAATAATTTTTTTTCTTTTGATTAATGTATTTGGTAAAATATTTTATTTTTAATGCATTAGGTAGTATTAGAATTCGAAATAGGTATTTGTTACAGACATGCATTATGATTTGGTTGCATTTTGGGTTGTTAGGGCAAGAGTGGTATTTGTTTCTGCCATTGATGCAAACACGAGATTTTTCGGAGATGCATCTTTGGATTTGGTCATTTTTGGTTTTCGGAGATGCATGTCCGAAAAATGACCTGAATTGTAAGCTGGTGATTATTTCTAGTTTTTTACCAAGAAAATGGATGCAAACAACGACGACATAATAAAACTCGGTCGTGAAACCCAACATGTGTTTGTTCGTCGCGAGAGGGCTAGACTTTAACATGAATAGGCCAAAGCTAAAAGGAGAATTGTCTCTGGGCCTCATGGAGGGGAAGCATTGAGTTGAGTCGTATGTCACATAGATCCCCATGTTGGGGGCACGTCTCCCCTGATCGCGCAGATCAGGAAGAAGCTCATGTTGCACCTGATTGTGTCCCTCTACTTGTAGACCCTTATCCAAGAGGCCAGAGATAACCATGTTGTTGATGTGTTGTCGATCTCTTTGGATATTATGTAGATTACATCTGAGGACATAGATTTTAGGTTGTTTGAAAGAGGTGGTGATGATGTGGTTTCCCTAGCACGTGTCGTTCTTACCGAGACACATAATGGCTTGAGCTACCAGTGAGGGAGTAGGAGCCAAGGGTTAGGATTAGACATACGTAGTAGGTTATGCTCTTTTTTTTTGTATTTTTGAATGTTTTGGTATTATTTTCCATAATTTGAGAACTATGTTTGTAATATTTTAAGATTTTTTTAGTTAATGTACTATCTTATTCTATAACGTATGAGTTTATTAATATTTGAATCAAATTATGAAATTGTTAGTTGGATTAAAATAATTTTGAATTAAAAAAAACACACCCACCATAGCCATATAATAATTATGTTTAGATACCATTAGTTGTAACAATTATTATTAATTTGGCAAATATTATTACACTATGGTTCTTGGTGTTTGAATGCAATCAAGAAGAACCATGGCAGGAGAAAGAATTTGAAATTATAGAAAGGAAAAAGTAAAAATGTATATAATGAATAAACCAAAAAGGCTTAGTTATATTACAAAATAATGGGCCTGAGCAAAAAGAGAGAAAGACCCAAATAAAAGAAACTACATAGAGCCCATTAGGATGTATGCTCTTCTAATACCCCCATAAGCTTGGGGATAAATGTAGTGTAAGCCAAGCTTAGACATGTTGGAGCGGAAAGGTGTTGCGTCTAACGATTTTGTAAAGATGTCGGCTAGCTGTTGGGAAGAAGAGATGGGTAGAAGGTGGAAAAGTTGTTTTTGCAATTTCTCACGAACTATATGGCAGTCAAGGTTGATATGTTTTGTTCTTTCATGAAATGATGAGTTATTTGCAATGTGTCTAGCGGAAGCATTGTCACAATAGAGGAGGGCAAGTTATTTAAATGGTATTTGAAGTTCGGTGAGGATGTTGGTGAGCCATTGCAGTTCACAAACTGTAGAGGCCATAGAGCGGTATTCAGCTTCTGTTGAGCTTCTGGAAACGATAGCTTGCTTCTTTGATTTCCAGGATATGAAGGAGTCACCAAGGTAAATGCATAAATTTATTATGGATTTCCTTGTTTCTGGGCATGTTGCCCAGTCAAAATCAGAAAAGCCTTGAGTTGAAGAAGAGATTTGCTGGAAAAGTAAATGCCTTGTGCTGGGGATGTTTTCAGGTAACGAAGAATACAAAGAGTAGTGTTGTAATGTGTTGTTATTGTTGTCTGATTCATGTGTTGGCTAAGTTGATGCACGACGTAGGAAATGTCTGGCCTGGTGTTGAGCAAGTATATGAGTTGACCTATGAGTCTTCGGAATTTTGTTGGATCTTGCAGTAAAGTGTCATCAATGGATTGAATGTGTGTATTACGTGCCATAGGAGTGGATGCTAGTTTGCATCCAAGTAAACCAGTCTTGTGTAGAAGATCAAGGGTATATTTGTGCTGGCAGATGTTGATTCCCGAGGCATTTTTGGCTATTTCGAGGCCAAGGAAGTACTTCAGTGTGCCAAGATCTTTTATACAGAAGTGTTGATGCAAAACAGTCTTTATGTTGTTTATGTCCTGCAAGTTGTTGCCTACAAGGAGAAGATCATTGACATAAATTAGAATACAAGTAAAAGATTCAACAATTTTGTGTATAAATAAGGAATGGTCTGAAGAGCATTGTTTGAAATTATGTTTGATAAGAACTTTAGAAAGTTTAATCCATAGATAGATTTATGTAATTTACAAACTTGATTTGGATGAGTAGTTTTCATACCTTTAGGTATTGTCATGTAAACGTCTTCATCCAAGTCTCCATGTAAAAAGGCATTGTGAACATCTAATTGATGTAAATATAGATTCAAAGATGAAGATAGAGCAAGAATTAACCTGACAGATGCGAGCTTAACAACAGGAGAAAAAGTAGAGAAGAAATCTATACCTTGTAGTTGTTTAAATCCTTGGGCAACCAATCTAGCCTTGTGTCTTTCAATGGTTCCATCTGAGTTAAATTTAGTTTTGTAAACCCATTTACATCCAATGGCTTTCTTGCCAGGAGGAAGTGTAGTAAGAGACCATGTTTTATTATCAATTAAGGCCTGTATTTCATTTTGCATTGCTTTGATCCAATTCGGATCAATGTGTGCTTGTTTATAGGATGTAGGATCATAAGTAGCAGTTATATTTGAAATGAAAGAGTGATATGCAGGTGATAAGTGTTTGTATTAAATGTATTTTGATATATCATAAGGAGTAGAAGAGTTAATGCATACAAAATCTTGTAAGTAAATAGGAGCAGATTTAATTCTAGTGGATTTTCTTAGAGTGTCACTAGTATCATCATCTGTGTCAGTGTCATCATTATTATAAGGATGATCAGAATCATTATCAATATCATTATGAGCAGTGTTAGTTTCATTATTATTGGAAGAATTAGTAGCATCATTACTATTAGGAGGGTTGTCAGTTTCAGTAGGAATGTGTTGGTTCGGAATATGAGGTTTTGTTTGAGGGGTAGTTGGATGTGTAGGTGTAGCAGGGTGTGTATTATGGTCAAAGAAGAAGGGAATGTTGGAATCCTCTTTAGGATTTGTTTGGTTATTTTGTGGTTGAGGATTTGGGTGGAAGGTATAGGGGAATATGTGTTCATAGAATATGCAGTGTCTTGTTGTATAAATGGATCTTGTGGTAAGATTAAATAGGATATATCCTTTGATGTCTATTGTGAAGCCTAAGAAGAGACATTTTGTACTTCTAGGATCAAGTTTGTCTTTTTGTCTAGTGAGTGTGGAGGCATAGGCAAGGCATCCAAAGGTTTTGATGTTGTCATATATGGGTGGTGTTTTGAAAAGGATGTCATAGGGTGTGTGATTTTGAATGGTGGGACTGCATATTCTATTTATTAAAAAAGTGGCATGGCATAGAGCATAAGAACATAAATTCTTAGGGAGATTGGCTTGGAATAGGAGAGATCTAGTGACATTAAGCAAGTGTCTATGTTTTCTTTCCACAGTGGAGTTTTGTTGAGGTGTTTCAACACAACTCCTCTGATGGACAATGCCAAGGGAGGCATAATAAGAAGGCATTAGAAACTCATTGCCATTGTCACTTCTGATTATTTTTATACTGCAGGAAAGTTGAGTTTGGCAGTATTTTATAAAATTCTTGATGTGAAGCCTAGTGTCAGATTTGTGATCCATTAAAAAGATCCATTAAAAAGGTCCATGTATATCTACAATGGTCATCTATTATAGTTAGAAAATACTGGAAGCCATCCATAGATGTAATAGCTATTGGTCCCCATATATCCATGTGCACTAAGTCAAAGCATTGTAAAGAAACAGATTTGCTATTATTGAAAGGAAGTTTACATTGTTTTGAAAGATGGCATGTATTACAAGGAGAAGTTTTACAGTGTTTAATAATGGGAAATCTTTGAGACATTGAGTGTAATACATCATTGGAAGGGTGTCCCAAGCGATGGTGCCATAGATTCTGATCTACAATGTCATATTCTTCAGTATTGGCAGTATTGCAGTTATTAGATGGAATAAGGTTTTGTGCAGTATGTTGGGATAATATGTATAGGTTTTTATGCTATGTCACTTGGCCAATCATCTGTTTTGTAGACACATCCTGGATAAAGCAAGAGTGTTGTGAGAAAGTGAGGCTATAATTAGAATTTTGGCAAAGTTTAGATATTGAGATTGTCAATCTAAAGGGTGCAATTGGTAAATCACATTATGCAATTGGAGATATATTTTAAAAGGTTGTATTATAGAGATATTAGAAAAACATTTGATATGAGGGCAAACATGACGTGAGGCTCCTGAATCTAGAATCCAAATAGAATGTGTATGAAGAGATTTACCTGTTGTGGACATACCTGATATGACTCTTGAGTCATTGGTGGATGCTTTGCCATTTTTGGATTGAGCTTGATCTTTGCGCGATTGTTGTAGAAGAAACATCAGTTACTGGTAATCTTCTTTGGTTAGAGTGTTGTCTTTGTGCATTTTGAGTGCTTCTTTGGGTAGCCTAGTGGAAAACCGTGCTTGAAGTAGCAATTTTCAATGGTATGGTTGGTTTTGCTGCAATTTGTGCAGAACATAGAGCTTTTGTTGCTTCTTTTTCCTTTGTTGCGAGTATTGTTGTTGTGGTTGGCATAAAGAATGTTGGAGACGGGGTTTGTGGTGATTTGTTGTTGAACTATCAGAGAATAGACACGGCTAATACTGGGAAGGGGATCAAGAAGTAAAATCTGGGTTCTTATATTGTGATAATTATCGTTTAAGCCTTTCAAGAAACAGGTAACGTACTCCATATGTTTGAAGTTGCGCACAGCTTTAGACGAATCACAAGTACATGGGTTTGAGCATGTGCAAGAGGGTGTGGGACGAAGATCTTCTAATTCATCCCATAGAATTTTTAGGTCTGTGAAATATGTGGAGAGGGATCGATCTCCCTGTTGAATAAAGTGTAATTCACGAAGAAGATCAGAAAAGCAAAAGTGATTACCTTTCGTGAATCTTTCGCGGAGATCTTCCCAGAGGTCGAAAGCAGAGTCGAAACAAATGGTGCTTTGAGCAATGTGTGTTGAGAGAGTTCGATTGATTCAAGAAAGTACCATACTATTGGCGCGATCCCAGAGTTCAAAGTTTGGATCAGAGGCAGCGGGTTTGGGGAGGGATCCATTGATGAATGCAAGCTTGTTCTTTGATGTTAGAGCGCGTTTCATGGACTTGCTCCAGTTGTGATAGTTGTTGTCGTCGAGCGGTGGTGCGACTACGGTGGCGCCAGAATTTTCTCCGGGATGCAAATAGTAATGATTTCTAGGATTTAGGGTTGGATCAAGAGAATCAGTTCTGGGTGGTTGTTTGGGTGTTTTTGGTTCTTCAGTTTCTGAATCGTCCGCCATTGATGAAAGAATGAAGGTTTGGTGAAGGAATGGAAGGAAGAAGAAGAAGAAGAAGAAGAAGGAAAAAAGTTATATCACTGATACCATATTACACTATGGTTCTTGGTGTTTGAATGCAATCAAAAAGAACTATGGCGGGATAAAGAATTTGAAATTATAGAAAGGAAAAAGTAAAACTGTATATAATGAATAAACTAAAAAGGCTTAGTTATATCTACAAAAGAATGGGCCTAAGCAAAAAGAGAGAAAGGTCCAAATAAAAGAAACTACATAGAGCCCATTAGAATGTATGTTGTTCTAATAAATATTCAATTCTCTTATAAGAGTTACAAAAACATTCACCGTGGTTATACATGACATAGCAATATAATAAAATATGTTTAAATGTTTAGCATAATTTTTTTCACATTATTAATCTACGATATAGAAAGCTTATTTATTAATTATATTTAGTAGAATGATTGATTATAATTAAAATTAATAAATAAATATTTAGTAGTCAAAATATAATAATTAATATTTTATTAATATATTTTTAAAAATATTAATTTTGAAATGGAGAACAAACACAAATAATATAAATATATTCTATAATTTTGGGTTACATCTTACTCAATCAACTTACAAATACAATCAACTTATAAATATGTATTTAGACCAAATATCATCAATCATTGCTATCTAACACATCTTCGTTTTTGTAGCTCCTTTGATTCTATTTGAAAAAAAAATTATTTTTAAATTTATTGATTAATCAATATATCTGAACGGTATAATAGATTAAATATATTAGTTATTCAATAAATTTTAAAAAAAATTAATTTTTTCTTATAAATAGAATGGAGAAGTACATTAAAAAGGTCAAGTATTCCTTTGAATTCAAATACTTTCAACCAATGTTATCTATCCCAATGAGAAGATTCTATGCTGAAAAATTAATTAATCTGCAGTAGTATCAACCTTATGTCAAGGAAGCCTGTTTTTGCACATGAACAATAGTGTCACCCAACCAAACTTCTTAATCATCCATTCAAACAGATCTTCCAGACTATCGTTGTTGAAGAGATCTTTCAATATTGGGTTTCCATGTTGACTAGTAGTTCAACCGTTTTAACAACACAAGGCATCATTTCATCCTTGACTACCACAGCTGTATTATATTTATTATAAATCATTCAAATCTACGACTCTTTTGAAGTTGACAACATTTGAGATGAATTGACCATGATGTCTTGTCTTTTATTTCTCTATGGGGCCCCTATTGATTATCATCCCTCTAATCTGATATTTGAATTCAAAACCCATTTTACTCAAGAGACACAGACAAGTAACATAGCATCAGAGTATAAAATTAAACAAGTACAACCAAACTGCAGAGTACAATATACTACTCATCATATAGATCATACAATACAAAACCATCCCATTAGTTTTACAAAATTGTTTTAGAGCCCAAGAGATCAAAATCAACCAAACATACATATAAAAAAAATCCTAATTCCTATCCTAGAACCTGCTTTAAGGGAAACTGGGATTAGGGACAGAAGGAACACACAATTCATCAAAATGGCAAGAGATTAGAAGCATAGTGTGTACACAACTTTAAAACTAAGTGTGAACAAATTCTCCTCAATACTACTCTTGAGCAATTGCAGTAGCAGCAACTTGTTGAGTCCTCCGTTGATGGACATCCCAATTGTAAACACGAGCAATCGTAACCTGATAACATATAGATAAAAAGTCAATAACTAAGTTGATGGACATCCCAATTGTAAACACGAGCAATCGTAACCTGATAACATATAGATAAAAAGTCAATAACTAAGTCTAAAGCTAGTTATGGTTTCATCGACTCATGAAGAGATTGGGATATAGCTGATAAACATACTAAACAACATTAGTGCAAAATAAATAATAAAAGGTCACTCAAGTGTCTGAGGTTTGACAAACTTCATCATGTCATGGAAGTTCAATATCGTTGACATATTTTTACATTTTATGGGAATGTTCGAAAAGCAAAAGGATATGATGGACCCTTTGATAGTTTGCAATCAGACCTGAGTAATTGTCGTTTGGTCCCTTAGAAACAGTAGATCAGCAACAAGAACTTCTAAACTGGCTCTAGCATTATCCAGATTTTTCTGTAGGAGAGCGGTAGCCTGCAACATATATTCATATTGTACGCATGTAAGGTTAAAATTTAACTAAAAGGAAAACAGTTATGATACACTGAACTAACGTACAAATACCTCTTCTAATGAGTATTCTAACATAACATTAGCTCCCAGCCATAAACACACAGAATCAGTTTCTTCTATAGAAGCTCGTGAATATATTCCTTCTGACACCTCAAAATCAGCAACAAGTTCCTGTATCCAAATTCAAACATAAATCTCTATTTTATAACATAGCTTACGATTTTACCTTGTAGTAAATAAATTCAAAAGTGGTACTGGCATCATATGGTTTATAAACAAAAATAAAAATAAGACACCATACTTGGAAACAAAATCTAAATAGTTACTGCTAGTATGGTGTCTTTCTTAGTTACTGGTATCGTAGTTATAAACAAATAAATGGAAGATACCATCTGTGGCAGTAACTATTGTATAAAAGTACTACTTGTAAGACATTGTGATATTGTTACCATTGTCAAAATATAATGTCATTTGCAACAGTGTTCATGATTTTCTAGGCGTGGTAGGATAGAATTTTTGTAAGGGAAAAGGGTGGGTCTTGAAAAGATAAGATTCAGCATACCCTTCTATATTCTGCATTACAGATGAAACATCGTTTGGAATTGCCAAAACACTTGAAACACACTTAATTCTCCATTTGAAGGAAAATAAGTATGTAAAGGTACAAATTAGGTCGGGTTATGCAATAATAATCAACTAATTATGTTTCATGTTATCACAATTTAAAGGAAAACTATTCTGGATAGCCATAAAACTTGGACATGATCATAGGTTAAGAGCCAATGAAAAAAGCTGAGTGTTCTAAGGATGGGAATATGATGTAAAATAGATTAGGAATCATTGTGATTTTTAATCCATAATTTTTATGATAATCATGTTATTTAGGATCCGAGGCAATGAAGAGCAAATGGAAAAGTTCAGCATTTTAGATATTTCGATATTTGATAAGATGCCTAGTTTAAGGTAATTCAAATTTAACTAATTATGTCCTGCCTAACAAGGATTATTATATAAAAAAAATTACTCAGGATTTTAATATCGTTGGGTTATAAAACCCTTAGTTGTGCCTTGAGAAATGGAGGCTTCTGATATACACTCTCCGGACATTATTATAAGCAACTTTAACTTTTTTGGTACATTTGACTATCAATGTATCTCATGGTTGTCAAAATCGTGATCTCAATAAAGATCGTTAGGTTATAGAAAAAGCGTAAATCGTAGGATCGTAACACGGATCGTAAGATCCCAACAAATAAACAAAATTATAGAAATAACTACTTTAACGTAAAATTCTCATTAATTTAATCATCAATAGCAAATATTTTATCAAAAAAAAACATAATAGAAGGTCATTTAAAACATTGCAAGTCCCAAAATCCTAAAATATGTGTGCACAACAGTCACAAACAGTCAGGGTTAATTATGGGTCAGTTTATGGACTGATTCCGATTGTTTAATGACCTGGTCGAAACAAGTCTAAAGCGGGTAAAACAAAAAATGGATCGTTGGGATCTCAAGATCCCACGATTTAAAGATCACGCTCCAGTCAAATCCAAGATCTTTGTGCCACTTAAATCGGTGTCCGGTTGCCGGAGCGCAATATCGTAAGATTTTGGGAGTTAGAGCTAGATCCCGACAACCATGATGTATCTGATGTCAAATGTACCAAAAAAGTAAAAGTTGCTTATAATAGTGTTAGAGGGTGTACAACTTTCTAACGACATGTTAGCTATAAAGCATGGACAGAGACAAGTCAACACTACTAATAAAAAAACATGAGACTCCGACACAGCTATATATGTATTTTAATTCATTATAATAAAAAAATATATTAGAGTTGATCATAAAAGATTTAAGTTGGACAATTTGTTTTATTAATGATTATAGTATATGACCTTTATTTATCCATCTACTATCGTAATATTAAATATGTTGAAATAAAATTTAATATTTTAATTCCTCATTTATCAACATTGCTTTGAAACATTTTTAACCCTTGTAGATGTGTCCGAGAAATATATAAGGCGTCTTGAAGCAAAGAAAAAATATTTTTTTTGGAACACTTGATTGAGTTATCCGACACGTGTTCTATGAGTGTCATATAGGTGTCAGACACTGTCTATGGAGTGTCGAAATAAAGAAAAAACTTATTTTTGAGACACTGGTTTGAATTTTCTGACAGAGACGTGTCTGACATTGCAACACACCTAAACCTGACGGTGTCTATGCTTCATAGGTTGCTAGAGTTGAAATAGTAGTCTACAACTAAAGGAATGTTTTAGGTTTACAAGGGTAACCTAGAGAAGCATCCTTGGGATTCTTGTCCCAAATCACTTTGGTATTCAGAGCCTGAATTCAAATCTCTCTTGGCCTCTTTTGTGTCAATTCACTCGCTCGGCCTCTTTTGTGTCAATTCACTTCACTGTGACCGCAATCGCATTGTAGCACTATATTCATTGCCTTAACATTTGTGTATGTGACGAACTTCAACCCTAAAGAGGATAGTGATATAGTAATCATGTTCAAACACTATAGAGGATGGGGATATAGCATAACCTTGTTCAAACTCTATTGAGGAGTGCAATATGTTTAAGATTGGTTATTTAACTTTCAATCTTTAAATTTTATGGTGATTAAATTATTTAGGATATTGATAAATATCCTTCCTTAATTTTACAGATTTATCTATGATAAGATATCTAGTTCAACAAAATTTATACATTTCCAAGATTATGCAGTTTAATTGGAATGGGACACATCTACATTATTAATTTATTAAGGATTTTATCATCTTTAGGCTAAAAGTATCCTACGCAATACAAGATACAACATCAAGTTACTGTTTCATATAGCCAACACCACATTTATTCTGACACTTGACTCTTGTGCACTAATGTGCAGACAGCCAAAGAGTTCTAAATAAATACATGTGAAAACCTAGCAAACAATGAACAAAGGCTTTCCGTTCTGAATGAGTAACCGTGTCAACTGTAGTGCATTCAGTATAAACAAAAAACTCTTGTCTAGGACTTAGTGATGCAGCGCATTCAGCACAAACAAGAATTATCTTAACTGTGTGCCTAGACTATATCTATAGTAAGTAAAATTAGTCATTCATCAATGTTATGAGATATGAGCACAAAAAAAAAACCGAGAAACAGCAAAATGCACATATATGGTAGCTGTCACGATCCAACAAGGAAAAATGATATATCTTGATAAAATACATAACTAGCAGTGAAATTATTTACTACTACCATTCGCTAAAGATTATCGAGTCTCAAACGAACCTCACCAGTGCCCTTCTTAGCCTGCAATGTAGCAACAACATCTAAGCACTTTTCAATATCCGGTATCTTTGCCTGAAAACCACCACAAGTAGTGTCACAACAATGTTCACTGAAAGAAAGCACACAAGCACACAGTATGATGAACCGTTTCATGTTGAAAACTATTGGCCAAAATAGAAAAACGCACAACATTGTAATGAATCAATTTGAAAAACCTGAAGTTCCCTTTGCTGCGCAAGAAGCTTCATTTCAACAACCTTGTATTGCTGAAGTCTGCAACAAAACATACAAAAACTGAAATCCGAAACTACAGAAATAAAGGAAAAAACACTAATTTCAGGAGGATCGCTCTAGTGGTGAAAACCATGAAGATCTGTGGAATATGAAAATTTTGGGAACGTGTGAAGTGAGAAAGTGAAAGGGGAAAATAAACCTTTCTTGAAGGAAAGCTAAGGCGGAATTGACATCGAGACCTAATTGAGTGAGATAGGTTTGAACATCTTCTACGAACTGAGCACCTGGTATTCCTCTTCGCTCTGTTGCATTCGATGAAGAAGACGAAGAAGCCATTGTTGACGCACCGCGATGGAATCGAAAGGAATAACACGACGCTGTATTTGTTGTCGTTTTGATTTGGGCCAAAGTTCAGCCCAACTTCAACTTAGATTTCTAGACGGACAATATCATGGGCTTGCTTTATTTTAGAGATTTTTTTTTGTGAATTTTTTTACACACATAGTGGTTTTCTCTCACACCCTTAAAAAAACTAAAAATATCTTTTGTAAGTGCACTTACGAATTCACTTTATTTTGTACGTGTTATTATTTTAAACGTTTGATTTGAAAAAATAAGCTTACTTCGTAAGTGCACTTACGAATTCACCCAGAAAGGTCAATTCATAATGCAGTTAAAAAACATTTCCTGGATGTGTTAAAAGTTGTTTAAAACTACAATAATCTTCACTATAAGTTGCATTATATTTTTGTTTCGTAAATGCACTTACGAATTCACCCGGAAAGGTCAATTCGTAAGTGCAGTTACGAAACCTTTCCTGAATGTGTTAAAAGATGTTTAAAACTACAATGATTTTCACTATAAGTTGCATTATATTTCTCTTTCGTAAATGCACTTACGAATTCACCCGGAAAGGTCAATTCGTAAGTGCACTTACGAAACCTTTCCTGAATGTGTTAAAAGATGTTTAAAACTACAATGATTTTCACTATAAGTTACATTATATTTATATTTTCATAAATTCAAATAAATCGCATTCTATATACGCAAACCAACTAAATATTACTATGTGATGGGAGAAAAATAGTCATAAATATAAAATTACATAAATTGGTCCGAAAGTAAATGCGATCAAATTATTACAAAATCAAATAACAAAACATAAGTCTACTGTGTATGTTTAATCCTAACCCTCCGCGCCCTCCTCTGCCAGTAGTAATGCGTTTCTCGCTTTGCCTCAGTGACGATCCTCTCCATCATAGAAACCACATAGGGACCGCCCTCATGCACAATCCCTACATCCAACGCCTCTTGTCCAAGTTATCGGATACGTTGACATATGGGTACTAGATGAATGACATGGTCATCCTGAGCCTGCTCGTTCTCTAGGAGCTCCTCATGTGCTAGCCTCGGTGGATCTCCAAGATCATCCGGTGTCATGAAAGGGTGTGACACTCTAAAGAACCATGTCACAAAACCCTCAACACAGTGCCACATTTGGAATGCCCGCATCATCTGATACTCCTCTGGAACCACATGATTCTCCAAATCCTAGAAGATGTCATCGAGAGCCCACTGTGTCATGGTGTCGAGAGCATCCTGAAAAGGAGATCTAGGTATGATCTACACAAAACCAAACTGGCACATACACCGCTCGGGAAGATACTTGACCATCATATTTGACCCATAAGCTAGCCACACATAGTATAATGAGATGGGGTCCAATGGCATAACCACCATGTAGTCTGCAAACGGTGTCCAATTAATGTCGTCATCGTTGGTGAGATCAAGGAACACCCGGTAATGAAGCACATTCTGGTTGTCTATCTTCACAATAAACTTGGCAGTCCTTGAGGGCGGCCTGATAGTCAGGATCTTCGGTGTAACCATGGATGCGGTGAAAGTATGAGATAATCCAGCTTTGCATCAACAAAAATATAATGTGTAAGTACAAGATAATTAAAACTAATTAAAATTTATCGTTAAAATAAAAAAAGTATCGTGAGGAGTGTGCATGAGCCAATGAGCGCCCTCGCCCTCTATTTAGAAGCTTCATTCAGCTTCCGGTAGAGGTAGGTCAGAACAGCGACACCCTAGTTCCAGTCACGAACTGTTGATAGATCCATAAAATACCTCAGGTAGGCCACATCAGTGTAATGGCCACTCGTGTCCACAAAGATAGACGTGCCTACCAAGTATATCAGAAAACACCAGATGACACAACCATAGTGAAATTGAACAAAAATATCCTCGTCCCAGGCTCCCCAACTGCCTGTGCAGCTCTTTTTGCATGTGCTGCTGGACGGAGGTGCTCCTCATATATCTCCTGTAGGTAGCAGAATTTCATGTGCGCCCCGTTTATGGAGTCGTAGTCTGCAGTAGCCTTGTCTGGATCAGTTCCTACATGCTCAACCATCCAGTCAATCGCCTTAACTTTGGATATCTTGACATGGTTGAGTAACCTACCTCTGATAGGTACTTGGAGCAAGCAGGAAACATCATCAAGCGTGATCATCAACTCCCCAACTAGAAAGTGGAAAGATGACGTCTCCTTATGCCACCTCTCAGTAAAAACACCTTGCATATCGGTGTTAATTATATTGTAACTCGTACCACATAATCCAGAAAGATCGGATCCGATGACAACACTATGAAACCACTAAGCCTGTGGAATATAAAGATCAAAATTTTTGCGGAAGTGGTTGACATTTTTTAAAGCCCTCCTTTCTTGAAACATAAGAAATCAACGAAAATAAATCAACAGGAACTGTATTTTTGAATAAAAATTATAACACATGTCCACCCCAAACAAAACAAGCAGTATGATCCTGATAATAAATCCGGAGGGACGTGTCATATGACCCTCCTGGATAGCCATCCTCCTCCACCTCTACAGGTTCTTACACATCGTCTTCGGGGACCTCAACATTTTTGGCATTTTAGGATTCCTCCGGTACATCTACCTCTGATACATGCTCATCATGTACCTCCTCATGTACACCAGAGGTAGACACCTCATGCAGAAGACTCCTTAGTGACGATGCAGAAGGTGAAGCTATCTCAAGTTGTTTCCTTTGTGCCATTGCCCTTTGCTCTCAATCTCGACGAGCCGATGCAGTCTGGCTTGGCCTGCCATGTCTCAAATGCGTCACTTGATTTTGGTTCTCTACCATTTTCATGAAATAAACCAATAAACCATTACAATTGTTAGGTTACTAAATTAAAAACAAATCAGGAAACAATTTGCAGATGCACTTGAAACTACTAGTGAAATCATCGGATAGAATATCAAAGAAGTCGCCATTGAACGTTTTCTATCCCACGAGAGGAAAGCAAAACATCGAGTAACCCTGAAAGGGAAAAATCATGGTCTTTCGACCAAGACATCGGGTAAGGGAGTTAGTTATGCGAGGAAAATGTATTAGCACCCCACACGCCTGTAGTACTCTACGGTATCCACTTCTACTTTCTATCTATTAGGTGTGGGTATCTAGTTACAACCTATGTCAAAGGTAAAATGAATGAATGCAAAGTATTATATACAAAAAGAAAGGTTTTTTAGTCGTGCTTGCCGCGGTTGCAAACCTTTAGTGCCTACGTACCCCATTTGTGGGTTGCAATGTTTTTTATGAGAAATTTCATTTCGCATCCTTATGATTGCAACTCGTGCTTGGTGTTGCACCTTATCGAAAGTCTTATGCGCGACCGCTCGCACACTTAGCAATTCGCTTGGGTTTGAAAAGAAACACCCTTATCAAAAAGGTTTTCATAGAAAAAGTTCCGAAGACAAAATGGTTTGAAGTTGGTGGATTGTTTTTACATTAGCGAAATGATTAAAATTTATTAACATGTTTTGGGATTTGATAAAGAAAATGTTTTAATTTATTATGCAAAAGGGGAAGAAAAACATCTAAGGGGAACTAGCTAGCTTTATCCCTAATGTTATCATAAAAGGTGGCCCTAAGTCAAGGATGAAAAGGGAATATCTACCTATGTTAACATGCATGGATGAACATCCTATGTCTAAGCTCGAAAGCTACCCTAGTCGAGCGGTCCTAGGGGAAACTATCCCAATATCCACCTTGGTTGACCAATCAAGGGATACAAAGGGATGAAGCAAGCAAGTGCTTTGGAAAAAGCACACAAACAATGCAATGCACAAACCAATGATACATAGAAGCGCGGGGAGAAAGAGGAAAGAAAGACCATATCCAAGGGCGGCGCATCACCCGAGTCAACCAGGAGCTTTCTTTTGGAGAAAAACCATAGCCACAGAGAGAAATTCCGCGTCAACCAGGAGTTTTCTCTGTGGGAAAGGGATTCACACCTTGATATGAATTACCAAGTCTGAAGAGTACATAAATACGAGTATCAGCGCGTGACGACACGAACTCCAGACAAAGCATGGAGGGTCAGAATAGGGAACCCTTGCCACTATATATATGACTCGATAAAGGAAGCTTTCATGATTCGCGTAAGCTGGGATGACACAAACTAAACTGGACAGAGGTTGGTTGTTAACCCTTTTCTGCGTGCCTTTCTCATTAGGACTTAATGATGATGCCATAATAGGTTTCCTAACCACCACACTGCTATGCAACAAATAGTAAACACTTACTGAAAAAGTAACTACTCATAGGCAGGATTTTAAATACACCAAACACAAGTAGCACACAATATGTGGAATTGCCCTAAATTGGTCTTTAAATAAACTAGAGGGGTTCCTAACATGCTCCAACAACGGAAGCCCCATCATGCATCTCTATTCCTACTTCTCATGGCAAGGAAAACGATAAACACCCTAATTCTCACGCTCTCTAGAAAAGCGGTAAAAGAAAGCTATAAAAGGGTAAGAAAATACCAAACTAACAATAATCTGATATAGCAAATATCAAATAACCCGAAAAACTTCGTAAACTGCTGACAAGCAATAAATAAATTCGGTAAGCAATGTGTAGAAGCATCAAATAAGCATTGATCGGAATATGTGGCGAACACATCCGAACACCAACGGAAACCTGCAAAAGGATAACCACCCAAGCAATGCAGACAAAATGTGCATACGTGTGTGCAAGATCGGGATATGTAGAAGACATATCCAAGTCAATCAAACACCTACATAAAGTACATTAAATAATGTGCCACAATGAATAGAATATGTATCGACACATCCGGATAACAGAATCTGTGCAAAAACACATTAACCAATGTGTAATGATCAATGGAATATGTGTTGACACATCCTTATAACAAAAGTTGCACAAAAATACATTAAGCAATGTATAATGGTTAACAGAATGTGTGTCAACACATCCGTATATTCATAGACAACCTACAAGGGATAACCATCTAAATAATACAAGTTGACAAAGCACAATGTCATATGCACAAAATATAAGACATGTATCATACACATCCGTCCAACGGGACACCTGCACCGGATAACCATCTCTGGCAATGCAAGTCAATAATGCACAACGACATATGCATAGGACAAGGAATGTGTATTGTACACATCCAAATCAAACTCAAAAACCTGCATGAAATACATTAACCAATGTATCGAGGCAAACCAAAACAGAATGTGTGTCGGCACATACGTATAACAAAACCTGCACAAAATACATTAACCAATGTATAATGCGAAATCGAATGTGTATCAGCACATCCGTACAACAAAACCTGCACAAAAATACATTAACCAATGTATAATGGCAAACGAAATGTGTATCGATACACCCGTACAACAAAACATGCACAAAAATACATTAACCAATGTATAATGGAAAATAGAATGTGTATCGACACAAACACAACAACAAAACTTGCACAAAAAGTACATTAACCAATGGATAATGGCAAACAGAATATGTGTCGATACATCCGCAACAACAAAACCTGCACAAAAATACACTAACCAATGTATAATGGCAAACAGAATATGTATCGACACATCCGTAATGAAGCACCTACACAAAATATGATTAATGCAACACACTATCCAAGAATAAACGCCACGAGTTAGTAACAAACAATGTTTTTCGATCTCCCATGGTAACATGAAGTTACATGATAAAAAAAATTCAAGGTACCTCGCACAAATAACGAAAACGTTAAAATTAACAAGAAAAGTGCTTTTCGGAAGCACAAAGTTCAAAAGAGATTATTCACAACCTAATGTACAAGTATAAGCATGTGAGAAATGAAATAAAAACTCAAAAATCGGCTCGACAAAGTACTTATTCAGAAATTAAGCGAAAAAGTCAACTTGTCGGAATAAGCTAAAAACCACATGGTCAAATGCAAGCGTGCCAACGGATTCAAAAATGTGTTCGGTTTTAATCAATTCGGAGTGGAAGTGACGTTTTTATGAGGTTTTTAATGGCTGGACAACAACTCCATTTAGGCATGATGCACATAGAATTTGGTTCCGAAAGCATGAAATCGATTTGAAAACATGCCAAAACGTCTAGGACAAGTATTTCTACCTTGGACTTTTGATGAGAAATGGATTTCAGTTCACAAAAATGCATGAAAATGCATGAAAAGTGTAAAAATCATGAGCCGGTTTAATTTCCAATTTCTACTTGTTTTGTATTTTGAAATGAGGTATTAAATCAATTACATGATATGCAAATAACTCCACACGATTGGTTCTATAATTGATATGCCAAAATCGGAATTATTCAGGTCAAAACAATGCATAAAAATGCTTATTAACTCATGTAATGTTGCCACCAAATGCGATGCTTCATGAATGGAATTTATATCAACAAGTGGTAACATGTAAGCATTCAACCATTAACCAATGCCACACTTCGACATGATGTTACACATGAAATTAAAACAACCACAAGTCAAGATTCAATTACATCTTAATGCACCAATTCCATTAATCAACACAATGCAATTTAACTCATGAACATGTACATTACCCCACACCTCGACACACTTTCAAGTTCAAGAGTCAAGAAATTAGCATGTAAAATCAATGTAAATAATCAATAAAGTGATCAATCAACACATGAACATGCTATTTTCAATTCAAACATTAACACAAACACCTTATATGTAGGGAATTCAACTCATGAATATGCATTCAATTTTACACCCCGACACACT
Organism: Vicia sativa; assembly: GCA_021764765.1. Taxonomy (NCBI): domain Eukaryota; kingdom Viridiplantae; phylum Streptophyta; class Magnoliopsida; order Fabales; family Fabaceae; genus Vicia; species Vicia sativa. Next base: position 41,024,739 of record CM038792.1, read on the forward strand.
TTCTTTTTTTGCTTTCACACTCTAGTTCCTAGGGGAAAAGGGCCCTACTAGTCCAGAGCTCGTGCCGAGAGGTCATGGAAATGGCCAAGGAATGTTCCCACTAGGAACCGAACTCGGTATTCCCAGAACCTTCATTCCTTAACAGGAGCTCGTTTACCACTCGAGCACATGCGCTTGGTGTACACCCCAACACCACTTTCAAGTTCAAGAATCATGCCATCATCTTGTAAAATCAATTCAATTAACCATATAAAAATCAACTTTGCCTGGGGAGTACAGGTTACAGTCGAACAATCTCTGGGAAGATCATAACAAACCCTCTGCCATCGGAACAACGATCAAAGGTGTTACTTCATGTTCTTGGTTGCCACGTCCATTTTTGTGGACAAAAGTGCTAAGTACGTGGATGTAACATACCTCTGAAACTTCATAGATTTGGATATAGTGAAGGAATGGGAACTGGGGCTGGTTGTTTGGTATACATGTACCAAAAGTTGAATGAAGCCTCTAATTGGAAGACACGATAGCTCACAGGCTCTGCTACAAGGTTGACGGTAATTTTTATTCCAAATATTAAATTTTATTTTAAATTTCAATTAATAACTATAATTTGTTCTTACATGAATCTTATTCATTTTCATGGCTGAATCATTTCCCACTTTCATCGCATCCACAATTTTGAGATGGATATGCAATATAATGAGCATACGTCGAGGGATGCTATGTATGTTCTCTATAGAGAAAACCAGACTGTTCTACCGTTCTGGGTGTATCTGGATCGGACTATCCATGATGACATCCCATTGACGTCGTTCGAGGACCATCGGGAGATTATCCAGTTCAACTCCATCACATCGTACTCTGGGTGGCTAGCAAGTGGGAGCGACTCTATGGTCAAGTATCTGTCGAACCGATGCATGTGGAAATTTGGCTATATGCAAACCATACTTAGATCTCATTTGCATGCTTCTTTCAACACCATTCCCCATTGATATCTATATGACATATTTCAGGACTATGAGCATCATTTGATGTCAGAGGAGTATCGGATGATGCAGGCATCCAACAATTAGCATCATGTTGAGGGATACATAACATGGTTCTACATAGTATCACATCTTATCATGAAATTTAACGCTCTTGTACATCTACCTAGGCCAGCTCATTAGGATATTTTTGAGAACCAACAGAAAGAGGATGACCATGTCATTGATCTCTTGTCGATCTATCAGCGGATATAGATGATTGAGCGGGAGACTTTAGACATAGGTATCATTGACTGAGAGGTCCTAATGGCCATTGTAGATAAGATGGTCAAAGAGACAGAGAGTGCGGCGAAATACAAGAGACATAGGAGGGGCAAGTGAGTGAGGATCTGGCATACGTAGTATGCTATGCCTTTTTTTTATTTTAGAAGAATTATTGTATTATTTTTTTGTTAAATAATTTATTGTGTCTATTATCATTTTTTTATTTGTGATCATTTTTATTTGCGTTTTTATTATCGTTTTCATCTAATTATTTATCAAAACATTAATGATTTTGAAAAAAATATCATTGCATAGGGTTTCGAAGTTGCATCTTCGAAAGAACCACATCAAGGTGTTTCAAAGATGCATCTCCGAAAATATTGCTACATATTTAAATATAACTTCAAAGTGAAAACAAATTATTTTCATAGATGCATCTCCGAAACACCTTGATTTAGGGTGCATTCTGAGATACATCTCTGAAGGGTATTTTCGGGTTTTCAGAGTTTTTTCCCCACCCATAAGAGGTGTACAATAAAATACCTTATTTTTATTTGGCCTTGGGTATTATACTTAGGAAAATAGAATTTCTTAACACATCCTTATGCTTTCTTAAAGGTCTTTGCGAAAATCAAAAATACCTCTTGAATTTATATATGCATATCCGAACTCACCACATTACATATTTAGAGGGGCTTCCTCGGATATGCATGTCTGAAATAACTTTTTGTCAAGATCAAGGGGTTTCACATGTGCATCTCCAAATAAATCCCATAATTTAATTTCATGGGTGAAGTTTTCTAGTACAGGTAACACATGGTAATACTGATATCTCAACATCAGAACAACGTCAAGACATATGCTACAACATTCAATTTGACATCCTAAACAGATTTATCAAGATGCAAGTCATACTGAAATTAAATTGCAAAATGATAAATAACACATAGAGTTGTTAACCCAGGTCGGTGCAACTTACCTACTTTGGGGGCTACCAAGCTTGGAAGAAAATCCAGTATCAGTAGTATTAATTTAAAGTCTAAACTACCCTAATTTACAATTTCTCGCTTAATCCCTACCCAATGAAACTTCTACCCAAGAACCTCTTAGATATAAGAAATCTTCATCTTACTCCCTAAATCATCTTAGTGATATCAAACAGTCCCAATCCCAATGATTGTATTAAAAACAACTCAACAAGAAGATTACACTTCCAATACAAACTTAGTTCTTTTGTTTAAAAGCTTCAAGAGTGAGAACAATACTTAACTCATTACCTAAAGATTTATGAGTTAGAACATCATGTCTACCACAAGTATCAAAAGATACAAGGGTGATTTACAACTACACAACAGACTCTCAAAACCTAAGACTCTAAGCTTCCCCTAATTTTATAATTGTTGAAAGATTTGAATTACAATAGGCTAGGTCTTCTGTTTAAACACACCTCTGCTTTCCACGGGCTTCAAATTCTGCATTCAGAAGTTTCTTGATCCATAAGCTAAGTGATGCACCAATTGTGCCGCCAAATCTTGGAATAAACAATACAAAGTTTCCTAAATTGTCTCAATATCCAATTTAGTAACTTGTGTACATCTGGATATATAGAACCTTGTTCCAAATTAAATCATCTTAAAATGGAAAATTTATTGAGATATATCCAATATAAATATCACAGAATCAAATCAAATATGTTAAGATTTAAAAACAGCAGCTCCTGTTGTATCAGACCAAGATGTCATGACATCTTCTTCGACATTTGGCTACAAAACTCATAACAGCAAAACTGTTATGATAATTGATAGGAATGTTGCACCATCTTGATCAACAACAATATATAACCATATTTTAGTAAAATTATGTCAATCCTAAAACTATGGAACCAACAATCTTCTCCTTTGACAAATTTTGGCTAAAACAGCAAAATAATTCTAACTGATGGACAATCATGTTTCTCCTAAAGTGTTGCATCAAGCAAACAACATTATACTAGATTCAATGACATTTTCCCCTATTTAACCAAAACTTTGAAAAAAATATAGTAAAAGAGAAAACAAACAAAAGAAATGAAATTAACACGAAAAGAATCAATAGAAGTAAAAATTGATTCAAGACAAACAAATGAAAAGAAAACCAAAACCGAATCAATAACTTGATGCAATACTATAACATCAAATTGACTTAAAATATAGAACAAAAGGAAAAAAATAAAAACAAAAGAAAACAAAAAACTCAAACACTTGACTCAAAATAACCATACCAAGGACAAACAGAAAAAAAAATACATTTTTTGTGTTTTTGTAATAAACATATAGCATATAACAACTATTCACCACAACCTTCCGAGTCAATGACATTGACCAAATCTTCACCAGTCTCTGAGTCTAAATCATGTATATACACATGTTTCTTATTGAGGGACTTCACCTTGATTATAAGTTTTTTCTCTATTCTGGATGTTCCAGTAGATATTCTAACATTTGTTACAGTGTTGAACACTACTTTCTTTGAACTAGAACTCACTTCCTTCTTAGTTTCCAGCAGAAGAACTTTCTTTGCATCAACAATTTTAGAAGATTTGCTCATGTTGAAACACAACTTGTGAGGATAGTGAGGTTGTAAGGTCTTTAAATACAAGGAGAGTTACTTAGATTGTAATGAAACCTTACTTGTACCGATAATTCAGTCAATGGAAGCGTTGTTGGACTGAGATAAAATCTTCTTTAGTAATAGTGAAGAACTCGATATGAGAGGGACACGTTCTTGATCAACTTTCTCTCTTTCCAAGCTTTGACTGGTTGAAAAAGTTACAATATTTAAAATGACATTCTTCATGCCATTGAAAATGATTCTTCTGATATTACACACTCCACTAGGTGAAAGAATATAGTTGTCACAATCGTTCAAACAGTTACTACTATACTTCTTCAGTAATGCAATTCCAAAATTATCCCTCACATTCTCATTGTAACTTGCTCCTCAAGTTATGATGAAAATACTTATAAATCTTATTAGTCATACCAAGCTTAAGAGTGTCAATATAAGCCTGAGACAATAATGACAAAATCAATGATTTTGTTTTGCAAGCATAATAAAATCCCTGTATCTTGATTATAGTAACATATCACACTACAATGTCATGATATTCCTTTTAACATTGCACTATTTTAGTAATCAACCAAATTGAAAATACATCTTCCTTCACCAATGTACCTAATCTTAAAGATATAACTGGATTCAATAAATTCTAATCTAAGTGACCAAAATATTATCCAATAATTCAATCTTCTTCAGACTCGACCAATAGCTTTTTACTCTAAGACTCCCTAATATCACACACTTCATCTTTGAAACAGTTGATGATCATAGACTATATAAACTCCAAATAATGAACTCGTTATTAAACAAATTATTTTCTTGGCAACCTTCTTATTCAGTGCCTCGTAACTTATTAGAATCTTCCACAAACTCTGGAGTAACAAATTGTTGGATGATGTTCCAACATTTTGTTGAGCATCAATATCTTTTTCAAAGAACACATCACTAATTTTGATGTTGAAATTAACATCACTAAAAGTATATTTCTCAGTATAATAACTCAAAAACATATATTATTTTCATTCCAGAAGTAGATAAGAACCTTTGAAGACTTTACAAATAACAAATTTTTTTTGCAATAAGACATAAATGAAAATTATATATATATATATATATATATATATATATATATATATATATATATATATATATATATATATATATATATATATATATATATATATATATATATATATATATATATATATGTATGTCTATCTACCAAAAAAAACTCATCTTGCATTGTACAAATTAGATCCATAGAACACCTCAATAATCCATCTCAATTCCTCCTGCCAACCTTTGGACTAATGGAACACCTTCAACCATTAAGCTAGCACCTTTTATCAAATATAGAGGATATAACTATAGAAAAACAAATGATCAAGTGTTTATTTTGTATTCCTGCAGAAACCACAATTACTTTCTTTTATCATATTAAATCTCAGAAGTAATATTATTTGCATCAATTAAATTAATATATTTTATTTTTGATTTATATATAATCAATTAAAATTTTAAAAAATAAATAGTTATCGAGCAGAAAAATAAACTCAGTATTTCTTCCAAAATCTACTAAATTTGTCGATAAGGATAAAGACGAACTAAATGTGCAATAATATGGGTCTGTGTTCGAAAACCTACTCCCAATCTTCCTCCCATATGCACATAGTGGAGACCATATGGAGGAACCATCCATGCTACTTTTTTTCCTTTTTCTTTTCGCCACTTTATTATTTATTTTTTTCTTGGAGTTTTATAGACAAGCCCATGACCCCTCCATGTGGTTTAGAGAAAGCTTTTAAATAAACAACACATTTATTTCTCAAATGCTTGTCCTTTTCCTTACCTTAACTTTTGTTGTAATCACATGGCGTAGACCATATGAAAAGCAAATTTAGTATTATAAATTAAAGAGAGAAGAATAAGTAGGAGGGTTGGTTTGTCTACATGGCAAAGAGAGTTGTGATAATTATTGGTAGTAAAGATTGTTATGGTGTTGGAGTGTGGCTTGACATAACACATGTGACTATGATTATGATTCTTTTCAACACCTATATACTACCCTATTTTCATATGATTCATAACAAAATATAGGTTCTCTTTCATTCTCTGTTAAGATAATATCGGCTGAAAGAAACTTCAAGGAAACAAAAGGAAGACGGAACTTGTAATTTAAGAGATAGGGGATACTTATAAACATTATGGACTCTAATATGGTACAAGTATAATAGTAGATCTCATCACATATAGTTTTATGTATATAAATAAATAAAATAGTACTATTTTCGTGAAGTAAATTTTTTTTTTTAGTTCATGCAATAATAAATATATTTGGTCTAATAAAAGACCAAATATATTCGTTATTCAATGAATTTAAAAAGAAAAAACTTATAAAAATAAGTTGGAGGGAATATATACTTTCATTTGATAAATTTGATAAATGATAAGTTATCCTTCTAACAAAAAAAAATCTGTATTCAAATTAAGTTCTATATATTTCATTATTTTATATTTAATATATTTTATATTTATAAATTTTCAACAAGTTATAATTTTTTTTCATGATATAACTTAAAAATATTTTTAAACATGAGGGAAAAATAAGATATCATATAAGAATAATATATTTTGTTTTTCCTTATTACACAATCTCTCAACAAAATTTAAAATATTAAAAAAAAAGTCATTGTAGTAATATGTTTAACAAATATTACATTATTTTTACATACTTATTCCTAAAAATATTAAAATTATAATAAAAAAATTTAATTTATGTTTTAATGATATTTTCAATAAACGTATTTTTGCAAAGAAATTGTTTATGTTTATTCTATTTTGATAAAGACTTTGTATTAAAAAATTATAAACAAAAATAAATAACAATTAAAAAATGAAAAAAATAATTTTGTAAATAGAAAATGTCTTATTGTATTTTTTCAAAATAACATAAATATTTATTATTAAAGTGATCAATGTTAGAAAATTAATTGTAAATTAAATGGATCGAGTTTCTTTATAATATTTTAAACAATTTCAAATTATCTTAGAGCCAACGCGCATGAATATTCAAGATAATTCAATTTATTTTGAATTTGAATAAGTCAATTAGTGTTGTTTCATAAGGTTGTAATCTTTGATAAACACGCTCTTTCAGCAACGGTTTTTTACTAAGGATTGCAATTTTTTGCCTACTACAATTCTTTTTAAAGTATTTCTTATTTTGATTGCTTACTGCAACACTCCACGAAACGTTGTCTTTTTTCAATTAAAAACTGTTTACTACAACACTTCACAAAATGTTGCTTATTTTAGAATTCAAAAAACAAACCAACAACTACAACACTTCACAAGTGTTGCCTATTTCCAAATTTAAAAAATAAATTTCACTTGCATATTTTCTTATAATTTTAGAACACATCCATGATCATCAATTATTGTTATTAATTACAACAATTCTCCACTCGATTATTAAAAAAAAAATCCCCTTGTTTTAATAATGACAAGACCAATTTTAAAAAAGAAAACTAAATTTTAAGGTAGAAATTTTTTGAACATGTTATCCCTTGTGATTATACCAGTGTTATCTTACATACCCACACACCCCCACCCCCACACACACTCACTCTTTAATAGTTTTCCGTCTATATCTCTCACCTAACATTATTTATGGCCATGTGATTTTCACGTTTCATGAATTTATTGTGAGAGAAATTCCATATCTCACTTTGAAACAATACCATCTCGAAATTTACATAGGTGAAGTTCATATTGTACCTATTTTTTTGAGATACATATTCACGACATTTGAAATTCATTAAAAGTTTGAAAACTCCTCCCTCAAAAGTAATTGTCAGTATTATCACATAATATTTCACAAACATCCAAATCAACGACTTGTTGTTACCCATTGAATCTTGAGGTTAATGTTCTAATAATGTTAGATTGGGTTTCCACAGTTGTTGAAACTCTTATTTAAGTAGTTTTAATCTCATACCTCTTGAGGCAGTCTTTGCTAAATCTCTGACTGGTGATTTAGTAAATGGACCAACTATATATATATATATGTGTGTGTGTGTGTGTGTGCGTGTGTGTGTGCGCGCGCGCGCGTGTATGTGTGGTGTGTGTATGGTGTGTGTGAAATGATTTCATCCATAATCAATTTTCTCACGAAGTAATGTATAATACTTATGTGCCTAGACTGTCCATTAAACACTTTGTTGTATGCTCTAACTAAAGAGTCTTGACTATCACAATGTATCCAAGTCTTTGAAGAATTATTTTTAGCCAATGGAACCTCCAACAGAAGGTCCCTCAACATTTCAAGTACTTTGCAAAATATTATATACTTTGTGAATAAAATTAGAGATGGATAAAATGGTAGTTTAAGAACTAGAAGAATTAAACCAAATTCTAACGGTTTAAAAGCGAAATGCAGATAATGGGCTAGAGAATTCTTGTATAGTATTGAATGGTGTAACTTGTTTTCTTATATAACTTTACATATCATATTATAATTTTCTAATGCAATCCTAAAAGTACATTTGATAATGGGTCGAAAAAAAACTCAAACAACATAAGATATAATAAAATCATCTTCTAAACAAACATTAATAATAACATTCATCAACAACAAACCTTAAACAACATACAAGATACGACAACCAACTCTTATTAACAACAACAAAATCATCAAAATATAGCATAAACTACATACAACATACAAATTTTATTACTAACAATAATAACATATCAACTCATAAAATATTTCAGAAACTTACCTATCCCAAAATGGAATCCACAATGAAAGGAGGATGAAGCTAAAGTGGGAGATGCAAACTTGTGTTAAATTTGAATGGATGTCATTATAGGTCTTTCACATAAGTTTGCAGCGCTCGCTTTAGCTTCATCGTTCACTTTCTCTACCTAAAAGTTAAAACCAACATAAAGTTCAAACATTATGAAACAAGCTATTGAAACGTAAACAATGATACATATAAACAACATAGTTCACTTTTTAGGTCATATTCTACACTGAGTTTGAAATCTAAACTATTGTGAAGACAAACCTGTAAGATAACACATATATTCACACATACGAGAGAAACGAGTGAGAGAGATGTTATGATTTTATTTTGAGAGAAATGATTGTTATGTACTAAAACGAGAGATCATTTTGCTTATATATAAATATGTAAGATCTTTCACCATGGTTGATGATAAGAACAGTGATTAAATAATTGCATCACAGTTGATTATATGAACCGTGATGATATACAAGGGAACCCATTTTGTCACGAAAAAAAAGGAAAATTATTGGTGTTGATATTCAAATCCTTACACTGCAGATAAATTTGACCTTGATTATTAACTATGACTGTAGTGAAATGTCTTTTAGTAAATACAAAAAAAAAATGCCCAAAAAGAGTTATTACCACAGTTAACAAGAATAATGTTGTAGTACGGTGTTACAAAAGATCTATTTTATAGTAGTGATAATTTGAAATTTCGTAAATTTTAAAATATTATATGAATTAATTGTGTACCTTTCATCACCATATAAATATAAAAGATTTTAATTTTTTTTAAATAACATCATTTAATATTAATCACAACTAAAAAATCTTGAAGGAAGTCAGGAGGAAGAACATCTTATCTTTGTTCATCACTTATTCTTGAAGCAGAAGCCTCGATTGCCATTATTAGAAAAATACTATAACATTAGTAAAAAATTAATTGTAAATTAAATGGATCAAGGCTATATTCATGAATGATCACTTTCCTTATAGTACTTCAAGCACCCTCAAATTGTCTTAAAGTCAACCCGCATGAATATCTAAAATAATTTAACATATTTTAAGTTTGCATAAGACCGATAAAAACTCGAATGTAGGGATGATGAAATTTGAAATTTGTAGTGAAGAGGGTGTACTTTTGTTATGTATTTTTATGAATCATGAACTATGAATTTATAGGTCAAGTAGTGTTTTTTCACAATCTGACTGTGACCTTCGTGAAACACATCCTTTCAACAACAATTTTTATTGAATATTACAATTTTTTGCCTACTGCAACACTTTTAAAGTATTGTCTATTTCAATTGCTTATTAGTGGAACACTTCACGAAGTGTTTCCTATTTCTGAATTAAAAAAACAAACAACAATTCACAAACGTTGCTTACCATTTTAGAATACACTTTTGTTATTATTTTTTGTTATTAATTATAACATCTAGTACAATTCATCTACTATGTGATAGTTGAGATGAAATAATATAAATTATTGATTTATCTTCGATCTATAGGTATTTGTGATGCACTTTGGATCAATTTTGAGTTAAAAATTTACCAGATTAAAAAATAAATTTACTCGCGGTTTAATTTGCATCAATTATTTAGATATCTCCATAATAAGTTATATTTTATATTAAGATTAAAAAAATATTAATTAATAGTAGATTTGAAATAATATATAATATAGTATATTAAAATTAATATTATAAAGGATCAATTATGGTTAAAATAAATAAAAATAATAAAAATAAATATGTTAAATTAAACTAATAAATAATATTAAAAAATAAATATTATCAAATATTTAATTGATATAATATATGATATTAGTCAAAAAATAAATATACAAATATATAGATATAGTTTGATTTGGTCGATTTTAAAAAATTAATAAAAAAGTTTGGTCTAAATCAAGTGATTTTTATAAAATGAAATTCAAACCCATTGAATAGTTTTCTATTTTCTGAATTAGTTTACATTTTATTTAAATCAATTTGAATTTAAATACCCCTAATTTAATTTATAATAGCAATATTTTTATAATAATATATTAATATAAATAAATTATTAATACAAATAAATTAATAAATTAATTTAGGATGCCAACAAACATGCGCTTTAAGTACATGTTAAAATAATATAATTATAAAAAATACGTGCAATAATAAATTAGATTCATGAATTTCCACTATCTTTATAAATAGTATCGTTAATATGTATCATTGAGATACATGTTAACTTTTTTTCATTAATTTAAAAGGATATAAACGTTCATTATAATTACCAACACGAGGAAACAAATTATGAATGATTTTGCTATAACTTCTAACGGTTACAATAGGAATGATCAAGAGAATTCTACTCTAAAAAAAAAAGCAGAAGTAATGAACAAGAGAAGCATTATCAAAGCAATCAGGACCTAAATGTTTCAGCTAAATGGGACAAAGATTTCCCATCTTCAACATCACGTACATTACCAACCCTAAATTTAAAACATGATAAAATAAAAACCAAAACCATTACGCAATCTATTCTTTAATCTTTGTTCCTAACTCACTTTTTTTATATAGTTTGTTTATGTAGTTATAAAGCATAAACCAATAGTCATTGATTTTAAGTCAGAAACTAAACACTAAGCACTAATAATAGTTTAATGCTTAATTAGTGGAGGTAGTACTATATTCTTAATTAACTATCATTATGTTTTGAAGAATTAGTACTGCAAGTTTGGGTTCTAAACTTTATTAGTTTGAAATATCTAATCAAGTTCTAATTGCGGAATAATTAATAGTAGTACATGGCTGTCATGTACGAAAAATTGCTGGAATTAATACTATATATGCTTCCTTTTAGTTTTTTTATTTATTTTCTAAACAGAAAAAAGGTTATATATCCTTCCCTATCATTTAATTAATGGAAAAAAAGGACCCAGCATCTAGACATATCCATTAATTGTTTAATCCATTGCAACCTTTAAACTTCATAAATTAAATAGTACTATTATTCTTTATTTCTTTTAAAAGTAGTACTGTATTGTAAGAAATAGATATATTTAAAAAAAAAGACTACCTTCAATCTTAAATATAGGGTTTTATATTTGTCTTGGGGATAACATTACCTCACCTGATATCTACCATATAATAAATCAACATGTTCTGGATAAATCAAAAATATCTTTTTATTGGTCAATTACCTTTTTTTTTTTGTGTGTGGATAAAATAGATATTAATAATATTAACCTTAATAATTATTATTCTGTACAGCTATTAATTATTTTATTTGTTACCAAGATAAACTGTTTGATTCTCAAACTTCAACAAATACATTGGTTTCTACCATTGATCTTCTACCATATCTTTTCACGTAACTTCTTTCTCTTATCACATTTTTTCATCTTCTTTCCAATAGTATGTGTTACTTTCACTTACCGACATTGTGTTCCATTTTTATCTTCTCAGAGCTACATATGCATAAGTTCCACAAAAGTGCTTCTCAGAGCTACATAAACTTATGTTCCATAAAAGTGCAAAACTCCTAGTTTTGTATTTTTTTACACTGATTTATCTCGATTTATTCCTTCGAGCCTACAAACACTAAAACACATAACCAACACATAAAATATAGAAGAACGAAGTAAAATATTTGATCATATAAAGAAAAGATAACTGAAATTAATGGTAAATAATTGTGTAAAAATCACTGATCAAACCCCTCAAACCGTAAGCCGTTGTTTGACCTAAAGCAACAACCACAAGAGCTCATGACATTTAGATCATACAGGTACTCACATTGATCAAGAGGTAGTGCGTCCGACAATCACATGACGCGAAGAGTTTTTGTAAGAACCCACTACGCCAAAAAGCACTTTTAAAAGCAATGTTATAGGCATATCAAATGAAAGCGCTTTTTAGGAGAAAAGCGCTTTCATTTCATATGCCTATAGCAGCACTTTTGAAAGCGCTGTCGTTGCTAGTTTTATATTTAAAATTATTGATCTTAAAAGGCGCTTTTAAAAGCACTGCTATAGGCATATGAAATGAAAACGCTTTTTAGGGAAAAACGCTTTCATTCCATATGCCTTTAGCAGCGCTTTTAAAAGTGTGGTCGTTGCTAGTTTTATTAAAATTGTTAAACCCTAAACTAATTCTTTCTATTTTCCCTTCTCTGACCCACGATTTTCACTGTTCTCTCTTTATTGTTCTCACCTGTACTCGCGTCTGTCACCGGAAACCTCTGTCTCTCGCCATTCCATCCAAACCGCTGTCACCGGGAACCTCCGTCTTTGTGTTAACTCTTCATCACCAACTCTTCACTGTGTTCTTCATCGTCTCACCAGTACTCGCGTCCGTCACCGGAAACCTCCGTCTCTGTGTTCTTCACTGCCTCACTAGTACTCGCGTCCGTCACTGCCTCACCATTTACAACTTCTTCAAGTGGTAAACATATTCACTTTCATCCTTTTTGTTGATTTTATTCCCAGTTTTGTTTGATTGTTTTTGGTTTGATTGTGGTTTTTTGATAATGGAACTCTGTTTGGATTTGTTAGCTTTTTTGTGTTGACAGTGTTTTTTTATAGATAATGGAAAATGTTTTGCATTTTGGTGATTTGTGATGTAATTGTTAGTTCGGGAATTTCGATTGTTCATTACAAATAATCACTGATATACTCGTGGAAAATCCGGAACTACTACTCGGCATAACTCTGTGGAAGAATATAAGCTTGGTTTTGTTTGATTGTTAACTTTCTGATTTATTAGTGCCTAAATTGAGTTGAGATTGTGATGATTTAGTTGAAATCTGTGAACTGATTTTGGATACTTAGTTTGTTTGGTCAACTTGTTAAAAGGAATTGGGTCGTTATACACTCTAATTTGTCAATACTCTCCAAACTTTAGATTTAGAGGTATTTCACGAATAAGAAATTTGGTTAAAATTGAGGTAGAGGGACCTCAATTTTGAAGGTGTTTTTACCCTTATAGTCAAGTGCAATACCAATGTTCTTCTCCACCCAATTGAATTTTAACACAAGTTTTGGTTTCTAGTATTTACAGGGACTGTTTTATGACATCCCAAACAAATTGTTGACTATGTCACTAAGTGATAAAAGTGTGTCATTAGTTAGTATAGAAATAATCAGAATTACCACATGAGTTTATTATACATTATGTTTTAGGGATTATTATTTCAGTTGATAGATCTTTAGATGAATATCTCTTGCTATATAACTATTTTTATGCATGAGTTTGTGGACTGTGTTGGTTTGTTCTATAATCTACTATGTTTTAAACTATTTTTTAATGTTGAATGAACCTTACAAAATCTACATAGACATGAAATGAAATTGATATAAGTGTGGCTACTAGTGTAACTATACACCAATGGCTGAATTTTCGTGACGTCTTGGCTGAAGTTTTAATTTGAACTTGGAACAGTGACTTCGGTTATGGTGGCGTTGTGAATTCCGTTTGCGTTGAACACTAGTTTGAGATAATTTCAATTAGCATGATTGAATTTAGGTAGTTGCAGCCCAGATTTTGGTTTAGGGGTTTAGAAGTTGAGTTTCTTTGGTTTTAGTTTTATCCGTGAATTGAATTTCTTGAACGATCGATTACTTGGTTCTAGAATTGTTCATATATAAGTTTCTTGAATTGTTTTATATGTTATGACTTATCCTTGATGTTGTTTTATATGTACAACACTCATTCCTTGTGTTTTTGTAAGTTTGACCTTCTCGTTTCAACTTCTCGATGTTGCTGTTCGATAAATCCGAGGTAAATTTCTTCCTCAAATTACTGGTATTGTGATGAATTTGTCTAAAATTGCGTGAATATGTTGCGTTTTCTTGCTACGAATCTATTCCGTGTATACTTTGCGTTTTGACAGAAAAGCAGTATACTATTTTCTGCCCTAATTAGTTGTTTTTGTTTAGCTTAATTAGTAAAACCATGGATAAGACATGGATTTATTCCAATCGATTGTTGAAAGAGTACGAGAATATGGTATCTGAATTCGTTAAGTTTGCTGTTGCGCACACCAAAGACCCCAGTTGAATGACATGTCCTTGTTTGTGTTGCTGTTATAGGAGTCGGGTTGACGCGGTTCAGTTGGCCTCACATTTAATATGATATGGAATTGATAGAAGTTATACATGTTGGAATATGCTTGGTGAGAAAAGTAACGAGAATGTTGAATCGGGGGATAATATGACCTATGCTTCAAACGACAATTGCACATACATACGATTATGATCGAGTCGAAGAGATTGCAGAAGCACTGAAGAAGATCTTAATGATTGTCCTAAAATGTTCGAGAGGTTGGTAAGCGATGCAGAGAAACCGTTGTATAATGGTTGTACAAAATTCACAAGATTGTCTGCGGTATTAAAGTTGTACAACTTAAAGGCAGAATATGGATGGTCGGATAAAAGTTTCACAAAGTTATTAGCCCTTATGAAAGATATGCTACCAGAGGATAATGTTCTTCCCAATCGAACATATGAGGCCAAAAAGATGTTGTACTCTATTGGCATGAGCTATGATAAGATACATGACTGTCCAAAAGATTGCGTTTTGTTTCGGAACGAGTATGCATTGTTAAATGATTGTCCTAAATGAGGTGCCCCTCGATATAACAAAAAGTTGTCTCCGACAAAAGTCTAATGATATTTTCCTATAATTCCGAGATTTAGATGGATGTATCATAGTGAAACCGATTAAAGACACTTGACTTGGCATGCAGATGGAAGAATTATTGATGGAAAGTTTCAACATCTGGAAGATTCACCAAAGTGGATGAAAATTGATAATGATTATCCTGAATTTGGAAAAGAAGCAAGAAACCTTCGCTTGGCATTGTCTACTGATGGAATGAACCCACACGGTATTCCATGTATCTCGCATAACATATGGCCTGTGATTCTTATGATTTATAGCTTACCTCTGTGGCTATGTATGAAGCGTAAGTACACAATGTTATCTATGTTAATTTTTGGGTCTAAACAACCAGGAAATGACATAGACGTATACTTGGAACCTTTAATCGAAGATTTGAAGATTTTGTGGGAGAACAGTGTGGAGGTTTATGATGGGTACAGGAAAGAAAGTTTCAACTTAAGGGCGATGTTGTTTGGAACAATTAACGATTTTCCAGCATACGAAAATCTATCCGGGTATAGCATTAAAGGTGAAAAAGCGTGTCTTGTATGTGAAGATGGAACCGATATGACACGATTAAAACTTTGTCAGTAGAATGTCTTTCTCGGTCATCGTAGATTCTTAAATTCTAAACATCAATATCGTGGATGGAGAAAAGCGTTCAACAGAGATACCGAACAACGTAGAGCTCCGCCTGGATTGACAGGTGATCAAATCTTTGAAAAGGTGAAAGATGTGAGTATTCAGTTTGGCAAGCCTTTTGCAAATAAAGTTGTCACATGTGGGTGAAAGAAGAGGTCGATTTTTTTTGAATTGCCATATTGGAAATCTTTGTACATAAGACATTTTCTTGATGTTATGCATATTGAAAAAATATATTTGACAGTGTTATTGGTACGTTACTCAATATAAAAGGGAAGTCTAAGGATGACCATAAAGCAAGGGAGGACATGATAGAGATGGGAATAAGAACTGAATTGGGACCCGTGAAGAAATGAAGACGAACATATCTACCACCTGCTGTTTACACTCTATCCAGAAAGGAGAAAAAATATTGTGTAAGTTACTAAGTGGAGTTAAAGTTCCAGAAGGCTACTCATCAGATATTAGAAGACTTGTGTCTATGAAAGACCTCAAGTTAAAGAGTTTAAAGACGCATGATTTCCATGTTATAATGGAACATTTTCTACCGATAGGTATACGTTTTATTCTTCCAAAAAAAGTAAGAAGCGCAATAACTAAATTGTGTTTTTTCTTCAAGTCAATTTGCAGTAAGGTGATCGATCCTGAGATCTTACCAACATTGCAAAAATAAATAGTTGTTACTTTGTGTGATCTTGAAATGTATTTTCCTCCCTCTTTTTTGACATAATGGTTTATCTTGTCGTTCATCTTGTGAAAGAGACACAATTGTGCGGACCAGCTTATATGAGATGGATGCACCCTGCTGAATGTTATATGAAAATATTAAAAGGGTATGTGAAAAATCAAAGTCGACCAGAGGGTTGTATTGCTGAACGATACATTGTTGAAGAAGCGGTTGAGTTTTGTACTGAATATCTGTCAAATGTTTAATCAATTGGACTCCCCAAATCTCATATTGTTAGGGAAAAAAAGAAGGTAAGAAGCTAATTGGAAATAAAGTTATGACAGTATCAAGGGTCGAACGGGATCAAGTGCATTTGTATGTTCTGCACAATGAGATTGAGGTTGAGTCGTATGTTGAAATG
The DNA here is from genome assembly GCA_021764765.1 of Vicia sativa. NCBI lineage: Eukaryota > Viridiplantae > Streptophyta > Magnoliopsida > Fabales > Fabaceae > Vicia > Vicia sativa. Next base: position 41,041,763 of record CM038792.1, read on the forward strand.
CACAAGGGTGTTCTTCGAGGTTTAAATCCGAAAAGAAATGATAATTGGATTGTACGAGAGCCCAATCGAAGTTTCATACCATGGTTTAAGGAACATATTTATTCAAAGTATCGTTCAGATCCCCCTTCAGTAACAGAAAGGTTGAGATGTTTAGCATATGGTCCAAGTTTGGTTGTATTTTCTTATAGCGTATACACAATTAATGGATACACATTTTATACCAAAGAAGAGGATGATAAAAGTACTATGCAAAATAATGGTGTCACCTTGGTAGCTGAAGCAATGCACATATCAAGTGTGAAGGACTTAAACTCGAAATTTGCAAATCTGTCATATTTTGGGGTTATCGAGCGCATTTGGGTGTTTGATTACGAGAAGTTTCATATTCCTATATTTGGTTGCAAGTGGGTTGAAAATAATAATGGCATACGAATGGATAAGTCAGGATTTTTGCAAGTGGATCTTAATAGGGTGGGGGTACAAAAATGAGCCTTTCATTCTAGCCACTCAAGCTAAACAAGTGTTCTATGTCACTGATCCGATAAGTACGAAATGGTATATAGTGCTTTTATCTAACAAAGTAATTGATGAAAACATTGGAGATCAAGGCGATATTGGTGTTGACATTGAATATTTTACCAGAAATGATCAAAATGAGAATGAATCGTGTATTAGAAATGATCATAATGAGGGTATTTGGATCAACCCAACCGTCCGCGTTGTTAAGAGACGAGTATAACATATTCCTACCAAGAAAAGAAAGATACGTTAGTGAAAAAGGTAATAGTATATATAATTATAGCCTATATCATTCAACAAAATTTAATTATATGTCATTTTATATATATATATATATATATATATATATATATATATATATATATATCAATATATATGGATTATTGATTATGGATTTTTATATTTGTCATTTCATTTTTATTTATTTTTCTTTATTACAGGTCAAATGACTAGTAATCAAGAAAACTCACAAGATGCAAATGCTCCAGATGATAGTTCAGAAAAAGATATTACACGAGGCATAACTATTATAAGGGGAATCATCCATGATAGAGATAGAGGAGTAACATATAATGTAGATTGGAATGATGAGGACCAACTAATTGGGTCTAATGATGCAAAGTTGACAAGCTACATTGGTACACTTGTTCGTATGCACATTCCGATCACCACTCCTAGATGGAAAAGAGGAGAGTTGGATGAAGGTAAAGAGAAAGTTTGGAATGAGATAAATGTATCATATATGGTTGTTGTTATTTGCTTTATCTTGATGATAATGTGTTTAAATTACTTATACTAACACACTCTATGCGTATGTTTTTTGTAGAGGTCTTTTAACATTGAAGATACCCGTAAAAAGTATATACTTGGTTTGACCGAAAAAAGACACTGAGGGTGGAGAACTTTTTTAACAAACAAGTATCTTAAGGATGAGGAAGGAAATTTTCTTGAAGAGGATTCAGAATGTCCAAAGAAGTATGAGAGCTTCATTACTCCTGAAGAATGGGTTGCTTTTGTAGGCCAAAGAAAAGACAAGAATTTCAAGAAAGTAAGTGCCATAGATCGCAAGAGAGCGTCAAAACCCACATATCCATACAAAAAAGGGCGTTTGGGATATGCACGCTTACAGGAAAAAATTGTAAGTAAATATAAATTCTACGATCTTATTAATTCTCTCAATGTGTTATAATTAATGATCTTATTATTTTGTGTCAATGCGTAGTTATAAGAGACGAAAAGTGACGAAACATTACTACCAACACATGTGTTGTGGAAGGAAGCTCGTGTGGGCAAGGATCGAGTTGTTAATCCCGATGTTCAACATATTTATGATGAATGTGTAAGTATAACATTGTGTCTTTAATTAAATCAAATGTTTGTTAATATATAATTAATTTTATATCTCCACTAATAATTTTCGATATGTAAATGAATTACAGGAGACCCTATCGCAACCAGTATCCACAAGTGAGGACCAGGATATCAGGAGCGTACTTAGTCGAGCACTAAATGTTGCTGAGTATCCCGGTCGGGTGAGGGGTAAAGGTCATGGTGTGACTCCAACCTCCTTGTATAAGCATCCAAGGAAAAGAAATCCTAGCAATGCAGAAGTGATGCAAACATTACAAAAATTACAAGCACAAGTCCGTGAATTACAAAAGGATAAAGAGAGATATATGGCAGAAAAGAGCAGTTCACAGTTGAAAGAAACTAGTGACAAAGCTAGTATCAACTGTCAAAATAAATTTCCCGAGGTAATTAAGATGATAATCAATTGGATAAAGTTTAATTGCAATTTATAACGGTTATATTCTTTTTTCTTACTGTTTAAAATTGTTCAATTTCTGTAATAATAACGGCTCTATATTTTTCAGTTCACTTCCTTTATAAATTGCACTTAAACTTTCTCTAAGTCTCTCTGTTAACTCAAGTTTCTCTTTTTTTGTTTGTTTTTGTTTTAGGGCATTTCATCTACTATACCTATCGTCACCGGCTTACTGCCTAAGGGAAAACTACATAATACTTTTGGAGATTTACTTCACCATAGACCGCTCCCGAATGGACACATGAAAGTATTGGTTGATATTGCTCTAGATATGGATGCGTTGATACCGGTACCTAACATTGTTTCAGAGACCACATTGCTGTGAGATGCAATAGGATCTTTTGTTGCATGGCCATCAGACCTCATTTTCATAGATGATCAGGTATGTTGAAAACCATTATGAATCTTTAAGTATTCAACTGTCAGTTCTGACCTTATTTTTTTATATGGCAATTTTAAACTCCTACAAAACCCGCATCTATGGATAAAGGGTTTTGCAGCACAGTGAGTCTGTTGCATCACAAAAAGAGGTACGTTTAAAGTGTTAATTATATGATCCGAATAAAAAACTGCATAATTTAATAGTTTACCTAAGTCTATATGATTTTTAGGTACCTTTTCAAGGGTCACAACAAGTGAGCCAGAAAATTGGTAGCGTACAACCCAAGAAAAGGGTTCCTGTCAAAAAAATTTTGCCTCGATTTTGGTAGTGTCTTGAAACAATAGTGGGAACATCAAATTTGATGAATGGTGGTATTCGTCAAATGGATATGGATGAAGGTATCTTTGGTTTTTCTTGCACAGAAATAATTGGACAAGAGGACATGGAAGAGATTTTCCTTCATAGAGAATTAGGCGTCAGTGTTATGCACTCATACATTTGGTAACCCGATCAATATATTATTTAATTAGTTGAACATTTTTTTAAAACATTTCAATGAAAATAGTCTAATATTAATTACGTTTTTATTTAAGGTTATTATATGACAAATTGATGCGCGGGAATCAATTGTCAAACAAATTTCATTTCGTGTCTTCCTCCCGTGTCAGCGGAGCGAGAATTGTTAGGGAACCAGATACAGTAAGAGAACACTTAGTCGAGAGATTCATGGCCACCGACAGTACAGAAAGCTTGTAACTTTGGGCGTATAATACTATTCCGACAGGGTTAGATTTTCATTCTAAGTTCATTTTAATATTTGTATTTTTTGCGTAAAAAATTTCCATCTAAACTGTTGTTTTAATTTATAGACGTCACTAGTTGTTGGTTGTTATCGATCCTATAAAAGAAGTGGTCTATTATTTGAATTCGGTTGACGGTGATTGGACAAATTATCCGGATATGAAGTTAATGATTGATACGTAAGTGAAATTAATCTAAATATTCGTGTGTATTTATATATTTAATTATTTTTGTGACATTGTTCTAAATATTTTTTTATATTTTGTTAGAGCAATACAAGTATTCCGAAGCTCGGGTACAAGGTCTAAATCAAACAACATTAATTGGATAAAAGTGCAGGTATATTAATTTCCATAGTTTTGCTTATAATGTTTATGCTACCTGATTAAACAAGACAACTATATATTCTTATTTGTTTTTCTATGTAGTGTCCTCAACAGCAAAACAATATAGATTGCGGATACTTCATTTTGAGGTTTATCAAAGAAATCCTTCAAATGAATCAAATAGAGATTTCAGTCACGGTATGGAATTATAACTTAGGATTTGTTTTATTATTTATCGGATATTTCATATAATTTATTACTTTTAACTAAATCATGCATATTATGTTTTGTTATGTAGTACTTCGATGAACACAAGTGTGCATATTACACAAAACTTCAGTTGGAAGAAATCAAAGAGGAATTATGTCAATATTTTATTGAGCAAAGAATCATATAAGGTATTAATACATTATTGTGTGAAAAGTGTTATGAATACGTTATTGTGTGAATACAATATTGACCGTGTTATTATGTTCATACCTTGCAGGACCATGACCTTTAATACATAATTGACCGTGTTTTGTTCATACATTAGGGCTGATTTAGTTATTGTTAGGGCTGATTTTGTTAGGATTGATTTTGTAAGAATGATTTTGGTAATGTTAAAAATATGTGATTGAATTACCATGGTGTATATATATTTTGGATAATAATGGTATTTTTATATAATCTCTTTGTTGAAATTACGCGATTACGATTATAAATTACCGGTTTATGAATTACATGTTTATGAAATAATGCTGCAAAAAATGCAGGTTTATGAATTATATAAATTATAGGTTTATTAAAAACCCTAAGAAAGCGCTTTTTCAAGAAAAGCGTTGCCTTAGGCCACTTATGAAAGCACTTTTTGAGAAAAAACGCTGTCTAAGGTATACATAAGACAACACTTTCAAAAGCACTGTCTTATGTATACCTTAGGTAGCGCTTTTTCTCAAAAAACACTTTCATAGATAGGCCTAAGGTAGCGCTTTTCCTGAAAAAAAACGTTTTCTAAATATGCTTACAGAAAGCATAACAGGCATTTTAAAGTAGGCATAAGAAAGCACTTTTTCAGAAAAAAGCGCTGCTAAAAGCCTACTTAAGAAAGCGCTTTTTAGAAAAAAGCGCTACTTTAAGTAGACCTACGAAAGTGCTTTTGCCTAAACAAAAGGCGCTGCTAAACCTATAGCAACGACACCTACGACAGCGCTTTTAAGCGTTTTTAAAGGCAAAACAAGCGCTTTTGTAGGTCTTTTTTGGCGTAGTGACCTTTTAATCTTGAGCTTCCTTTTCAGATACCTCTGTAACTATGCTTCGTACTTAAGTTTTTTTTCTTCTGATTTTCCTCCTCTTTCATTCAGATAATCAAATTAAGTCAATGAGAATTATGATGATCATCACACACACAACACTAATCAAGAAATTTTTATTTGTTTAGGCACAAAATAAGCAAATTTTGCTACTTTAATTCCCAAAGAAAATTTCAAAACTTTCAATTTATATATTGTCCTTATTTGGACGACGTTTGGAGATCAACCCCTTTGGGCTGAATAATCTGGTGAGATACCCAACTTAGTGGACCAGTTTCCTTTTACCTTCTTTTTATCATTTAGTGTTAACTTTATTTGTTTCTCAACCAATCATACATGCATGTGAATCTAAATTATGGAAGAATGTATAGATAAACTACTCAAGAAATACTTCTTAGGATTCAAGCACTATGATATAAATCTACAAGTTAAACTCGTATCACTGTCACATTATTTCGAACTTCCTACCTTCAAACAATCATCCCTTTATCTCTATATACTATTTTCGATCTATTTGAAATCAAAGCTATTGTGCAAAACAAAACTTTTCGGTCAAAATCAAAAACTTGATAGAAAAAATAGAAAGTGTACTATTTTTTCCTCTTGTAATAATAGGGAAATCCCCTGAATGTCGATGTCAAGGACTGCATACAAGTATCGAGTTCAATTCGTGGTTCAATTAAACAAAAAACTTAGATTTGAGTTTTATTTGGAAATTGTCACTGAAAAAATAAGGAGAAATATAAATTGGCTTTTTAACAAATATGAGAAGCATGCTAGGGTGTGATGTATAATTCGTCCTGTAACAACCTTGAATCTTGATTTCTTCAACAAATTCATAACATTCATTTACCATCCCTTTAGGTTATTTTCCCCTAAGTCCTAGTGGGAAAACCTTTGAGCATTCATCCTAAACTTTAGGTCCTTAGAGAATTATGATGTAATCAAGCCTTTGTTTTATCAAGAGTTAACTAGTAACTATAGGGTATCCCTAGTCCTAGGTGATATCTACTATATTCAAATCATACAAAAACCTTAACAACTACGGTCCAATAGATTATTAATCGTAAATCAATCATTGTTTGTCCGACAAAGAAAGCACTAAAACCTCATGCAATTAAATTGAATAAGAAAAACAATTGTATTAAATAAATTCAGGATCAAGATCGTTTACAGAGTCAAATCAAGGACACCCCATAACATTTGGGGTTTAACTACTCATATTGTTCAAAATAATTTCAAGACAAAAACTAGACATTAAAGGTATTTGGATAACTTTGATCTTCAATTGCTTCCGCTCATGAGAATCTTTCGTCCTCAAATGACCTTGATCTTTTCAATCTTCAATCATGTAACAATTCTTTGTTCACTAAAAACTAGTCTAAATAGAAAACATTCACTTAGGTAGGTTGGAAATATCCAAAACACCATCGCAGATCCACTACTGAGCAAAATCACATAAAATACTAAAATCGTCGTTGCATCCCAACACGAGCCGTGTTAGGTGACACATGCACCCGTGTTGCTTCTCTGGCATTTTATTTGATTTTCCAAGTCCCAGGAATGCTAACACGGTCCGTGTTAGGTGACACGACCGCCCGTGTCAGCTGCTGACTTCCCACATCAACACGTTTTTCATCCTGACACGGCCTGTGTCAGGTGACACTACCACTTGTGTCAGGCCTCTTGTAGCATGATTTTTGCATTTCCACTGAAACTCTGAGTTTTGCATTTGTCTCACTGATTTTTCCTGATTTATTCCTTTGAGCCTACAAACACTAAAACACACAACCAACACATAAAATATAGAAGAACAAAGTAAAACGCTTGTTGATATAAAGAAAAGATAATTGAAATTAACGGTAACACTACGCCAAAATTTGTTTTGGCAGCACTAAAAAGACAATGCTTTTATCTCAAAGTGCTACTATAAGTTGTAAAAAAAATTTGCTAAAAAAAGCGCTGCTAAAGGCCATCTTAAGAAAGCATTTTATAAAAGCGTTGCTAAAGGTCGTACATAGACCCCACCTTAGAAAGTGTTTTTACAAAAGTGCTGTTAAATGTTAACCTTAGAAAGCGCTGCTAAATGTTAACCTTAGAAAACGCTTTTAAAAAGCGGTGCTAAAATCCTATGAAAAGAAACGCTTTCTTATAAAAAAAAACGTTGCTAAATCTAACACTTAAGAAAACGCTTTCCAAAAGCACTGCTATAAGTCATTTATAAAAATGAAAATAAAACTAATTACGAATAACCCTATTTTTTCCTATTTCCCTCTTTTGTTCTAAACCACGATTCTTCTTCTTCTCCGTTCCATTGCTAATCCCTTCAACTACTCCCTTTGATTGCTCTCTCTGACTACTCCCTTCGACTACTCTGACCGCTACTCCTTCCGACTACTCCTTCTCTCTTCCATCGCTACTCCCTCCGACTACTTTGTTCGATTCTCGTAGCCATGACATGCTAGCAATTTGGAGATGGAGAAAATTATCAATTAGAGGTAGGGTGATTTTGTTGAAAATCATCCATACTCACAAACTTTGAAGCTCTCACTTGGTGTAGTAACATGATAAATTTTTTCATCAACGTGAGGAGTAGTGTGCAAACAGGGGTATAGTAACCATGACTGGTTGAATTGGAGGAGGAACCTATACAACTGGATTGTAACCTTCAAGAATAAAATTCTCAGGCATTCCCCGAGAAAATCTAGGAGGAACCTCTACAAATGGACTGTAACCTTTCTTTTTTTAGCTTTAGGGTCAACCACAAGACTAGTACGACTTCTTGCATTATGGCCATGTACACCATAATTGGTGCAATAATAAATTGTTTGTGTCCTTCCCTTGTTAGGGTCTTCCCATGTAAAGAAGCTCCACTTATTAGGATCAATGTTTGTTGTATGTTTATGTCCATCTAGGTAATATACGAGTTTGTCCCTAACAAACTTTTTCCCATAGAACTCTCCTTTGTTGCAAGCACCTTCACTTACCTATGAGCTCTTTCATGTTTCCTTTTATGAAACCCTAATTTACATGAGACTAAAATTAAAATTGAGAAACGCATTTTGAAGATAAATAGTAGTATCCACGTGTATTAATACATCTAATATAAAAAATAAAAATATAAATGTCAACTCAGCACCATATAACACATAAGTATTTTTAACATAACTTTGACATCATCGCCAACAAAAAAATAAATATATAAAGACTTGGACTAAATAAAAAAATTTAAAGACCAATTTTAAAAGCTTACTAACTTCTTGAGAGCAAAACCGCCTTGAATTAATCACAACCAGCCTTATAGTTGTTTTTAATGCCATTTTTACTTTAAAAAAAAGATATTCAAACTTTTTTTCAAACATTTACACTATTCTAAGATTTTAAATGTAATATCTTCTCTATGAGTTAGAATTCTAAAAATGACTTTGTATCACATTAAATACGAACTCAAATTGTTGCAAATGGACAAATAGTGACAAAAACCTAGGGTTATCCAAATAGTGATATAGCGACCGTTTTTGTATACACTATTACAAGATATGTTTTTCCCTATCCTTCCTCATCAGCCTGACAGCCTTTGTTTGTAAGTTTTTTTCAACAAATTGCTGAAACTTTAATTAAATATACTTCTTAATAATGAGATTTCTTTAGTCTCAAACGAATATTTTTGTGGCCTTTAACAAATAGGAATCTAGTAATTACTTTTCATAAGCTCCATTACAACGTGCCAACAACGTCTCTTGTCTTTTTCCTTACAACTTTATCACACTGAACCTCTTAATCAATAATAGCTTAAAAGGATAATACCCATAGAATTCCTAGGTAGGGAATTTGAACAAACTAACTATTGGTTCATTTTAAATGTAAAATAGAATTCTCCATTCGTCTCAAAATAGAAGTCGTTTAAAGTTGTTATACACGGATTAAAAAAAGTAATGATTGAGTTAAGTAGTATTTTTATAAAATTATTCTTAATTATTATTAATTATTATATATTATCGTATCTTAAAAAATGTATAGATAAGAAATAAAATTGATAAAAATTGTATTAAAAAAATAAATTAACTATTATTTTAGAACAAATTTTTATGACAAAAAAAATATTTATTTTGAAATAGAGTATTACACTAAAATATTTCTCTGTCAGAACAATCTTTTCTGAAATTAGAAGCAAATGCATGCATATGAAATGAACCAAGTAGAGTAGAGAACAACACAAACGGAATAAATTTGTTAACCTATTGCTTCACATTTAAGAATAAAATTTTCGTGAAAGATAATTTTCATTAAGTTTAATATAGATACTCAGACGGATTTGAGAAAGTGTTCTGGAAGAGCGGTGGGAGAGGACCCCTGATTTTTAGGGGCATCAAATTTATATATATATATATATATATATATATATATATATATATATATATATAAATTTGATTATTTATTTGATACATATGACTTATAAGTCTGATAAGAAAATTATAAATTAAAAAAATATGGCACGAAATTCATAATCTCGAGATGACACTCAAAATCTCGAACAAGTAAATAGTTAATCCTTTGCTACACATTTAAGAATAAAATTCAATCAAAAAATTACTGTTTAATAATAATTAATAATAATTTACATTACAAATAATTCATAAATAATTAATTATGCCAATCATAATTGAATAATGAGTCCAAAAAACCACGCTTAACTTGTATTAATTCTTCCATGCATATTTTATTTCATTTTTGTTGTTGTATTTATTGGATGTGGACATATTTTATTTTTACTAATATAAATTCCACGCCTTTTATCAATGTTTATACGGCTTTCTTTGCTTGATTATAACTTTAACTTTTAATTTTATCTATTTATAGAAAATGGTTATTTTTAAATTTAGTATTCTTTTTGCCCCAGTTATATTTTTGACATAAAAATAGTGATGTGACAGTTTTTTGAAAATATTTGCATGGCATGAATTCTTTTTTGGTAAGCAAACAAAATGACAAATAAATTTTAAAATTGATAAACACAATTGAAATTGAAAGGTTTAAAATAAACTATTTAATCTTAAAATATTAATATAAATTTACATGATTTTACACTAAATTTTTTTATGTCATGTAATATTTTTTGAAAAATATTTCATGGACACACTTTTCTTACAAGTGTGCGATAGATAAAATTAAGCTATTCTCTTTTGAAATTTATTAAAATGACACTAACATTCTCTCTAACTTTAAAATATATATTATTTTTTTAAACAAAAAAAAATAGTGACAGATAACTAAAAATTATGAATAAATGTCATATATATTTAAGATCTTTAATTGTTATTAAAAATTAGAAGTGTTACTATCATTTTAATAGATTTTAAAGAAGACCATTATATATATTATAAAATTAGAGAAATATCCATGTCATTTTAATAGATTTTAAAAAAATAAACATAATCTCTCTTTTATAATATATAATGATTTGTTTGATTTAGTTGAACGAATAATTATTAATCCGTCACATAATAATTGTCTTAAATATATGTGATAATAATTTAAGTAAGACTGTATAAACTAGATTGAAAAAGGAGGACAAATTTGGTGAAAATATTAAAATAGTAGAATCTAAGTTTCAATTAAACATTTTTTTCCCATCGAAGCATGCTTTTTGTAACTTTTTTAAGGATAGATAGATTCTTCAATTATGTCACCCTTATAATAATGAAAAAAGCAGGATTCAAATAATCACATGGGAGCAATTGAATTCTTGTCACCAGTTATTGAATATTTTTGAAATAATCGAAAGGTACTATCATCATCAGATAAACTTTAAAGGCACTTACCAACAAATGTACAAGCTTTTTATGTGGTCCTTTAATTCTAACATTAATTATTTCTGACTATAAATTTACATAAGCCCTCGTTTTTTTTGGTTTTCAAACTATTAATTCTGTGAATCTAGTATGGCTGAGGAGTAGAGGCACAAATATTTAATAAGTTGATAGTGATGAAACTAAGGCAGCCGTGTGGCTTTCTGTCACCGATAGTGAGAGGTAGTTTATGCCCCATGTGAGAGGGCATGTGAGACCATTAAGATCTACTAGTACTTTTTAACACCCTTACCTTTTTCTTTTAAGTTTAACTATATGTGTTTGATCCTCTTATTTTACTTCATAATTAAATTAAATTAATTTCTGTAAATTTTTTAATCCACCCTAAAGGATGGAATTAAACTCTATGCATTTTCAAAAATGAACCTTAAGAGAGGCATTCAAAAGCAAGGAAATTCAAATATAGTTGAAGAACCATGCTTTTGGATTGGTTATATTACCTAAGAAAATTGTTGATCGAAAGTGTTGTACCCCAATTCTCCCCCCTAAGATTCTCTAATATCTCATACCATTGCATTGCACAAAGATCACAAAGTGGCTCTCCCCCTCTTTCTTTATCCTATCTTTGGATTTGCCCTTGGGAGATCACCAAGCACCTTTAAATGTGTGTGATGATTGATGCTTGGCTAATCATGATATGTGTATCCTTTTCTCTCTAAATGTTGTAGGTTAATGGTGCACAAGTATCTTATTCAAGAGATCTATAGGTTCATGTGTTCATTTCCATACCTTCTCTCCCCATTTCTCAATGTTTGGAAATTTTTCTTCTCATTGAAGATTTCTCTTGTCATCTACTATGGTTTATCATCTTGAGTGTGTGCTCCATATGTAAAGAAGATCATCAAATTTGAAGAATTATCCATGCCATGGACATCTATCTTGAAATTAGGGTTTTGGGCTTCTGAGGACTACATCTCGGTGTTTGTGTGAAGTTTGTGGATGATTTCAAAGCCATTTAACTCTTAAAAGTACTTCTAATATGAATATTCTTTGATCCAAGGTGTTTAGTTGATGAGAAGATTGTTTTAGAGGTCTATGATTGCACACTCTCTAGTTTGATACTTCATCTATCTTGTATGACTTCAAAGGATTATAACTTGTTCATCCCTTGTCTCCTTGAGCTCATTATTTTTTCACAATGAACCTAAGGATGTCTAATACAACTTAGTTCAATATGTAGGAAGAGAAAATACTTGGAAATTTGCTTAAGAAGTCAAAAGATTACAAGTCTTTGATGAATTTCTCAATTTTTTATCAATCAACTTCAAGAGATCATATATTGATCATCATTTATCACCTTGAGGTCATTATTTTTGCACAACAATCTTAAAGATGTGAACTTTATCTCCACACAAGTTTTGAAGATTGAAAGTGCTTGGAAGTGGCTTGGAGAAGTCAAAAGATTATAGGTCATTTCATGATTTTTCATTAACTTCACAAGGCCATAACTTTCTTAATTTTGGAGTTTTTGGTTGGTTCTTTTTGCAAAATGCTCTTTGAGATATCTACTCATATCATCTGCGAATGCCAAAAGCTAATTTTGAACGGAAGGCCATGTTTGGATGAAAAAGATTATAAGTCATTTTTTGTGAAAGACTTAGAATTTTTTCTAAGTGTAGAAAATTAGATGATTTCTCACGATTTCAAAGGAACCCAACTTCTAGCTCAAGATGTCAAATCATACCTTTCCAAGCACATTGCAAAAAGTATGCAACCTCATCTTTCCAAAGAGTCCAAGATGACATCATAAAGGTCCCTGAGTAATGAGAACCATCACTGCAAAGAGGGCATCGTGAAACTGAATTTTTGCTTGAAGTCAGATTTTTGACTTAAACACGATTAACAAAGTTGCAAAGATTGATTAGAGGGTTAGAATGCACGATTTGGATGAGTTTTGATCATGTGCAAGTCACACATTTCACACTACACAGATTAACTTGGTTTGCACGATTTCACCACAATTCCTTCTCATTTTCATCACCGTTCACTCTCCTATAAATAGAGGATCCTTCCTCACTCATTTCCTCAAGCTTTGAGAGCCAGAAAATTGATAGCAAACTCACTCCAAACCTCACATTTTTGTAACTTTGTTTTCACTCTTAAAGCCATTCCAATTTGAAATTAAACATTGATTCTTCTTCCTTGAACTTCACTGAAGCTAACAGAACAAGAATCGTGCCTTGAAACTCCCTGAATCGTGTTATCCAAGTCAAGTTTCAGAGCTCTAAAAGTGAACTTCAAATCAAGTGCTGTTGCATTCTCCTCATCTCCCAGATCCTTGTGATCTTCACCGTTTGCATTTTTATCAAGAATTGACTGAGAATTTCTAAAAACAAGTGTTTGTTATTTTTCCTGTTTTTTCCAAATTGTTCATGGAATAAGTGAAATGAATTTTCCGCGAGGGTACCATTAGAATCGTCTTGAAGAGACGAAGCGAATGGTACCGGTCTGAAGAATTTATTTCACAGTTTGAGAATTGCGAATTGAGGATGGCTGGAGGTTGAACACAACCTACGTGTCTGTCTTCAACCAATGAGAGTGTGCCATGTAATTTTTTTGAATTGAATCCGACAATGTTGCTTTACCATGCATGCGTAATTGAAGCACTTGGATCTGATTACTTTTGTGAGTCAGACTCGATCCAACGTGTGACATTATTTCTTGTTTATTTTTTTTTTAATTTGTAATTCGGTGTGAAAACCAAGGAGGTCCATATCAAGCACAACGCGTCTAATCCATTGGATTAGCTTACTAACGCGTTTTGACTGTGATTTGATGGTCCATATTTTTTTAACTTTTATTTTATTTTCTGATTTTATATTTTAAATGTTAAATGTTTTAAACTTCGAAAAACATAGAAAATTCATTTTTGACTTAAAAATTATGAAAAATTCACAAAAATATTTTGAAATATTATCTTTCTGATTTTTATTTTTTCATAAGTTTATTTCAAATTTGAAATTTTTTATGATTTTTCTCTTTTATTTAGTGTTTTTAATTGTCTTAAAATACTTTTTGACATTTAAAAATTCTGAAAAAATTATGGAAGGATGCAATGGTCATTTGACAAATATTGGTGACCTCATTTTATTTTTATTTCCAATCTTGCTATTTTTGGTTTGTTTCACCTTTTATTTTATTTTTTAGAAAAATAGTTTATGACTTTAAAAAATTTTGAAAATTTTTGTCAACACTTGTTGACCTTAGATAATTTTCTTGAAATTTTATTTTGATGTATGAATACTATCTATGTATTTCGTCATTAAAATCCAATTAAATAATCTAATTTCGAATTACATTTTATTTGTTATTTTAATTGCATTATTTCTTTTCTTTTTTTTTTACTTTGCTGATTTTGGGCTTATTTGTAGTCATAGGCTTCCTCAACATCAACGAAACTTGGGTGTTGATAGGCCTCTTGGCCAAATCCACCAAGATAGTTGGTTGATTCTGACGAAGTTAGACCGAATAAATTCATCTGATGCATTGTTGACCTTGAGCTTGCTTCTTCTTCTCCATCTTATTATTTTTTTATTTTGTCCCGCATCGGAGAATTGTTCAATTGGTGGCATGAACTTTAATGTTCAAATAAAAGCCTCAAAAGATGACTTGAACTTTGATTTTGGTTTAACACCTGTGACGCTTGTCGTGTGGTCGCTATAATTTTTTAATCAAGCTTCTGCCAAGTTTTCACTTACCTTGTCCAATTGAAATTCTCAATCATCTTTGATCAAGTGGTGATTGTTCCAAAACCGGTGATATACTTGACAAGTTTCAAGATTGCTAACCTTAGTAACAACTGACAATTCGATGATATACATGACAAGTTTCAAGATGGTCATCTTGCTAACATATTAATTGCCCTTTTATTTTCTGCTCTTTACTTTCCGCTTTTACCTTTCCGCTCTTTATTTTATGCACTTTACTTTTAGCATTTTCATTTCATGCCATTTTTTCTTTGCTCACTTGAGCATTTATTTTCTATGTCATTTTTTCTTTGCTCACTTGAGCACTTTATTTTCTTGTCATTTTGAATTTGCTCACTTTAGCTTTATTTCCCTATTCCAAAATACCTAATTCAACTTAAACATAAAAGACTTTTAATCGGATTTGGTTACTATTCTTATGCTCGAAGTTTGACCTTTGGACTTAGGATTAGGACCTCTACCTCAACTCGAAGATTTTTATGCTCTTGGTGTTATTCTGTCTTGCTTGGTTATTATCTTTATATGTAGGTTATTCCGTTTATACTCGATTAAGAGTGAATTTCCTCCAAATACAATCGTTACGCTGCCTGTTTTTCTTGAGACATGAATTCATCTGAGGCGTTGATTTATCTGAAGTTTGGCTTTTTGATCTGGTTATTTGTTGCTTGTGTGGTAATCCAAAGGATGGGATATGGTATTGGCTCTCGATGTCAAGTACTAGCTTTCTCACCCGATTAGATCTTTCTTTACCCTTACCTTTTACTTTATGCACTTAGGTTAACCTCTTCATCTCCTCCCATACTCTTTAATTTTTCAAAATCTTCCCTCTTTTTTCGAAGGATTCTTGTTTTCAATACTCTAATCGCTTTCATAAAAAACTTGGACTTAGGTCCATGTAGTTTCAAACTTCTTTTCTTAATAAACTTTCAATCCATTTAATAATACTTTGACCACTTTTTGTTAAGACTAAAAAACACCTAACCTCATTCAAACTTTTTGATTCCTTTGTGGCTTTTCTTAAAAAATATTTTTCTTAAAATCAACCAACACACAATTTTAGTCTTTTTTTACCCGAACTACATTGTGTTATGATTTCAACATTGCACATTGTTGGTATGTAGGCCTATAACTCATTAGAAGATCCATCAAATCAAAAATTGTAAAAAATACTTTGTTTCTCACCCCTCCATCTATTTTGTACATATACTCTTTTTTTTAGCACACATATACAAAATTTCAAAAAAAAAAAGGTTCCTACGGAGTACTATAGATGCTTGGGTGCCTAACACCTTCCCTTTGCATAACTAACCCTCAGTCCCAGATTTTTGATTTTTTTTTTAGGATTTTATTCGCTCTTTTTCATAGTTCTTTAGATAAAATAAAAGCGTGGTGGCGACTCTATTGAGTAAATTGATATCACATCGCTTTCAAATCAACATGGAGATTGTAAAAGTATTCCTTAAAATATATGAGTGATGGAAAAGAAAAAAAATAATTTTCGAGATTTCAATAAATTAGAAATTCATAAAACACTATGATTTAAGTGGTTCATCGAATTTAATAGGTTTAATTTGCAGATTTGTTCGTTTATGTACTTTAAATTAATATAAAATATATTATAAAATATTTATAATACTATAAACTAATATAAAAGATATTATAAGATTTATATAATTATTTTATTCTAAAATTAACAAATATTGTTTCGAAACCGTTAAAAAGCAGTTGCATTTCAACTTTTATAAATAGACGTATATCATTATTGTCTTCGTGTTTTTCAGAATTTTAGAGCTGAAGACATATAGAAGGATTTGAAAATTTTATTCGTAATTTTAAAGAGACAAGGATAAAATTTTTAGTGTGTTTTCTGGAATTTATGATACTTTTGAGTATGTAAGGGGATTGAGAAACACTTATAAATATCTTGTGCATGTGTAATTTATATATTGAAAGTTGGATAAATTGATAAACACTTAAGTAGAAATATGATTTTGTTTGTTGCAACTCAAAATATTTTTTATGTTAACTCATCTGCAATCTCTTTTTATAATTTTTGAAAATATAATGAATCGAAGAGATGCCCTCTCCTCTGAAATAAAACTTTTGATTAAACTAAATAAACAAATTATTATGTTCTTGTTTTTTTTTTATTTTTATTTTACTTTCATTTTTAACAAATTATTATGTTGTTTTATGTCATTTATTTTAACTGTCAATGTTGTTTATTCACACATATTATTATTTTTTGTGTGCTTAAACTCTAAATAATTCTTTTAAATTGTTATGAGTAGTAGTTCTATCAAGTTTTCACATCTAACTTGTAAGATGAGTATTGCTTGCCCTTATAAACTGCCCTTATAAACATGTGTCTAAAACATCTCATTAAATGTGAGGCTCTTTGTCTTGGATGTTAGTATTAACTTAGGATGCTATCAAAACCTAATTAACATCTCTTATTAAATGTGAAGCTCTTTTTAAATGTGAGGCTCTTTGTCTCGGATGTCACATGCATTCTATTCCCAACGCCCAGTCTTGGATGTGAGAGGGATGTTAAGAGTATATGAGATATGACTACGAAAATTTACTAATAAATAAGAAAAAACATCTTATCTAAAAATCAATTTAATAATAATAATAATAATAATAATAATAATAATAATAATAATAATAATAATAATAATAATAATAATAATAATAATAATAATAATAATAATAATAATAATAATAATAATAATAATAATAATAATAATAATAATAATAATAATAATAATAATAATAATAATAATAATAATAATAATAATAATAATAATAATAATAATAATAATAATAATAATAATAATAATAATAATAATAATAATAATAATAATAATAATAATAATAATAATAATAATAATAATAATAATAATAATAATAATAATAATAATAATAATAATAATAATAATAACAACAATAATAATAATAATAATAACAATAATAATAATAATAATAACAACAATAATAATAATAATAATAACAACAATAATAACAACAATAATAATAACAATAATAACAATAATAATAATAATAATAACAATAATAATAATAACAATAATAATAATAACAACAATAACAATAACAATAATAATAAGAACAACAACAATAACAATAACAATAATAAGAACAACAACAATAACAATAACAATAATAATAACAACAACAATAACAATAACAATAATAATAAGAACAACAACAATAACAATAATAATAATAATAATAACAATAATAATAATAATAATAATAATAACAATAATAATAATAACAACAACAATAACAATAATAATAATAATAATAATAATAATAATAATAATAATAATAATAATAATAATAATAATAATAATAATAATAATAATCTATCTAATTATAAATAAAATTATAATTCTCCTCAATCAAGCCTAACCAAATAGTTAAGAGAGAGCCATTTGGTGTGTATTAACCAAATAGTTAAGAGAGATCCATTTGGTGTGTATTAACCAAATAGTTAAGAGAGAGCCATTGGGTGTGTATCATTTATGTAGGTGTTCGCGGTATAATTTGAGGCAGTTTTAAAGTAAAAAATATCATTTAAATCACAAGAGAAAAAATATACAGTTAATTTATTTCGATTAATTTTTAAAAATAAAATAAAATCAAACTAGTACGGTTTAAATTGATTTAGTTGGTTCAATTTTTTTTTAAAAATTATTATGTATACACATATAAAAAAAATATAATTGTGTTTAATCGTTCATACATTACTATAAAAAAATTATAATTATTAAAATAAATTTATAAATAAAATTATGTATTATTTATTTAAATTTAAATAATAATATACATAAGATTGAATTCTTAAATAAATATTTTATAAAAATACAATAAAATATATTTTGTACAAATAAAACTATTTATAAATAAATAGTATTTTTTATGATTTATAAATTAAAATAAATATCATAAAAAAAGATAAAATATACATAATTTATATTGACTTTTTTTAAAAAATAAAAATATTAAATTAATAAAATTTTATAAATCGGTTCGATTTTGTGATTTCTATTGAATCAGTTTGTTTGGTAACACCCTTAAATGTAATTCTACTTCATTAATAAAGTAAACACTACTATTACATTAAAAAAGAATTTAAGGAGGAGGAGGACGTAAAAGTTAGTGGGGGTTATTATAAAAGAAAAAAGATGGAGAAGTGATGTCAAATATCATCATCAGTGTTGTACAAAGTGGGAGGTAACATGCCACATGGGTCCATTATATTGTGTCGAATAAGCATGTTTTTTGTATTTGGCACTTTCGGCAAACTTTATACAGAAAGTAGAGTGGAGTTAAGTTACCTTACTGTTATTCATCAACTTCTATAATTCATTAACTTTCACAAAACAATCTACCATAAATCACTTCTTAAAAAAATCATTTTCAAAACCTTGCATCCCAAAAAAGTCTAGGGTAAAAACTGCTTAAATTTACCATACATGCAAAAATTCTAACTTAACATAACATCCACAGTACCATGACAGGTAACCTGTGCATGTACAGCTCTGTGGTGAACTGTGATCTGACTGAGATTAAGATCTAAAAAAACCAATAAATTCTGGATTCTCAGAAATTCTGTAACCAGACAGACATGATATCACGTGTTATGTTATGATCTATGCTTCAATACACTTTTGAGTTTCATAAGACCATACCAATTAAGAAAAATACTTGCCGTCACACATTTGAGTTTCTCTTTCAGAACTACACACAAATATTGCCTCAGAATAGTTCAAGTTTCAACTGCAAAATCTGATGATGATGATGATAATATACACATGCATACACAACCTAGCTATAGCTACCCAATTTAACAACCATTAGCTAGATTTTAATGCACCGTCTCGTAAAGGTTTTCGAGATTTTAATCGGTTAAAAACGGTGAATAACATATCAGTATCGAATATGCCTATCTGCATATGTCCAGATACATTTTTTTTTAAACCCTGACAAATAACAAAATAAAAATATTTTGGTTCATGAAATAGAGAAGATAAACAATAGTACTAAGTAGTGTATTAGCATTTATCAAATTCTTGTTGCAAAAGTGAGATTGAAACTGAGACAAATAATAATAATAATTAAGTAGTAAAAAAAAAAGGACAGATGGCATATATGACGAAAATTAAATGTTATTAACTCGGCGGCGGGAAGGCGGAGGCGGCGGCGGCTGAAGAAGCGCCGGCGAGGAAATCAGCTAGAGCGGCCATGGCTCGAACTTGCATCTCAAGAGCCGGAATATAATCAATAACTTCCGTTAGAATAACCGGCAAAGGTTCTTTCCTACAGCCAGGAACCAACCGGCCCAGGACTTTTACTTTTCTCTGAACCGCTGGGATGGTTTTTCCCTTCAGACGCAAAACACCGAACCGGGCTTTTTTAGACCGGGATGGCCCGACGGTTCTCTGTTGATGATGTCTCTTCTGTTTCCTGAACTTGAGTTTCAGTTTGTTGGTGAGTATAGCCCGGCTCCACCGGGATTTTCCTCTGGCCGCGACGGCGAGAACTCTATCGGCGGCTTCCCGGACGGCCTTCCCGCGGCGAGGGCCGGTGCCGGAGAGGTTGACTCTGGCTAAAGCTTGGTGTAGTTTGGAAGAGTAGATTTGCTGTTGAGCTTGTGATCTCCATTTGGTTATTCTTTGTTGTTGTTCTTGGGCATGTTGTTGGGTGTTTGATAGGGCTTTCTTCTTTTTCTTTATCCTATGTGATCGGTCACTTGAGGTTGTTGAGTTTGAGATCATAGGTGATGACATGTTCTGATGACAAATCTGAAATTTCACAAAGGAAAAAAAGAGAAAAAAATGAAAAGAGATATGTTTGGTTTGGGAACTGAATTTATGGAAAAAGGAGAGCTGGAAAGTTTGTGTATATTTTTGTGGTTTTCTATATGTGGGAGAGAATGAAATTTTTTTGGATTCAAGATGGATTCGAATGAAAGAAGGGAAGTTATGGTTAGAATAGATTAGATTCTAGAAAGAGAAATTGATGAAGTGAGTGAGATTTTTGAGAGAGGGTGGGTGGTGTTGAAGGTGGAGAACGGAACGGGGTTGAGAGAAGAGGGGGAGGGTGAGTGGGTGGGTGAGGTGTCCCTTCACTAATTTGGAGGTTGAGTTGAAGGGAGAGAGAGATGGTGGACAAGGCTTTATATAAAGGAATCACAACCCCACCTAAGGTGTCCTTTTCAATTCTTTTGATTAACTAAATAAAAACAATAAATGTTATCCAAAAGTTAAAAAATAATAAAATTGATGAAAAATGTTATTAACAAATGCCGTTGAAACATTTCATTTAACTACATTCAAGAGGATTAGTGTGAGACTTGAATTCAAAGCCTTTCACATACTTGTCTTTTTATTACTAGATAAATCTTTGAATTTAAATGTCCTTTAAATATTGATTAAAATAGAAGTGCCTTCATTTTTATTGGGTTTTTGAAATGGACCAAATCAATTATCATATTACCTCGTTAAATAAATTTTATAGGGTGATTTATTTTTCAGACTAACTTTCAAGCACATCTTGAGTTTATATTAATTTGAGCATGATAATATTTGTAGTATATCTCTGTTATCGGTTGTCACTTATTCTCTGATCTCTAATGAAAAATCCACTCGACTAATCTTTCCATCGATCTGCTATCATTGAATGATATTTTATCTCTAGTTTTCATACAAAATTGAATCATCGACCTTTAACACTAACTATTCAATTGATATCATATCGTCTAGGAACCATAAATGGATGCACTTGGAGAATTGATGGTCTTAAACAACAATACGATGTGGACCTGCATTGTTAAAACTTCAGCGCTCAAGTCAGTTCAAAATTCAAGATGAGTGTAGTGAAAGTGGATATCAGAAAATGTGCATTGCTCTTGTGCGAGAAATGATATTATATTTTGATTCAAGTGGAGTGGATTTGAGATGAGTTAAACCTTGATTATTTTGTCCTTTGGCAGGTGTCATACCCTAAATTTGTCCTACCCTTGTGCTTTTATTAGGCTTATGCATGTTGCACTTGTCATTTGCATCCTTCCATTAGGTCATACAATAAATCATGGATCGTTAATCCATACCTTAGCAGTAGGATCAAGAGCCATGAAATTAGGGTTTTCTTTTGTTTTGAAGTTTTCCTCTTCATTCATTGTTATCAAGCTATAAAGGCATTGCTCATTAAGATGTCTCAAGTCTCAAGGGTTTACATGATCAACAAATTTCTTCCTCAAGGATCAAAGACATCGAGCTTAGAGCTTCATCATTATTTTATTGAGTTTTCTTTGAAATCAGGGTTTTGGTTCATTCATAATATCTTCAAGCTATTCTCAAGGGCGTTGATTTAAGATCTCTATTTGTAAGGCAATATGATATTTGACTGTGGAACAAGTCAATTCAAGTGATTTCAAGTGCATTGATTCAAATACTAAAGTCAACATAAATGCCTAAAAGTCAAAGGTTGACTTTGGGGTTTCTTGGTTAAGTTGAGGTTTCAAGTTAAGGATTCTAAAATATATTACAAGTAAATGAGATTTATCAAGACAAATCATGAAAATCAAGGTAACTTGAAAAAAGGGCAAAATTGGAGAATTTGGAAATTTTTCTAAGAGTCAAAGTGCATGATCATTTGGGTGACTTTTCATGATTATCTCTCTCTCTCTCTCTCTCTCTCTCTCTCTCTCTCTCTCTCTTCCATGCACCAAATTTGCAATCAATGAGTGTTTTTGAAGATGGTGAAATATTTGAAGTCAGAAGAGATTCACAAGTTGCTTAACAGTCATGCTAACGTGGGACATTCATTTTGTCAAAATTGCAAAAATACTTCGGATTTTTTTCCGTGTTTGGCAGTTTTGTAACATAGTTTTTGAAGGCACACATATTTTTACCAATGCATCTTTTCAAGACACTTCCAACACAAAAGTTATTCTATTTCATGCCATCTTCAATTTGAAACCAGAATTGGAACATTTGGTGCCTTGTTCAAGAAGTTGTGATGTTGTAAAGTTGGTACCTTAAAATTAGGTCAGGTATAAACCAAGGTTTAGACCCGGTTTTGAACCTCTATTTTAACCGGTTCTTGCGAAAAATAGTAAACGAGTAAATTCCTTGTAAGAACAAGGAGAGTCGCAATGGGGTAGATTTTTGTATGACTTTTGGGGATTTTGGTGCTACGATGATGATACGTATTAACCCAAGGTAAAAGTGTTGCTTATCCCTCTAAAGGGAGCCCCTTTATATAGTCCTTCCATTGATTATTCAAGAGCCTCATTTAATATGTGACTCTTAGTTTCTATATTGTGCCAAACGAGTATAACAGTCGTCATCCGCCATGAATAGTTACATTTTAAATATATCACAACTTCTATATTAATCAGTCGTTAACCGTTACGCTTGTGTTTGGGTCGGGCTCTTAACCGATTACAGATTGATGTGTCCCGATCATGGACATTCTCAAGTCTCGTGCCCCATATGAGCTATTACTCGAGTATAATGATTATCAACTTCCAACTTTAGTCGAGCTAATACATTATCCTATTACCCTTTGTCTATGTAGTCGATTTACACATCTTACCCCTGTTTTTGATGACTTTATGACCCGAACAAAGTTAATATTTCTAGAATATACATAAGCCCCCGAGTATGAATTATGTCATAAGAATGAAATGTTCGACCAAGGAGAATCTAGGATTATTAAGACTAGGACCTAGTTATAAACTCGACTTTCATTTATGCATATGTGGCAGGTAATGAAAAGTCATGTCTCTTGAGCAATATTCTCTCTCTTATAGCGCAATGATGGTTTTTATTAGGAACTAATGCTGGTGGTTTTTCCTTTCTAATGACATTGTTCATTGGGTCCTTATTTAAACATGATTATGCCATTTCCTTTATTATCTCACTCCAGTTTAGTAATGTTTCCCTCTCTCGGCAATGGCTTCTTTCGGAAAAATCGTTCATCACTCTCAGGTATCTCCTTCTCCCTTTTTGTTTCTTTTATTATTTATTCTTTTTTAGAGAATGGTAGTCATAAGAGAGTGTGACGATGAGGGAAACATCATAGAACCCAAAAATGATGAAGAGAGAAAAGAATCGTGGGGCCAATGCATTCGTGAGATGTACGGTGTCTTAAGTCAAAAGGAGTTTGATAGAGTCATAATAGAAGTTTATGGTGACATTTTTGTCTCTTTAAGTAATTTAGACTCAAACTCTTCCTCCTCGGGTTCTGTATAAATTTTGATGGAAACATCCGTCCTTTTTGAAGTTGAAGTCATGGGCTATAAAAACAGCTCTATTGATGATGAGGAGATTGCCAAAATCCGGTCACTGATAGAAATGTCCTCAACTGGGAATGAGAATGACATCCTCCTGGAGTCTTGTGTCTCCGACGAACAAGTACGCATACTCCACCCAAAAGGGTTAAAAGACGAGTTTTTCTAATTCTACATCGGGGCACTTGAAGATTTCAAGATTCGTTTGCCTTTCTCGGATTTTGAGGTAGATATATTAAAGACCGTGAATTTTGTGCCTTCTCAAGTTCGTCCCAATAGTTGGGGTTTTATAAAAGCTTTTTAAATAGTTTGTAAGGCGATAAATATCGTCCCCCACCATAGGTCTATTCTTTTCTTTCTTTGAGGTGAAGAGGTTGAGAAGTGTGGCTGGATTCATATCAGTGCCATTCCCCACCGAATTTTCCTTCAAGCGTACACTACGAACTACAAGGGTTTTAAGGACTAATTTCTGTGGGTTAAGTGTGGGCCGAGATGTCCTCAGGTGTTATATGATTTAGATAGGTATCCGTGTTTTCCCCACTACTAGACCAAGGATCCATTTCCGATCTTTGGTTTTACCTATGAGAAACTGAGCGACTCGGGGACCCAAGCTCAAAGTGTGCTTGACTCTTTTCAAATGATAAGGGTTAGAGATTTTTTACCTTTAACTAACAAGCGAATCTCACATTTCCTTGGTAATTACTTTTCTCTTTACTTTGATAGTTGTAACACCCCATTTCTACCCCAAGTAATTATAAGGAAATTAGAGTGCAAAATTTTCAACAAACATATGAGATGCCATATTTTCAACTTAGAACAACTTCATATAACCACAATTAATTCAGATACATAACACTGGTTCGGATAAACTAATAACAACCTGATTTATTCTTTTGAAAACAAAACAACTTTTATTAATATGGCTTCACATAATTCAACTTATAATGACATAATCTCATGTCTAACTCAAAACAACTTTAATATAAAGATTCTTTAATAACAACAACTTAAGATTCAACTACTAAAACAATAACAACAGTTAAACGACAACCGTTTATCCCCCCGAGTGATAGGTGTTGCACCCCAAAATTTGCCCTCCTATCTCGATTTTATCTGGCTCAGGCTTCATATTCATCTGCATACACTTCCATTAGGTCATTGCATTAAACAGTCATTCATTCATGGCATATGCATCATTTCGTCGTATTTAAATTGACCAAAGTTAGTTTAAATCGACATTTAGATTGTTTTATAGTTATAAAATACCCGATATTTCACTTCATTCATTTTTATCTCCTTACCTGTTTACTGTGTCATTTTAAGTTGATTATATGTCGATGATATCAATATTTCGATTTTATAAACAATTGCTAAAAGCGATTCGACGTGGAAAATTAGTGGGAAAAATATTTCAAACTTTCGCCTCTAACTCACTGCTTTATGAATCTACGTGTCACGTAGATCATAAAAATGTGATCTCTCTAATTTTTCGATACATTTCGAAATTTTGTTTTTAACCGTAAGTGTTTTAAAATCAGGTATTCTTCATTATCGTTTTATTTCAATTTTAATTATTTTGATAATTTTTCTTTAGTGTATGAAACCCGTAGTTTATTTTAATGTGCCCATTTAATTTTTTTGTATAATTTATTGTCTAAACTTTTATCATTTTTAACAATTTTAGGTGTCTAATTTTTATTTCAAAAAATCAAACAAAAAATACAATTGGGCTTATTAATTTTTATCAATTTCATTTTTAGGCCCATTTTATGATTAAGGGTAATTTAGGCATTATCAAAAATTGCTAAACCCTAATTTTATTGGGTATATATGTGTATGTTATGTTATTGATTGGGGGAGAAAAAACATATAAAAAAATGTAAAGAAGGGAGGCGGATCCGAAAATTTCTTGCTCTTCATCTACTCAAAACAACAACTTCAATCTTCATCAATGTTGCCTCTCATAATCTCCCTGTTACCTCACTTACTAATTTCATCACATCCTCATACTCCTTCCAACTCCTTGTCTCTCCAACCTTCACGGTCCTCTTCATTATTCCATCCATCACCATCGCTACAAACCACCTGTTTCAATAACCACACATCCATTCCCACCTTTGTTGCTCGCCCATCGCCGCATCTGTACCGCCGTCTTCCTGTTCAACAAAACATCATACTCCATGGTCATCTCAATACCACTCTCACTCTCACCCAAACCCACCTCTCACACACTTCTCTCTCTATCTTCTTTGTCACCTTGACCGCTCCTTCTCCTCTATACTCTCGTAACTCTCCAACACCTGCTACCACCTTGAACCTCCATTCCGCCTGTTCTCCTCATGTGAACCACCGCGTAACACCCCGCCTCCTTCATCTCGGCTACATCCAAAACCTTCCATCTTCTCCGCCTCAATCTCACCCTTCCAACCTCTTCCATTTATAAATACAATCATCTCAACCCTTCATCACCATCGCGTTCCTCCGTCAAATCCTTCAACTCCCACCGCTCCTCACGATCCATCATCCTCCATCGCTCCCATCTCTCTCTTCATCCGGCCAACACGAGCCTTCATCGCCGCTCTATTTTGTCTCACCTTCATCGCCGAAGTTATCATCGGCTGAAATCGAAACCAAAGAAATTTCTCCCGACATATGACATCACCTCATCCGAATCCATCCAGTTGGTCGAAACAAATGATGAATCTTCGTCACAAGCTCAAGTCTCTTCTCGAGCTCGACCTCGGCGAGCGAATAAAGCGTTATCAATCCTCAAACAACGGATCATCGATTCCGTTGTCCAGCTCCGAACCGTAAGAATTTAATTAGAGTTCGTGATATTCATTGATAGGATGAAACCTTGGTTAACTATCTTCTGTGATAACCACGGAAAAAAGCAGTTTGTGTTTATGTTAACGGTGAATCGAAATTGTTCATATGGTATGCTATTGGTTTTAGATCTTGTGTTAATCTCTTGAGTTCGAATGGTTAAAGCATTCTGTTGCCATGATTGTTATTTACTTATTCCGAATTTAAGTCCGCAAGAGGTTGTTATCTTGTGATATCAAGTTTGATACCGTTTTAGTTAATCGGATTGAACTATAATGCCGTGTTGAATTCTCGAAATTGGTTTGATAGTGTCATACATTGATTGGTCCGACATCTTTGATCTTTATTAAATGTAGCTAGCTTTAAGATGTTATTGATCCGGTTTGAAATTGGGATGATACCATTGTTTTGTTGTGACAATATCCGATGATGTTGCTTTCATGTTTTAGTTCATATCAACTTAGATAATACCACCCATATCGATACCGTTTTTCATTCGAGCTGAATTGTGTAAGTTTGCTAGCTATATTGAAGCATTCGATTATGATATATGTGCAATTTGATTTGAATATTGACATCATTGTTGTTTAATTTGATTTGAATATTGACATCATTGTTGTTTATTGTTCGTAACTGAGCATTTCAAATGAATATGTGTGCGTCATTGGATTAGTGTAGCGGCTGCCCGAAATTTGGCTTTAGTTGATTTGACTTTTTGAATTTGAATTTGATTGTTGTCATGTAATCGAGTCGAAAGAATATTGTGATGATATTTGGATCGTTTACGATGAGGTTTCAATGAGGATTCTGTTTAGTTTAAGGAAAGAATTCAACATGGTATTAGTAGGATACTTCCATTTTAGTTTAAGTGTATTTGAGACGAGTTTTGTGAAGCTAATTGCATATGCGTGTTGCTGCCCGTTTGTGGTTCAAGGGTCTGAAACCTATTTTGAATCCGATTTTCCATGTTACAATTAGCATCTTTACTTCTTGTTGCATTTATGGTTGAAAAATCGTGTTAACTTTTGAGTTTCCTTGTTTTTTTTAACATACTTGAAATGGTATAAGCAATGCTAATCATAGTGCTCGTATTGAATAATAACTCGTTTTTATTTATTTATTTATTCATGTACATAGTCCATTTTATCTCATTTCGATTTTATCTCACTATGCTACTAACATGTTTGTTACTTGTGAAGGCATTCAAGAGTAGTTCAAACATCATTCCATCATAGAATATATATATCTTTCTCCATTTACATTTTTTTATTATAATTATTCTACTACTTCAATATAATATTTAGTTGTGTATTTTTAGTATTGTAAATATAATTATATAGTATATCTATTTTATATTTAATATTGTAAATACAATTATACTACTTTTATTCATATATTTTATTTGGTTCATTTTGTAAATAAAATCATATTATAATTATTATTCTTATGTTATGATTTGAATTTGAAATTTAATTTAACTTTCGAGCGTGCATGAACACAAGCATTTCTATTATGTTTTATGCGTATATCATGCAATGTAGGGACTCTTATCTCACATTCATCGATGAGGCAAGCTGTATCCAATTTTGAAGACTACTTGAAGCGCATTACAATTTATTCGATTATTCAAATTAATTCGATTTGGTTGTAATAGCTTAGGATTTATTTCCTTGTGTATTCTAATTACCGTTTAATTATGCGTTTATCATATTAGAACACATAGCCTCCTCTTGGGCTCCTCATCAAGCGGTAAACATACACAATGCACACTGCACACATTCATAGTTTGGTCCTGGACTTTTCTACAGCGACAACTATTCGATCGATTGTTCCAATCGGTCGTTTAGAATACTAGTGCCACGCTAGTCTCACTTCTAGGAGCATGCATAAAGCCACCTTGTATGGGCTCGCTTGTTTTCCTAAAACACTTTCAAATCAAAAACAATTAATTGAACTTGTTCTTTCAGAAATCAATTTTTCTACAAAACAAAAAAAATAGTGATATGGTATTTAATTAAATTGTTAGAGGTTCGCCCGACGATTTAATTAAAATGTAAAGTATATGGGCCATTAGAGGGTAACCCAATGACTTAAATACTTTATTCCATAACAGTTAATAAAAGTGAACTTTGTTTCACCTCACTCTTTTCATAATAAAGATTTTGGATGAGAGATGATCGGTTGACCTCAATCACCAATCTCGAGTATCGAATCGTTAGAGGACCTCCCAACGTTTTGGTACTTGTCATCTACCATTAAAATCAATTCAACCCATTCAAATCTTTTTTTCGCTCATATGCGATTATCAAAAATCAAAAACATTTTCTTCTAAAATCAATACAAACAATCCAAGACATTTTCAACCAGAACTACGGAGTTTTGACTTTCCCATTGCGAGGGAATACGTAGGCAGCGGTTTCAAACCGTGTCAAACTCAAAATAATAATAAACAAACCCCTTTTCTTATTTCTCATTTATGACTTAGAAATTAGCGATTACACACACAAACACATTTTTGAACTAAATGGGTCCCATCGAGTACGATGGACGTAAGAGGTGCTAATACCTTCCTCTTGCGTCCCGAATCCATGCTTTTGGTCTTGTAGACCGCCTTATCCAATTTTTGTGGGTTTTATCTATATTTTCCCGTTCTTTTAGAACAAATAAAATTAGGTGGCGATTTCATTGTTTTTTGAAAATTCATTTTAAATGATTTTTGAAAAACGAGTTGCTTCAGTTGGCGACTTCACTGGGGACAATTTTAAAATCTTTTTTTGACTAAGCGAGTCAACCCTAGTTTAGTTCTTCGCATGTTTGTGTGTTTGTTTATCGCTTTCTTCTTTATGCTTATCTATTATTTATTTGCTTATTTTTTCTCTATGCTTTATATATTAATTTGTTGATATATTATTGTGATGGGAATTCATGGGCATTGATACATAGATAAGCCCACTACCGACTTCTAGGTCACCTTTTTGGAATAGAGGTTGCGTAGCCTAGATCCACGACTCCATTGTCTTGTTGGCCGGCGAAGACTCGGCTTAGAGTTGGTTATTTTAAGGAGGTTGTTGGCCAGCGATAGCAGGGACATCAATCTTTGGACAAATGACCTATAACTCTAAGTTTGTTCATGATGTCCTAACCGAGACCAAACGCTCAAATTTTGGATTTCGAGCATCCCGTTAAGAGTCGTTTCTTGGGGTATACTTTTACAAATACTATCGCCATGTAGGCCTCTCGCGCGATGATAGTATTTTTAAAAGGGGATCTGAGACTCCGAGAAACATTTAGCAAAAACCACCACCACCTTGTTCGGGATTATTGGGTAGAAGCCTAGAGCTATCCTATCATAGGAGCCCACCTAAATAAGTTGTTCTGATTACCAATATCCTTCCTGTTTCACGTTTCTGTGAACCTTTTATTATCATCATGTTGCATTCCATTTGCATCAATCATCTCAAAAAGAGTTTATTTCTCTTATCATCCATGCATCATCATGCATTTCATTCATTTCAATCAAAGGACTCATTTCATCCTGGCTTCTTATTCAGAATCTCAAGACTTCAAGACTGATTTCCTGACATCATCGTCATCATGGATCAACTTCAGGCCAAGTGTGGCTGCGATGAATACTCGTATAGATACCCAGATGGATCAATTCATGGAGATTATCCAGAACCTCGCCATTGGACAAGAAGAGTTGAAGCAAGTTGTTCAGAGATCCGAAGTGGTTGCTATTGATCATGTTAATCCACCAGGTGTTAATCTTAACCACATGGAGGTCCTTTCAGATCAAAATGTCAGAAACAATGTTCAAATGCATGTCAATGGAACTCCTCACTGTGATGACATCTTCGAGTCTTCGTTTGACACCTTGATTTCGATTGAAGAGATGAATATGAGAAAAGCTTCACCTCCTTGAGAAAAGGATGAAAGCTATTGAGGGTCGTGATTCCCTTGGTTTAGGCGCTCTAGTTTGTGCTTGGTGCACGATATCAAAATTCCCGCAGTTCAAAATTCCCTTTCGAAGTATAAGGGTACCTCTTGTCGATTACCCACATCAAAGCCTATTGCAATAAGATGGCTCCTATCGTAAAATGACAAGCTCCTCATGCACGTTTTTCAAGATAGCCTCGGTGGAGCATCTCTCGAGTGGTACACTCGGCGAACGAACTCACATCCAAAGTTGGAAAGATTTAGTGAAGCCTTTGTCAATCGAGACGACTATAATAGGGACATGGCTCCCACGAATTCAACTCAAGGTTTAACTCAGAAGACTGAAGAATCTTTCAAAGAGTATACGCAGAGATGGAGAGAATTAGCTGCTAGAGTTCAACCTCCTCTTTTGGAACGAGAACTCATTGAGATGTTCTCCAATACCTTGCAAGGTCCCTATCTGATTGCTGGATGTACTTCTACGTTTTCACACCTAGTTGTTGTAGGAGAACGAATTGAGCGTGGTCTCAAGATGGGTAACATTCAGGATGTTGCTATTGCTTCTGAATTTCCAGAGCGAATTGATGAAGATGCAAGTACAATTTCTGAGGATGAGGAAGAAGCTTCTGCGTACCCTCCATTTCAAATTCCTAATCAGGTGACAAGAGCTACTTCTGATCAGTGTGCTCCACAAATCTGTGTTGCAACTGTCTGTCAAACACCTGTTCAGTATGCTCCCCAGCAGCAGAATGCTCATCAGCAACAAACTTATCGACAAGATCGTCAACAGCGAGGTGGGAAGAATCTGATAAGGCCAAGAAAAGTGCATAATCCAATCCCCATGCCTTATAGTGAGTTGCTCTCTCGCTTACTCCAACATTCTTTGGTGGAGTTAAAAGAGCTCGGGACACCTCCTTTTCCGTATCCTTTGGGATATGATCCTGATGCATACTGTGAGTTCCATTCTGGGGCACCTGGCCATACAATTGAAGGATGTAATCTTTTCAAAGGCACGGTTCAGAAACTCATTGATTCCAAAGCAATCACATTCACTCTAGAGGGCCTGCGCATTAATTGAACTCTCTTTTGACTCAGTGAATGCCACGACTACAAAGTGCATCTTCTGAAGCAAGAAATCCATACGGAGACCAGTCTCCTCAACATAGAGATTTCTAGTTTCATCTTGCATGCTTATTTGTAATCTTTCTTGTTTTGTTCAGTACTTTCTTGTATGCAAAACTTGCTCATTTCTGAATACTAATCATAATGCATTGAATATGTTTGTCTTGAAATAATCCATTTGTATTCACTCTTAAATGTTTTTATATGCTTTTGATATTCAACTCTTATTAATAAAGCAACACCTCTGTAGGGAGGATGACGAACAATTTACCAATAATCTCAAACGGTATTGCTTTCGAGTAAAAACCCTGCTAACGATGTATAGGCCTTGTTTCAAATTCCCAAACACCGGAGATATAAGGGAGTGAAACCCTCGTTAACCCCTTTTGAGCCTCGAAGTAGGAGTTTCTTTTCTGTTCAGAAAAACCCTCATTTTTAAAACACGGGCGGTAGTGTTGATTAACCCGATCGAGTGTTCAAAACTCATCAAGAGTGCACATCCAAGGATACGACAATGGTTATCCTTCATCCACTAAGGATTCGAGCAATCACAATCACCTCCAATCAAACAAAGATGCAAGATCACACGACTTGTTCAAAAGAAAAGTGATATAAAAAAGTGACAAAAGCCCGCTAAGTCGAAACTTCATAATAAGTCGCTTAGGCAAAAATGGCAAAAGAAAAGAAAAAAAAAAGATTACAAAACAAAATAAAATCCTCAGCAAAAGAACAAAGTCGTGTGATCAAACACCAAAGCAAAAATATGAGTGACTGTCGTGTCCAAGAAACCTCAGTGGTTCCTCAACCGCATCATAAACTTCTCTCAAGAGATGAATGCTCACATCAAGTTATCTGATCTTAGGAATGGAGAACATCACGGAGAATGGGAGGGCACCAAATATTTTGCCTAAAATCTTTTTCTAAAAACCGTGAACTGGACCACGTTACAACCCTTAAAAGTCCTAATTGAAGCATGGGTTAATTCAAAGCAAAGCATTACGAGAATCGAACTGACTCCTAGGAGGTTTGCTAAACATTTGAGTTGGTATCACTCAATCTTTTACAAAAAATCAATGTTCCAACGTTTCTTTCAATAAAAGTTTTTAACTTTAAGACAAACATGAACTTTGCATTAGAATTATCATTCGTAGAATAAAACATTCTTTGCATACAGATAAGTGCTTAAACATCAAGTAAGCTTGCATAATGAGCATCAGATGGATAATTTGATTGTCCTGAAGGACATATTGCTTCAAGTATTCGATTGAGCACAAAGCAGCTCGAGTTGAGAAGTAAGGTTGTGAAGTAGCCTACTTTCAAGATGTAAGTTAACCACCCTGAGTAGGTGATATCTTCAAAGTGCAGTCAATCTGGGGCATTTATGTCGAGATTCGAAGAATCTCTCAACGTGATGAGTAATCAGGGGCATTCACCCGAGCAAGGTTGAAACCCTCTTTACCTTTGGTTAGTCAGGGGCAATGTTTCCAGGTCTACAACAGTGGAGCAGATTATCTTGATGGTACAGATCTCAGGAAGCCTTCTCGAGGCTAATTTTTTCAAAGTCCCTACAGACTGGGGCAAAGCATTATGCAGAGGCATTCCTCCACCTCATAGTTGATCAAGTCAAGTCCAGGCGCAAGCTAAACAACCGTTGAGTTTAAATGGCATGTCAGGAAGTCAGGATCGTCATCCTCAGCTCATCAGAGATCTAAGTCTGTGTTGGATTTCTCCATCAGAAGTTCAGGATCAATATCTCCAATTCAAGTCAGGATCGTTATCCTCAACTCATCAGAGATCAAGATTTTGTTATCCAAAGATTTTAGAATGAAGAGCGTGATACGCCTGAGCTTTGGTCACCAACAAAGTCTCTTTTCTCTCCAACAAGAGTTATCTGTGGCATATGTGTGCCCTTGGATGGTATCATTCTTTACCCGACGCGGAAGATCGCAAAGAGCGGCTTACACCAGCGAGATGATTTTCAAAGGCTCACTTGTGCCAGAAGATATTGTCGACTCCTCTTATGCAAGAGCTCGAAATCCTGAGTTACTGAAATCAGGAACTCTACGCAACATGATTGTCATCCCAGATGAATGTTGATCTCCAGGAGTTACTTCCCCAGTGATGCTAATCATTGAAAGATGATACTTCTATTCCACAACCCCCCTATCAGGGTCCAGACTATCATCTCTTTGATGAAGACAAGATGATTGTACTCGATTCATGGAGGGTTGATGTTCCCTCGGCAGCTCACAATTGCCTTTAGTCCTGGATGAATCATTAAAACATGCATCATTGCATTGCATTGCATCCTCAAAAAATGCGTAGCATTTCCATTGATATGGAGCATTACGCTAAAAAATAATAATCTCAAACATGCATCTAAGCATAAGCCAGATTAAAGTCTTTATCGAGTACCTTTTGCGTCTCCGAAGATCATTCAATAAAAAATCCCCAAGTGGTATTCCCAGTCAGAGTTCCCTCAAGAAATTCTTCTTGTTGTTGTTATCTGCATTTTTGACCCCGTGTCGGTCTCCTATATCATTCAAATTCAATTCATTTACCAAGCGTCTTGCTTTTTTGCAAATTTTTATTTTGGTATTCTTACCCGTGTTTGCCTCTGTCGTTAGAGTGTGAGCAAGAGTCGGTGTCTAACCTTTCTTGCTTCTCGGTTATTTGAGTATCCATACTTGGTGTGTGGTAATTCATATAATTGCCACTCTTGAAGAAATACACCCCGCCTTTCGCCTGAGGGATATTGTATTTCTTGCATATTCGCAAACTTTTAAAGTCCAACATAGTTTGGCAATCCTCGCTAGAGTCCCCTTTGTTTGGCCTCTTTCCCCGTGAATTCGTCTTCGATCGACGATTTTACCATTCCATATATCTTCTCCCCAGTGAGTCTGCTTCAGTCGGTCTCATTCTTGCGTATGTCTAATATGCATTTTCGATCTTACGTGTCCAATATCCTTACCGGGCACATATTATTTCGAAACCTTTGTTAGAGTCGTCTTCGGTCGGTCTCTTTCCAGTGTATGTCTAATATCCTTACCTGACATATGCTTTCTATATGTGTTCAATATCCTTACCGAACATGTATATTCGATCTTTATGTGTCCAATATCCTTACCGGGCATGTATTTTTCGAAACCTTTTGTTAGAGTCGTCTTGATCGGTCTCTTTCCTGTATGTCTAATATCCTTACGACATATGCTTCCTATATGTGTTCAATATCCTTACCGAACATGTATATTCGATCTTTATGTGTCCAATATCCTTAGGGCATGTATATTTGAAGCGTTTGTTAGAGTCGTCTTGATCGGTCTCTTTCTTGTGTATGTCTAATATCCTTACGACATATGCTCCCTATATGTGTTCAATATCCTTACCGAACATGTATATTCGATCTTTATGTGTCCAATATCCTTAGGGCATGTATATTTGAAACCTTTTGTTAGAGTCGTCTTGATCGGTCTCTTTCTGTATGTCTAATATCCTTACGACATATGCTCTCTATATGTGTTCAATATCCTTACCGAACATGTATATTCGATCCTTATGTGTCCAATATCCTTACTGGGCATGTACTTTCGAAACCTTTGTTAGAGTCGTCTTGATGGTCTCTTTCCGATGTATGTCTAATATCCTTACGACATATGCTCCTATATGTGTTCAATATCCTTACCGAACATGTATATTCGATCTTTATGTGTCCAATATCCTTACGGGCATGTATATTTGAAACCTTTGTTAGAGTCGTCTTGATTGGTCTCTTTCGGTGTATGTCTAATATCTTTACGACATATACTCCCACATTCTCATTTTGATCTGCGATGCAACTTATTGAAGTATCGCGTTCCAAAGATCTATGAGTTCTTACCTTTACGATCTGCAAGCAACTTATTGAGTATGCTCGTTCCAAAGGTGCATCGGTTTCATTTTTGATCTGCGATGCAACTTATTGAAGTATGCGGCGTTCAAAGATCTACTGTTCTCATTTTGATCTGCGATGCAACTTATTGAAGTATATGCGTTCCAAAGATCTATGAGTTCTTACCTTTACGATCTGCGAAGCAACTTATTGTATGCTCATTCCAAAGGTGCATGCGGTTTCATTTTTGATCTGCGATGCAACTTATTGAGTATCGCGTTCCAAAGATCTACTGTTCTCATTTTGATCTGCGATGCAACTTATTGAAGTATGCTCGTTCCAAAGATCTATGCGTTCTTACCTTTCTGATCTGCGAAGCAACTTATTGAAGTATGCTCGTTCCAAAGGTCTGTCTGGTTTCGTTTTTTTTGATCTACGATGCAACTTATTGAAGTGTGCTCGTTTCAAAGATCTATCAGTTTTCATTTCTAATCTGGTCGCTTATTCAAGCGCATTCGTTTCTCGATGTACCGACACTGTTCACAAAAAAAATCACAAAAAATAGAAAATAAAAAAATTATAAAAAAAAAGCAAAAATATTTCTACTTGTTCTTCGGAGCGCAAATTTTAGGGTTCTTTTAGTATTTAATCTTCTTCTACCTTAAAAGTTCAAAAGGCTAGCGCCAATTTCACTTTCAGGTTTAAGACGATTAAATAGAACAATTGCACCCAAAATTTGCCCTCCTATCTCGATTTTATCGCTCGGGCTTCATATTCATCTGCATACACTTCCATTAGGTCATTGCATTAAGCAGTCATTCATTCATGGCATATGCATCATTTAAATCGTATTTAAATTGACCAAAGTTAGTTTAAATCGACATTTGCATTGTTTTATAGTTATAAAATACCCGATATTTCACTTCATTCATTTTTATCTCCTTACCTATTTACTGTGTCATTTTAAGTTGATTATATGTCGATGATATCAATATTTCGATTTTATAAGCAATTGCTAAAAGCGATTCGACATCATGCGGAAAATTAGTGGGAAAAATATTTCAAACTTTAGCCTCTAACTCAGCTTTATGAATCTCGTGTCACGTAGATCATAAAATGTGATCTCTCTAATTTTCGATACATTTCAAATTTTGTTTTAACCGTAAGTGTTTTAAAATCAGGTATTCTTCATTATCGTTTTATTTCAATTTTAATTATTTTGATAATTTTTCTTTAGTGTATGAAACCCGTAGTTTATTTTAATGTGCCCATTTAATTTTTTTGGATAATTTATTGTCTAAACTTTTATCATTTTTAACAATTTTAGGTGTCTAATTTTTATTTCAAAAAATCAAACAAAAAATACAATTGGGCTTATTAATTTTTATCAATTTCATTTTTAGGCCCATTTTATGATTAAGGGTAATTTAGGCATTATCAAAAATTGCTAAACCCTAATTTTATTGGGTATATATGTGTATGTTATGTTATTGATTGGGGGAGAAAAAACATATAAAAAAATGTAAAGAAGGGAGGCGGATCCGAAAATTTCTTGCTCTTCATCTACTCAAAACAACAACTTCAATCTTCATCAATGTTGCCTCTCATAATCTCCCTGTTACCTCACTGTTACTAATTTCATCACATCCCTCATACTCCTTCCAACTCCCTGTCGTGCTCTCTCCAACCTTCACAGTCCCTCTTCATTATTCCATCCATCACCATCGCTACAAACCACCCTGTTTCAACTGTAACCACACATCCATTCCCACAGCCTTTGTTGCTCGCCCCATCGCCGCATCTGTACCCGCCGTCTTCCCTGTTCAACAAAACATCATACTCCATGGTCATCTCAATACCACTGTCTCACTCTCACAACCGTTCCAAACCCCAGCCTTACCTCTCAGCCGTCACACTTCTACTCTCACCGCTATCTTCACTGTCACCTTCAACCGCTCCTTCTCCTCTATACTCTCCGCCGTAACTCTCCAACCGCGACCTTGCTACCACCTCCGAACCTCCATTCACGCCCCTGTTCTCCTCGCTGTGAACCACCTAACACCTCGCCTCCTTCATCTCCGCGGCTACATCCAAAACCCTTCCATCTTCTCCGCCTTCTCAATCTCACCCTTCCAACCTCTTCCATTTATAAATACAATCATCTCCAACCCTTCATCACCATCGCCGTTCCTCCGTCAAATCCTTCAACTCCCACCGCCGCTCCTCACGACAGCCATCATCCTCCATCGCTCCCATCTGTCTCTCTTCATCCAGCCGCGGCCAACACAGAGCCTTCATCGCCGCTCTATTTTGTCTCACCTTCATCGCCGAAGTTATCATCGATGAAAACCAAACAAGACGTTCTCACGACATGTAACATCACCTGTCCGAATCCATCCAGTTGGTCGAAACAAATGATGAATCTTCGTCACCGGAAGCTCTGAAGTCTCTTCTCCAGCAGAAGCTCGACCTCGGCGAAGACGAATAGGCGTTATCAATCCTCAAACAACCAGATCATCGATTCCCGTTGTCCAGCTCCGAACCGGTAAGAATTTAATTAGAGTTCTGTGATATTCTGTTGATAGGATGAAACCTTGGTTAACTATCTTCTTTGTGATAACCGGAAAAAAAACAGTTTGTGTTTATGTTAATCTGGTGAATCAGAATTGTTCATATGGTATGCTATTGGTTTTAGATCTTGTGTTAATCTCTTGAGTTCAGAATGGTTAAACTGTTACGCTGCCATGATTGTTATTTACTTATTCCGAATTTAAGTCGCAAGAGGTTGTTATCTTTGTGATATCAAGTTTGATACCGTTTTAGTTAATCGGATTGAACTATAATGCCGTGTTGAATTCTCGAAATTGGTTTGATAGTGTCATACATTGGATTGGTCCGACATCTTGTATACTGTTAAATGTAGCTAGCTTTAAGATGTTATTGATCCGGTTTTGAAATTGGGATGATACCATTGTTTTTGTTGTGACAATATCCGATGATGTTGCTTTCATGTTTTAGTTCATATCAACTTAGATAATACCACCCATATCGATACCGTTTTTCATTCGAGCTGAATTGTGTAAGTTTGCTAGCTATATTGAAGCATTCGATTATGATATATGTGCAATTTGATTTGAATATTGACATCATTGTTGTTTAATTTGATTTGAATATTGACATCATTGTTGTTTATTGTTCGTAACTGAGCATTTCAAATGAATATGTGTGCGTCATTGGATTAGTGTAGCGGCTGCCCGAAATTTGGCTTTAGTTGATTTGACTTTTTGAATTTGAATTTGATTGTTGTCATGTAATCGAGTCGAAAGAATATTGTGATGATATTTGGATCGTTTACGATGAGGTTTCAATGAGGATTCTGTTTAGTTTAAGGAAAGAATTCAACATGGTATTAGTAGGATACTTCCATTTTAGTTTAAGTGTATTTGAGACGAGTTTTGTGAAGCTAATTGCATATGCGTGTTGCTGCCCGTTTGTGGTTCAAGGGTCTGAAACCTATTTTGAATCCGATTTTCCATGTTACAATTAGCATCTTTACTTCTTGTTGCATTTATGGTTGAAAAATCGTGTTAACTTTTGAGTTTCCTTGTTTTTTTTAACATACTTGAAATGGTATAAGCAATGCTAATCATAGTGCTCGTATTGAATAATAACTCGTTTTTATTTATTTATTTATTCATGTACATAGTCCATTTTATCTCATTTCGATTTTATCTCACTATGCTACTAACATGTTTGTTACTTGTGAAGGCATTCAAGAGTAGTTCAAACATCATTCCATCATAGAATATATATATCTTTCTCCATTTACATTTTTTTATTATAATTATTCTACTACTTCAATATAATATTTAGTTGTGTATTTTTAGTATTGTAAATATAATTATATAGTATATCTATTTTATATTTAATATTGTAAATACAATTATACTACTTTTATTCATATATTTTATTTGGTTCATTTTGTAAATAAAATCATATTATAATTATTATTCTTATGTTATGATTTCGAATTTGAAATTTAATTTAACTTTCGAACGTGCATGAACACAAGCATTTCTATTATGTTTTGTCATATATCATGCAATGTAGGGACTCTTATCTCACATTCATCGATGAGGCAAGTGTCCAATTTTGAAGACTACTTGAGCGCATTACAATTTATTCGATTATTCAAATTAATTCGATTTGGTTGTAATAGCTTA
The DNA here is from genome assembly GCA_021764765.1 of Vicia sativa. Taxonomy (NCBI): domain Eukaryota; kingdom Viridiplantae; phylum Streptophyta; class Magnoliopsida; order Fabales; family Fabaceae; genus Vicia; species Vicia sativa. The sequence continues at coordinate 41,081,785 of CM038792.1, forward strand.
GGATTTATTTCCTTGTGTATTCTAATTACCGTTTAATTATGCATTTATCATATTAGAACACATAGCCTCCTCTTGGGCTCCTCATCAAGAAGCAGGTAAACATACACAATGCACACCTGCACACATTCATAGTTTGGTCCTGGACTTTTCTACAGCGACAACTATTCGATCGATTGTTCCAATCGGTCGTTTAGAATACTAGTGCCACGCTAGTCTCACTTCTAGGAGCATGCATAAAGCCACCTTGTATGGGCTCGCTTGTTTTCCTAAAACACTTTCAAATCAAAAACAATTAATTGAACTTGTTCTTTCAGAAATCAATTTTTCTACAAAACAAAAAAAATAGTGATATGGTATTTAATTAAATTGTTAGAGGTTCGCCCGACGATTTAATTAAAATGTAAAGTATATGGGCCATTAGAGGGTAACCCAATGACTTAAATACTTTATTCCATAACAGTTAATAAAAGTGAACTTTGTTTCACCTCACTCTTTTCATAATAAAGATTTTGGATGAGAGATGATCGGTTGACCTCAATCACCAATCTCGAGTATCGAATCGTTAGAGGACCTCCCAACGTTTTGGTACTTGTCATCTACCATTAAAATCAATTCAACCCATTCAAATCTTTTTTTCGCTCATATGCGATTATCAAAAATCAAAAACATTTTCTTCTAAAATCAATACAAACAATCCAAGACATTTTCAACCAGAACTACGGAGTTTTGACTTTCCCATTGCACGAGGGAATACGTAGGCACGCGGTTTCGAAACCGTGTCAAACTCAAAATAATAATAAACAAACCCCTTTTCTTATTTCTCATTTATGACTTAGAAATTAGCGATTACACACACAAACACATTTTTGAACTAAATGGGTCCCATCGAGTACGATGGACGTAAGAGGTGCTAATACCTTCCTCTTGCGTAACCGACTCCCGAATCCATGCTTTTGGTCTTGTAGACCGCCTTATCCAATTTTTGTGGGTTTTATCTATATTTTCCCGTTCTTTTTAGAACAAATAAAATTAGGTGGCGATTTCATTGTTTTTTGAAAATTCATTTTAAATGATTTTTGAAAAACGAGTTGCTTCAATAGGTATCAGAGCAACTAAACCGACTTGGACTAACAGCAACTAATTCCTCAATTATCGAATACTTGCACGTTACCAGTATAAAGGCAATGGCGAAACAAATGAAAAGGGTGAGATGTCTAACGATATAATTGAATGCATGATAAACAATATATTAGATCAGATTATATAGAATTACCACTTTGCAACTTATAATAAATAATTATAACAATAGAATCAACAACAGTTATATAATAACAACAACATTTCCAACACAACATAACAACTATTTCACAACTTATGAATAATGACAACAACTTAAATCAATTGTCACATCAACATAACAACTACAATTATGCAACTTCAAATACAACTCAACTGTGCACATGCATGTGGTGCCATTGGAGTAAAACTCCCAACTTATAAATCTTCCAGTTTACCGAGGCATCGACAAGGCATAAGCCTTTAACTTAATATTTTGCCAATCTAGGCCAATATGGTGCCAATCCAGGCTAACTTAATAATGTAGTGTATGTCATGCAACCTCAATTTCAGCAACAAAATCACGACCACAACAGCAACATAACAACTAGTCAACCGCAATTCAACATTGGCCATAGGCCTACAACTTACTAACAATTCAACATTGGCTAAAAGCCTACAACTTAGTAACAATTCAGCATTGGCTAAAAGCCTACAACTTAATATTTACCCATAATTATAGGCAATACAATAACATCATCATCAACATCATAAACGTCATGCAACAGTATTACATCATCACAACATTATAGACCTCGTTATAATAACAACATAACAACAACATAACAACAACATAACAGCAACTTAACAGCAGTAACAACGTGCAACAACAAGAACACATGGTTCAACAATTACCCAATATTACACACGGAAAACCAAATCGATTCATCAAAAGTTCATCTACTGTGTTTGAAAATATGTTTATGAGATAAATCATAATTTTAGCTTTCCAACGGTCCAAACGACACTTAAATCAGAGTTACGGTTGCAAAGATATGACCAAAACAGTTTTCAAATGTATTTTTCATTTTTCATATAGTATGATCGATGCATAAGCCCATGTATCGACTTATCCTTTAAAACTTCCAATTTTTCAAACAGCATGTATCGATGCATAAGTCTTATGTGTCGAATCATCCCTTAAATTTTTAATTTTTCAAACAGCATGTATCGACTCATAGCTGTATGTGTCGACACATACATCATTGCAGATTCTATTTCTCAAGATTTTAACATTATTTGTCGACCCATGGCTGTTTGTATCGATGCATAATGAATTTAAACTTCCAATTTTAAAACTCAATACAGTATGTATCGATACATGGCCTCTTGTGTCGATACATGTTGCGTGAAAATGCCCAAATATCAGTTTCAACAACCCAGTTCCATGTACATCTTTGATTTAAGGTCCCAACATCCCATACATCTCAATTCCAACATCCCAACAGTACATAACAACACATCATGGTTAATTATACACAAATTCATTCATCAATTTTCACGGATTATCAAGCATCAATTTGGGATCAAACCACAACAATCAAAACACCAAAACAAGGGCAAATCTATAAACCCCATCCCACATATCATCCATCATGTATCCCGTTATAGAGTTAGAACCCCACCCTTACCTCTTTGGATTGATGGCAGCTCTAAACCTTGATTGGATTTCTGGAACCTTGGCTCTAGCACTTCCTTTGCTCTTGCCTCCTTCTCCAAAACCCTATTCCTCTTTCTCTTCTTCATGCTACTAGTAACTACTACCACTTCTTATTTTATTTATATATCTTACTAACTTATCTTAATGGGCCTAACAAATAACACCCCCTATTTTGCTATTTCTCACTTACAACTTAGCCAAACTAATTTAATTAACATTCTATTAAAACTAGTATTATTTCTAATATGAATTTCTTCAATGTAATCAATTTTATTAACTCTCTGACTAACCGAATAAAATTCGACTTTAACTTAATAATCCAAATATGTTTCCCAAAATAATACCGATAAATCTGATTGATTCTTGAACTTCGAGTAAATCTAATAATTAAATCCTTAAATAATTTAATTAACTAATTAATTAAATTTGGGGCGTTACAATAGTAGTGTCCGACTTCTAAAAGTATTTATACCGTCTCTTTTTGTGTTTTTATTTTGCAGACAAAATGACTAATTTATCTAAAGCCGAACAGAAGAAATTGGTGTTTGAGGCTCGTGCTGCTAAAAAAGAAGTCGGGGGTTCCTCCGCAGAAAAGTTTGACCTAACCGGGTTGGAAAATCAAACGTTGAAAAGGCATTAGGTAACAAGAACCAAGGCAACTTCTGATATTGTTGAGCCTCAGACCTCTGCTTTATCCCTTCATGAGGAACCTCATTAGAGTACTCAAAATAAGCACAAAACTCTTATGAGTGATGATGTATGTCGTGCACACTTGGAGATTACTTCCTTGATGCAAGAAACCAAATAAGGAAACTTCAACCCAACATAGGAGTTTAATTTTTGGTCGAACAAATTTAATGGAATCTAATTTCTTTATGACACTCTTAATGCAAATGAGGATGTTAAGAAGGTTGAGTCTATAGGTCGCCAAAAGATGACCCAAAATATTAGCTCATACCTTATGAGGTGTGCTATATTGTTGACTCGAGATTTGTTTGAATCTAGAAATGATTATGAAAAGACGGAGTTGAAGCTCAAATAAGAGATCTCGCGTCTAGTGGATGCTCAGAAGACCCAATATGAGAAAATATATGAATTGGAGAAGAGCTTGTCTGAGGAAAAACAGAGGAGGGAAATTTTGGAGTTAGAGAGAAAAGTATCCCTTTCTAGGCTTGCCGAGGAGGTGAAGTCGGCAAATGCTTTTGATATTGAATTGTAGGAAGCTCTTAAGAAGTCTCAAGTTGACATTTTTTCTTTCGGGGATTAGGCTTTTGTCAGGTCCAAGGAACATGTGATGTGTTTACTTCTCAGCTTAGATTTGTCCGAGGTCGACTACTTTAAGATGTTGTTGTATGGTCGCCTTGTAGACCTTGAGGAAGCAGTAAAGAACCCTCCTGATGAGAACAATGGCAATGACGTAGGGAATACATTTTGTCGAGTGATTTATGCTTTTTTCTCTATTTTGGTCAATCATCAGCTAGGATGGATTTATGTAATTTTTGTAAGGGAGCGCATTTATCCCCCTTTTTTTTGTTATGATTGTGACTTTCACTCTCCGGGTCTTTGCAATGGAATTTTTTTTGCCTCATATGGCTTTATAATGATGTTGTCTATTTTGTGTTTATTTTCTTATTTTATAGATTTTAGCATTACATTTTTAGCTTTTATCATCATAGTTTCTTAAAATAACCTGGTGTATGTGTGATACGGTGAACTGACTTTGTAGGATTTTTGTATCCAAATGTGCGGATAGCAAGAGTCGCCACCGACTTTTATTTTTATCCAATTAAGGGAAGGTAAAAGTAAACAGAAAAAGACCTTCGTTAGATTCTGAGTTCGGGAGAATGGTTATGAAAAGGGAAGGTATCAGCACCCCTTTCCATCCGTAGTTATCTACGGGCTCTTAGTTGCTCTAGATCACTTTTTTAAAATTGCTTTCTGTGTGTTTGACAAAAATGTTTTGAAAAGGCATTTCGCTTTGACTTTGTAATGACTCATGTAGGAGTGTATACAAAATGTTCGGAAATGTTTTTGTTTTGAAAAGAATTTGAACTTTTGAAAAAGAATGTGTGGTGTGAAAAGCATTTGATAGAGCAAGCAACTAAAAGACTTATTTACCCACTCAGAATTGGTCGTTTTCGTGTTGTACTTCTACATTCCTTTAGAATAGCGCTAGCCATACCATTAGTTAGTAGGTAGCTCCATTCGTTGGATGTAAGCGGGACATTCGAAGGGACATCGGATGGTCATAGAAGGCAACTTGTAGGAAGTATCCTAGCACATTCGAAGGGACTATCATCATTTTTCGTAGGCGACAATCGAGGGTCAAGATCATGTATTCGGAGGCGACATCGTGGGTCTTATGATCTTTGTATCGAAGGGACTATGATGATTTGTTCGAAGGCAACGGTGCTAGAATACCTCTACGTTCGAGGGACATGACCATTTGAAATCGAAAGGCATCGAGAGAGAATTACCCTAAGGGGTGCATGTGTGAAAGAAGTGTGTTGATTTCAGAATATTTTATCTTGAAGATTAGTATGAGCTATGTCCAATTATTATCTTGCCATACACGCCTAATTACTAGCAATTGATAGGGTGCGGAAAGTAAAAATGCAGAATGTAAAGGGTGCGGAAAGATAAATCCTACGCTATTACATGGCTTTGGGGAAGATACATAATTTAAAATGCGGAAAGTAAAATCCTAATTAAAACTATTACAACCCATGAGCAATTACATTATTGGAAAAATAGAATGATAAAAAGAAAAAACGTCCGAATCGGAGCAACCTGTGAAAGAATAAGAAAATCGGAAAATGCAATATGGATCGAACAAGAGAAAAATGTTAGAAAAATGCAAATTTTAATATGAGAAAATTAATATAGGCTGGAAATAAGATAAATAGATTAAAATAATTTTTTGGGATTTTTTGGAAAAGATTTAATAATTAAAATGCAATTAAAAGTGAATTAAATGCAAAATTAAAAATAAAATAAATATGCATGCAAAGATTATATTTTTTAATTTATTAAACTAAATAAACATTTTCAGAATATAAATGTGAAAATAAAATATTTTTTGGTAATTTTTAAATGCAGAATAAAAATCATGAAAACAATTAAAATGAATGGAAATATTAAAATAGGAAAAGTATGAAAAATATGCAAGTTTTGGAGAAAAGGAAAAAGAATGGTCCCTGGCTGGTTCGAACAGGGGACCTCGCCCTCAAACTTTGAAACCCAACGCGCTGACCAACTGAGCTAGACGTGTCAACTGTTTGGAAACGGAGTTAATGGAATACACGCGTTGCCTTCTCATTGTTTCCTCCTTCGCGCCAGACTTCATCTTTTTCAATTTGAATATTTGAACACATAGCGTCGGCCTCAGTGTGACGCTATAGCCTTTACCCACGGATTATTTTCGTAGCTACATCCCTGCGAAATCAAAAGTCCAAAAATACGCAATATAAATTTGTTATGGGGACCCAGATCGATTGCTTTCAACCTCCTGAGTATGAATATGGCTTCGGTTTTGGCCAATTTTTCCTGAATCGTCTGATCCCAATTCAGAGCTCAGAAAACCTAGTAATGGCAGATCACGATTCTGGTACTTAAAATCAAATCGGCTTATACAGAAACACTCTAAACATCAACACGAACAAGAATATGCAATCAAAATGTATTTACAATGCATGAATCATAGAAATCGAGTTTTGATAAAAGTGATGCAAACCGTGATCGTTCTTTCGCGATTCTTGATGGAATTGTGATTTGTAAGGGTCTGGGATGAATCAATGGACCTCCAGGAAGCGATTGGCAGGCTTAGAATTGGTTGAATCGAAACAAAAACAAGAATGCAAGTGTCATGTAACCACGGTTTTTTTCTTGAGTTAGGTTAGGGTTTCTGAGCCAATTTTTTCGTTTTTTCTCTTGATAGGTATGCATCAAGTATATATGCTGGATGGATTTGGGATTGAATTTGGAAAGAATTGATCAACATTCATTGGAAATCAAATTTGATATTCTCATGAAATCAAATTTTCAAATTTTGTCCAATTTCAATCCAATCTTGCCAAATTTGATCAAATTTTGAAATTGCTGGCATTTATGGGTTGATTGGATCACAAGAAAGCAATAAAAATCAATCTTCCAATTAATTTTGATTTTATATTTTATTTTAAGATTTAATTTGCATTTAAATGAATAAATTACAAATTAAATAGAAAAATAAATCAAAAATTCGTGGCATTGGGCTTGGACATTCCTAATTGCATGAGGAACAAGTTAGGATGAAGAAAAAGTAGGCCCATTTGCAAAAGATTTGATTTTTTGAAGTATCTCTCTTTGTGCATTCTTCCAAAATTGCCCAACTTGTGAATGGTGTAACTTGCTCAATTTTCCACATTTTTTAGTGTTCTTGGACTTTTTGGAAAGCTCTAAGAGTCTTTTAAACAATGTCTTTGGTCTCATCTCAATTGGAGTTACCATGCTCAATATATATTCAAATCAAAAAGTTGACTTTTTGTTGACTTTGAAAATGACTTGTAATGTTTTGAGCTATACCTCTCAAATGAAGCATTTTTTGGACATTCTTGTGAGACATGAAGTTGTAGAGAATTGAATTTCATTCAAAATGAGCTTTGGTGGGAAAATTTCTGAGAAAGTATGAGAAAGTTATGATCAGTCAAAGTTCAGTTGACTTTTCACCTAGAAACCCTAATTTAGAAAGTTTGACTTTTGAGCAAATCTTGAGTTTTCTTGATGAATCATGATCAACCCTTGATCAAATGATGAATGTAACTTCAAAATGAGGATGTTGACCAAAAATCAGAAGTTTTGACTGTATGTTGACCACAGTTGACTTTTTGTCCAATACACCCGATTTTCAACCATCTGAGCAATTGCCTGAGGAAACTTGACTTGTTGATCGCAGGACTTAACGTCTATAAATCGGGAGACCGCAAGTGCACAGTCCTATCGCGTAGTTTTAAAAAGATATCGAACCCACAAGAGACTATAAATCGATATATTGTTATCCTAAGTTACGGTATACAGCTAAGGCGAATAATTCTTTTAGATTTTGGTTTAAGGAAAAATAGAAATATAAATAAAACGGATATCGGTACGTAACGTAGTGAACCTAAGCGGATTAAATCGAACCTAAGCGTATAAAGATTGTTAACTTAATTTGTTCTGTAGAATTAATCAGTTTAAAAACCCTCAACTCACACTTTCATGGTCTTATCTCGGATTATACGTCTAAAGCCCTATACTTGCTTTCGCTAGCCTATAAGTGTTTAGAAGTACTTTTTGGAAACTTAATTAATTCTAATTTGGTTTAAAGCGCTTTCACTGTATTTAAATCAAATGCCTAACTTTAGCTATCCGGTTAAAAACCTCACACTTTCGTGGTCTCGATCTAACCTATTTACTCTTCTTACTTTTGTAACGAAAAGGTTTTATTTTTTTAAGCATAAAAAGTTATAACCAGAAATTATGTTAATTAATATCTTAGCTTAGAAACAATTCAATTCCTACTTTTACTACTATTACTTACCGATACCTAAACGGTTTAGCCGGACATATTTATTAATTCGGATTTGCCTAAATAATAAGGTTCAATATATTTAAACATTCCCATAATTAAATAAATAAATATCAAGCAACAATATTTAAAACAAAATAAAATAATTATATTAAGAACCTGGAAATAATAATACTTGAATAATCTTGTTCTTCACTTGAATCGAAAAGAAAATTGCAACAAGGAAATAAAAAGCACTAGATCTAACGTAAGGTTAGATCAGTGAAAAATACACAACAATTTCCGGTGTAGAAATTGTTGTGAGAAAATTACAAAAGCTTAAACTAAAAATAAAATATAAGAAAAGAAACTGAAATAGGAAAAATAAAATAACAGGAAGAAACTGAAAAGAAAAGAAAATATGAAATACAAAGTAACGGTTGTTCGGGAAGAAAATCTCCGACCCTTGCACTGAATGCTTGAAGCTGTATTTATAGGCTTCATTTGTAACTTCCCTTTTCCAATTTCACACGAAGAGTTAGTGGAGATCATGTGCATAACTGCCAGAAAGTGGGAGAACATGGGAGAGAAAGAAGGAAGTGGGAGAAGTGGGTTGAACGTGGCATGAGTGGGTGGTTGAGAAGTTTCTCTGAAGCTTTTCCACGCTCGCACTTGTTCTAGCGATATTAGGCGCACGGTCGTCACACAGTGCGTTGAGCGGTTTTATGTTTTCCCGTGTTACGGTCGTGGCCATGGTGTTACGGTGTCACGCGCTTCATGGATGTCTTACGGTCGTGGCGGATGGTGACGACCGTCACAGTAGTGGTGAACCTTGGGCTTTTCTCTTGGGCTTTGCTCTTTTGGCTTGTATAATTGTTTTCTCCTTCGCTTACCCATCCTTTTACTATTGTTACCCTTTGCTTCATTTCTTTATCTTTTAATCGATTTTGCCTTGATTTTGTTCCTTTGCTCAATTAATCTTTATTTAATGCAAATTCTGAAACGAAAGAAATACCAACATAATACGGAAATAAAATAGAATAATTAAATAAAAATAGTAATATTATCTATGAAAATTACGTCAAATATGTTATATAAATTCGTGTTATCACTTGTGAAGCTTGAAACTTGACATGGAGACTCTTTGAAACATATGAGGAGGCATGGAGGCCTTTAGAGATGTTGGAAGTTCATCTTGACTTGAGAGATACCAAACCCTAGTTTGGGTTGATTGTCTAGGAGAGAGTTTGTCCGATCAACTCTTGAAGAATCCTTGAGTATGGATGTATGAAATCTTTTGAATAGATGGAGGGCAAATTTTGGGGTATGACAATGCCCTGCTCAATCTTCTTGTACCGAGGGTTAGATTGACATGCTTGTCTTCGCGACCGGAGGTAGAAGATGATTGAACACCGAGTACACCTGCACTTTGCATGTTGGTGGATGATGCGGAATGGGCTTACAGATGCCATTTGGAGAAGTGGGAGACTTACTGGGAATGAGTCGTACGCTAGACTCGAGGATGTTAATAAAAGAGCGACGAGATGGGCTTAAGGTGCCATCCGAAAGGTCGATCGGGGAGTGAGTCGATGTTAGACTCAGATGTTTCGAACGGAGGAGATGGGCTTAAGATGCCATCCGAAGGGAGTCGTCGTTAGACTTCGTGTTCACTTTGAATGAGGTTATTGGTTTGCATTGATTTTTAACCATATATGCAGATTCGAAAGTGAAGCTTGTTGATGAGTAGTCGGAGATGGGCTTAAGATGCCATCCAAGGCAACGAGTCGCACGCCGACTCAGTAGTTGCTTGATAACCGTAATAAATCTTCGATTACTACGGGAGATTGTAGTTGGCAAAATGTGGATAGCTTCTGTTGTGCATCGGTGTTGATCCATTGCCTTATCGGAGGATAACCGGGCGGTCTTTCGGATAGTTTTCCGTCGGTTCGGGGCTTAATCTGGACCGTCGAGGACAACCAAGGGCGGTCTTTCGAGATAGTTTTCCGTCGGTTCGGGGCTTAATCTCGACCTGCTTGCGTCGTAGATCACACTTTTGGAGAAAACAAGAGAAACTTTGATAGAATATTGGTTAGTTTTATGCAAAGTATGATGCATGACAGTGTATGAATGACATATGCATGAATTATGACTTTATGAGAAATGTATGAATGATAGATGTTGTGGTATTTCAAAACATATCCATCTTGAAGAAGATGCGGATATTCTGTTTGAAGATTTCTGACTCCTGTTTGGGGAGTTGAGTAGGTGAGATCCCTGCTTTTGAAAGAGAAGAAAGATATCCGGGATTCCTCCGATGCACTATCTGACCAAGTCTTGAGCCTAGATACTGTTGAGGAAGGTAGAGATTTGAGAAGCTCGTTGTGGGAGATCTCCCATATAGACCCTGCTGAGAATCTGGGAGGCGATCCGTTGGGGACCTTGTATGTAGATCCTGCTGAGGAAAATCTGGGAAGCGCTCTACTAGGGATTCTGAGTGTAGATCTCGCTGGAGAGCATTTGATAATTGCTGAGAGACCGGGCTAGAAGAGTCTGGAGTCCGTTGTAATCTCTGGCTGGGGGAATAAAAAGTGTATGTTTCCTCCGATGCACTATCTGACCAAGCTTCGAGTCTGGATACTGCTGCCGGGGAGAAGGGGGAGGATTGAGACACGTCCGCTGGGGATGAATACCTTGATTCGGGGGGGTGAGGTGTTACTGCTGGGAGACTGATGTAACATTGCTCGGTTGAGTGGAATCACTGTTCGGGGATTTAACGTATATTCCGCTGGGGAAGGTGTGTTGTGAGTGACACCTTTATGCTCTGTGGGGAACTATTTGTTGACTTTCGTCGTCATCCCAATTCCTGGAACCTGTAGTAAGTACTTTTGTATGTTCACCTTTCGTATGTTTGCGATTAGATTCTTATTGTCAAATGCGTATAGTCATTCAAAGCACACGTTGGACTTATTGCAAATGACAACAACAGAAATTGTAAAGAGAAAGAAATTTGCGTTTATTTGAAAGGTGGCGTATGGCCAAGTAGTTTGTACACAAGAAAAGTAAAAAGCTATGCGGAAACAATCTCGTTAAGTTCCAACTATGCTAGTACTCATATATTTCGACTATCTCATCTCCTCGCTGTCAGTAGAAAGTGAGTAGACTGATCTTTGCCATTTGAACCTTGAATGCGATAGTAGTCCGGCGGGTGATCCGAAGAGACATAGTCATACGCTTAAATCCCTAAATTTTGCCTAGACCGCCCTTCGGTTTTCGGTCACGGATACCCTTTTTGCCCAAGCCGCCTTTTCGGGTTTTCGACTTGCGGTGTACATGTTTTGTATATATCCTTAATTTTGCCCGAACCTTTGGTTCGCCAGATGCCCTTATTTTTGCCTAGGTTCGTCGACCTAGCGGGTCTATTTCATGCGTAGTATTTTTGACTATGTCTGCGTTCACAGGGTGGGAAGTCTTCACCAACCATGGTGCTAAGTATCATAGCTCCAGAGAATCTGTCTTGACTACAAATGGTCCCTCGTAGTGGGAGTCCATTTGCCCCAGGATCACCTTGTGGAAGAATGATGCGCTGACTACTAGATCACCAACTTGGTAGACTCGGTGCTTGACCTTTTGTTAAATGCTCTAATCATTCGCTTCCGATAAATATGTCCATGGCAGATGGACGCGAGTCGTTTCTCATCGATCAAGTTAATCTGGTCAAGGCGAGTCTGGACTCAATCGTCTTCGCCTAACTTTGCCTCTGGAGGACTCGTTGAGGTATCCGAACCTCGATGGGTAAGACGGCTTCCATACCGTATACAAGAGAGGGGTTGCCTGCTGATGTTCATCTGTGCGATAACCATGAAGAGCAAATGGTAACATCTCATGCCAATCCTTGTAAGTCACCGCATCTTCAGATAATCTTCTTAATGTTCTTATTGGCTTCCACTGCTCATCTTAGGCCGATAAGGAGAAGAGTTGTGATGCTTGATCTTGAATTGCGTGCAGAGTTCGGTGATCATCTTGTTGTTGAGATTGGAACTGTTATCCGTGATAATCCTTTCGGGAGTGCCATACCGACAGATAAGATTATGTTTGATGAATCGAGCCACAACATTCTTGGTAACGGATGCATACGAGGCTGCTTCTACCCACTTGGTGAAATAATCTATTGCCACAAGGATGAAACGATGTCCATTGGAAGCCGTGGGCTTAATCTCTCCGATCATGTCAATGCCCCACATTGCAAAAGGCCAAGGAGAAGTTAAAACGTTCAGAGGTACTGGAGGTACGTGCACTTTATCGGCATAAATCTGGCACTTGTGACAAGATCGAGCATAGCGGTGACAATCGCTTCCATGGTGGACCAATAGTAACTGTTCTCAAAATCTTCTTAGCCATGGTGTGTCCAATGGAGTGGGTACCAAATTCGCCTTCGTGTAACTCTTCCATGATACGATTCTGTTTTCGGTCTACATAATAGTAAGCACAAGTCGTGGTTGCGCTTGTAAGATGTGTTCGAGGAAGAATTTGGATGCAAATCTTCTCATGAACTTCTTATCATTAACAGATGCCCTGCGGGATATTCCCGAGTCTCAAGATACCTCTTCACGCCATAGTACCAAGGTTTCTCTTCGTCAAGCTCATAACAATCTGTTGGTTCGCGAACTTCTCAATGATGATCCGGGAGCCTCGTTGTCCCATCTAACCTTGAACATGGACGACATAGTAGCCAATGCGTCCCAACCGATTCTCTTCTCGGAATATGATCAAAAGTAATCTCTTCAAGTAGGGAATCAAACTCGAAACATGCTCGATACGGAATGAGATTCGGATGCTTCGTATCCCACTCGCCTTTAATCGTGATCACTAAAGTGAGTCTCCATACACTTGTAAGAACTTGATTCTTAAGTCAATAGCACTTTAAGACCCATGATGCACGCTTCATACTCGCCATGTTGTTCGTGCAATGAAACATAATCTGGCGGTGAAAGGAGTATGTCCTTTGTAGGGATGTAATGATGGCGCCAATGCCATTGCCAAGTGCGTTTGAGGCTCCATCAAAGACCATGGTCCATCGGGATCCTTGTTCGGTCCTTCGTCCCTGTTCTTCACATCAGAACTAGTAAAACGTCTTCGTCGAAATTGAATGCATAGATCGATAGTCATCTACGGCGATGAGCCAAATGATCGGCTACTACACTTCCTTTGATCGCTTTAGAAGTGTCCGGATGTCATATTCGGTTAAGATCATTTGCCATCTTGCTATTCTTCCGGAGAGAGCTAGTTTCTCAAAGATGTATTTTATCGGATCCATCTTAGAAATCAACAAGGTAGTGTGAGTCAACATATACTGTCTTAGTCGGCGAGCAACCCAAGCCAAAGCGTTGCAAGTTTTCTCAAGTGAGTATCTTGTTTCACGATCGGTAAACTTTTGCTAAGGTAGTATATTGCATGCTCTTTTCGACCAGACTCGTCATGTTGCCCCAATACACACCCCATTGAGTTCTCTAACACTGTTAAGTACATGATAAGAGGTCTTCCTTTGGCAGGCGGCATCAGGATAGGAGGATTCGTAGGTACTCCTTGATTTTGTCAAAGCGATCGGCAATCGTCGTTCCATTCCACTACTTGATCTTTCTTTAGTAACTTGAAGATTGGCTCACAAGTAGCAGGTGTGCAATGAATCGGCGATGTAGTTCAATCGCCCAAGAAACCTCGACTTCCTTCTCGGTCGGGGGCGGCATCTCTTGAATAGCTTTAACCTTCGCAAGGTCAACCTCAATACCTCTTCCACGACAACAAACCCTAGGAGTTTTCGGATCGACTCAAAGGTGCACTTGTTGGGATTAAGTCTCATCAGACTTCTTCAACCCGTCGAACAGTTTGCAAATGATCAAGATGTTCTTCTTGATGCGGATCGAGCTATCATGTCGCCGACGAGACCTATCTCGTGATGAATCATGTCATGAAACAATGTCACCATAGCACGATAAGTGGCGCTGCGTTCTTCATCCGAACGGCATAACTTTGTAGCGAAAGTGCCCCATGTAACAAAAGTAGTCTTCTCCATGTCTTCGGAGCCATTTTGATCGATTGTAGGAGAAACCATCCATGAAGGAGAAAACCTTATGCTGCGGTATTGTCAACCGTAACATCAATATGAGGAAGTGGGAAATCGTCTTTCTGACTCGCTTTATTCGGATCTCTCACACACATGCGTACCTTACCATCCTTCTTAGGCACGGGTACCACATTTGCAACCCACTGGGGATAAGAGGTGACAACTAAGAAACCATTGAACTGCTTCATGACTTGGCTTTGATTTTCTCGACATCTCGGATGCGAGACCATTTCACCGAGAAAACCTTCTTTGTCGAATCGGTGTACCACAATATCAATGTCTAAACCAGGCATGTCTTCGTATGACCAAGCAAAAACCTCAATATAGTCTCGTAGCATCTGAACCAACCTTTCTTTAACACTGTTCTCAAGACCCGCTCCTATCTTGATCTCTTTTCTGTCTTCGCTAGTACCCAAATTCACAACCTCAACTTGCTCTTCGTGTGGCTGTATAACTCGCTCTTCTTGCTGTAGCAGTCTGGCAAGTTCTCCTGGCACTTCACAATCTTCCTCACTTTCATCTTCGGCTTGGTAGATCGGATTATCAAAGTCATATTTAGCACTAGCATGGTTGTTATTAACGAGATTCGGAGTGATTCTGCAGTGTATCACGTGGGTGTGTGTAAGAACACATAGCCTTTTGAAGGGGTGATAAAGTAAAGGAAAGAAAACAAACAATTGAATGCAAAAGTCCAACGATTTATTAAATGAAAATACGCAATCAACAGATAATAACCCTCGCAAACGAGCCATGATGCCCCGGGCAAGGCACCAGACTTTCATAGTTTATTGTTCAAAACATAAAGAAATACGAAAAGCAAAACAAAACAAAAGCAATTACTCCTGGCTAAAGGAGATTGGTATGACGTCTTCGGTCTTCCAATTGCTGAGCCCATGATCTGGAGTTGGGAAGATCCACTTGCGATGTCGAAGTCGTTGTCGCCGTCTTCATAGCATGGATTCCACTGGCGATGGAAAGGAAGTTGGCGGCACGTTCGCGGCGTATCATCTTGACCTTTGATGGTGAAGCCTAAACCGCCTTGTCAAATTTGAAAGGAAGATCGTGAGCTGTCCCCAAATAGAGCTACCTTCTTCAACAGCTTGAGCATCTTTCAATGAGGCCATCCTAGGCGGAACTTTAGCAACTTCGGGAGTGACGGAGAGTCAAGGCATGACTCGGGATTGTTTCAAAAGCTTGACAGGAGTCTCAAGAATTCTCCTTCCATCTCAAGGTATCGGAATGATCAGATGATGACCATATACTCTTCTTCACCACATCTTGTGACAACCTTCCCTTTCGGGTACTTGAGTTCGATGCAAGGTAGAGGTAGCGGCCGCCCATGTATCCAAGGGCGTCCGAGTAGACAAGAGTAAGTGGACGGATGTCCATGACAAAGAAGGTGGAGTCAAAAGTCGGAACCGACTTTGACAGGTGAGCTCTCCAAGTCTTGCTCGCTTAGAACCATCAAAAGCTCTCACGATTATGTCACCGGGTCTCGAACCAACCCTTCGACATCAAGTCGATCAAAAGCGATCTTGGTAGGATATTCAAAGCGAACCGGTATCAACCAAAACATGAGACAGTGTAGTGCCTTGCATTCAACAGAGATGTGCAAGGCTTTGTTGTGTTTCTTTCCAAGTCAAATCAAGATCGAGAGAGCCTAGGCCGTTGTTGGCGGCCGGCTAGCAATGAACTTCAAACGGTTAGTGGTAGTGTCTTGCGGACGTGAGCATTCTTCGTAAACTTCACCAAGGCATTAGCATGAGCCTCGAGCACAAGAGCGCAAGCATGGAGATTTTGGACGGAGTTTGTCCTAACTGCTCCACAACATTGTAGTTGCTCTTCTTGATTATCTTAATTTCCTCCATTTCGTTTGGAGGTGTCTTGATAACTTCCTTTGGTACTTCCGTTGAGCAGGATGGGCCAGGTTCTTTCCTCTAGGGGATATTGGTTGAATAGTGGAATGCGAGTTGGAGTCGTGTCTTTTGGAGGAGAGATATCTGGAGAGAATACCCTTCCGTTCGGGTCACCTTACTAGATCCGTGATGTTGTCAATGTCGAATGGTAGCTTCAAGTAAGATCTTCAATGGTCGAGGGTCTTGCTTGACGCCATGATAGTAAACATCACCCATAATTCCAAGGGATAGCTTTATCGGAGGAATACGGCCTTGGAGAAGTGATGATGAGAGGTGCCACTCTAGGCAGGATCGCAGAGAAATCCTTATTGTGTTAACATCAAGATAGTCTTGGGAAATCGTCACCCCATCCGGTCGCTTTAACATCTTCAATAGGAATCTTGTAACTATCGTGTACTTCACCATGTAATCATATTTTCCACTTGGCTGCCCCAAGGTATCCCACACGGGGTTTCGTTCGCATTGTCGATCTTTAACTTAGACATATCTTCACACTTACGCACGGTGGTTTCGAAATAGTATCTCACGGTTATCCATCATGCGAACACGCCTTCTCAACCAAGCGCAACCATCGTGCGATGGGCACCAACGATTCTCGGGCATCCGGTTGACACCGCTTGCAACAAATTCTTCTTACCATCGAGGAATAGTCAAGTCATCTATGTTGAAAACATAAGTATCGCCACCAACAACATTGGAACTCTTGTCATGGTTAGGCATAGGCGCGTTGATCACATTCGAGTCTCAACGGAGGATCAAACTCAATGCTTAGCTTCAATCATATCCGAATCTTGTTCTTGAGCCCAACAATTGTCGTGTCGTGCCCGGCTATTGGAATGGTAAGCACACTTAGCGTTTGGATTGTACTTCGGAGAGGAAGTATTGACATTCTGAGGAGGATCCCTCAAAGTAATCAGTTCGGCTTTCAACATGTGTTGCAAGGCTTGCGACAAAGGCATGTTGATCTTCGTGAACTATCTTCGTGGCGCGTTGTTACGCGTTGTCTCGTGAGGTTGTCGATATAGGATTGAGATCACAACCCCTACGATTGAGCACGGTCGGTCTTGGCTCGGCTTTTCTGACCATACACAGCATTAGCTTCTTTCTTAGCACCAAAAGATCTCTTTGCAGCATTTGAAGACGTCTCTACCTGAGTCTTCCCATTCTTGATACCAGCTTCAATGCGCTCGCCTGTCAATATTAGCTCGGTGAATCCGGATGAAGAATTTCCAATCAGATGATTGAAGAATGGGCTGTCGGTGTTCCCATAAACATATCAACCAACTCCCTATTGGACAAGGGTGGTTGAACTCTGCCTGCTAGATCTCTCCTCTTCTGAGCATACTCCTTGAACTTCTCGTCACGACCCATAGACATGCTTTGTAGTTGCTTGCAGTGGGTGTCAATTCACATTGTACTCATATGCAGAAAGCATCGCCAAGTCACCCAAGTACGGATATGGTCATTCTCTAGTGATAGTACCATTCCAACTGGTTCGGACAAACTCTCTTGAAAATAGTGCATCCACAACTTTCTCATCGTGTGGGGATTGATCTTCTGGATATAGGACTTCAAATGCAGCTTAGGGCAAGTCATGCCATCATATTTGGCAAAAGTAGGAACTTTGAATTTGGGAGGAATCACAACACCAGGAACAAGACTCAGATCATCAAAATTCAGCCCGGACATTTTCAAGTTTTCCACAAGATTCGAGACGGTCTTCAAGTTGCTTGTACATCTTCATCGAGTGTTGGCTATAATCAGAATGATCCTCTCCTCCTTTCTTTGGCTCACGTTGTTCACCTTCATCACCCTTGGTACTCCCCTCGGTATGGACACTTCCTTCAGAGAGCTCAATACGGCTGACCACCTTAGGTCCCCCTTTGAAACGTCTACCCATGTTGAGGAGACCAACAACCTTCTTCTTCTTGTTGATGAGCTTCTTCAAATCTTCTTGGCCTTGGACCAAGTTGGTGAACATTTGTGGCGAGCATTCTGAGTTTGGAGATCTTTGACAGTCTGTTCAAGAGCCATTTCTGCTAAAATAAATAGCGAGCAAATGAGAAAACCAATCTCCAATGTATCTGTGATGCAATGTTATGCTATGCTATGCAATGTTTATGCGAATGCAATGCAATGTTTTCAAGGACCTAAGAGATTTAAATTTGTTAAACAAGCAATGAACAAACATTTATTAGTACTTTTATTATTCCTTTTTTCTTTTTAAGTACAAGAGATAATTTGAAACAATAAAAGAAAACATAAACATCCTAAAGCTCTAAGTCTCCCATGGGCGCTTCCTCTTGGTGCCGATGTAGGCATTGATGCTTCGCTCCTCATGAAGTAGCTTTGTCAATTCTAACACTTTCTTCTCGCTTGCATAGCCGAGCTTCAAAGGTATCCCTTTCTTCTTTAGTTGAATCCGGATCTCTTCAAGTCTTCAAAATCGAGGCATGTCGATGGAGAACAAGATAGGTACGCCACCTATAGCAACAGTTCCATAATTACCGGTAGAACAGCGTGAATGGCATCATGAGGTTTTGAGCTCGAGCTCGCACCCATTTGAGGTAAGGTTCCCAAGGAATGGAGTTCGGGTGCCCCAAAGTCTTGGTATCAGTTCTCTTTACCATGCCCCAAGCATGTATAAACCTTCGTCGGTAATTCTGGAGATTGTGATTGTAGTCGAACACAACATCTTGGAGAAGCATATCATGTGGACCATCTCTTCGAGCAAAACCAAACTGACGTAGAGCTAAGGAAGGGTTGTAAGTAATACCTCCCCTTATACCAAGTAGCGGTACATTAGGGAATTCTCCACAACGCTCGATGAAGGTGAAGTCTTTTTGAGAGAAAATATTCCAACGGATATCTGAATGAGAGAGTGACATCATCCTTTGAGACCATCTCAACCTTTGTTCGTTCTTCAAAACTGATGGAGGAAGGTGCGAAATAAACCACCTGGAAAGTAACGGGACACAACACATGAGAGTTCCTTGTCTCTTAGTAGTACGAGTGTGGAGAGATGTAGAATGTCTCCAAGTAAAGTAGGCAATTGCGGGTAAGAAACAACTTGATGGCATTGACATCTATGAATTGATCCGAGTTAGGGAATAGAACCAAACCATAAATTAGCAAGGCCACAATGTCTTCGAATGCATGGAAACTCATAACTTTGAGGAATTCTCGGGATTTCTTAATTAAGAACTTGGAAAGTAAACCCTTAACTCCACTTCTAGTTTCCCAATTGGCTTCAATGTCTGAGCGCTTAAGATGTAAGGCGGATGCGATGTCTTCGAACTTAGGAACCTTTTCCAAACCGGTGAATGGCATTTGATCAAGAATAGGTACCCCAAGTAGCTTAGAGAACTCTTCTAAGGTAGGAACCAACTGATAATCGGGAAATGTAAAGCAATGGTGTTTCGGATCAAAGAACTGGAATAGGACATGCATCATATCTTCTTCAAAACCGAGATAACCAAATCAAGTAGATAACCATGTCTTTTGATGAACCGAGCATGGTCGGAATTTCAAACCAATTCTTTGAGTTGAGAAGGGATACCCATGAAGTTGATTCGGATAGTCTTTCTAGAAGCCATAATCCCTACAAAACAGAGCATAAATCCCTAGGTCCTTGAAATAGTTAGAAATGATATGCAATGCGAATGATGTCATGATGTCATGTTTAGCACACACAAACAATTCACACAATGAGCCTAGGTTTAAGGCTTGCATGAGGTATAGGTGATTACCCTACCAAAAGTTTGAGTTGGTTCATCCCGTCCTATAATAGTAACCGGTTCTAGGAATCTCACATCACGATCTTTCTCGTAGGCGCTTATTTCAATACGACGCCAAGTGGTCGATCGAAATGTCCCAAAAGTCTAATCTCAATGAGCGTAGTATCGAGTATCAACCAACCTCGGTCTACACCAAAGCCGGCCATCTCACTACCTTCTAATGGCTAAGATGGGTCAATTAAGGTTCTAAAAGTTTAGTTAGCGCTTGATGACACCACGAAGCCAAATACTATCTTCAACTTGGGAATGAAGAGTATCGGGACAACCAAAGTGTCACGCTAACGTAGCCATCATGTTGACCGCGTAGTTATACGTCTAACGGTCGCGATGATCTAATGCTACTTACCTAAAAGGAAACCCGGATCCGGGTGTAGGATCCCCCAACAATATAATACCCAAACAACCCTTAAAGATAAAGCATACAATTCAAACAAAAAGCAATAAAAGTTATCTAGAAATCCCTAAGGCAATTCTCTCTTTAGGGATTTTCCCCAGCAGAGTCGCCAGTTCTGTGATACGGTGAACTGACTTTGTAGGATTTTTGTATCCAAATGTGCGGATAGCAAGAGTCGCCACCGACTTTTATTTTTATCCAATTAAGGGAAGGTAAAAGTAAGAAAAAGACCTTCGTTAGATTCGAGTTCGGAGAATGGTTATGAAAAGGGAAGGTATCAAGACCCTTTCCATCCGTAGTTATCTACGGCTCTTAGTTGCTCTAGATCACTTTTTAAAATTGCTTTCGTGTGTTTGACAAAATGTTTTGAAAAGGCATTTCGCTTTGACTTTGTAATGACTCATGTAGGAGTGTATACAAAATGTTCGAAATGTTTTGTTTTGAAAAGAATTTGAACTTTGAAAAGAATGTGTGGTGTGAAAAGCATTTGATAGAGCAAGCAACTAAAAGACTTATTTACCCACCGAATTGGTCGTTTTGTTGTACTTCATTCCTTTAGAATAGCGCTAGCCATACCATTAGTTAGTAGGTAGCTCCATTCGTTGGATGTAAGCGGGACATTCGAAGGGACATCGGATGGTCATAGAAGGCAACTTGTAGGAAGTATCCTAGCACATTCGAAGGGACTATCATCATTTTTCGTAGGCGACAATCGAGGGTCAAGATCATGTATTCGGAGGCGACATCGTGGGTCTTATGATCTTTGTATCGAAGGGACTATGATGATTTGTTCGAAGGCAACGGTGCTAGAATACCTCTACGTTCGAGGGACATGACCATTTGAAATCGAAAGGCATCGAGAGAGAATTACCCTAAGGGGTGCATGTGTGAAAGAAGTGTGTTGATTTCAGAATATTTTATCTTGAAGATTAGTATGAGCTATGTCCAATTATTATCTTGCCATACACGCCTAATTACTAGCAATTGATAGGGTGCGGAAAGTAAAAATGCAGAATGTAAAGGGTGCGGAAAGATAAATCCTACGCTATTACATGGCTTTGGGGAAGATACATAATTTAAAATGCGGAAAGTAAAATCCTAATTAAAACTATTACAACCCATGAGCAATTACATTATTGGAAAAATAGAATGATAAAAAGAAAAAACGTCCGAATCGGAGCAACCTGTGAAAGAATAAGAAAATCGGAAAATGCAATATGGATCGAACAAGAGAAAAATGTTAGAAAAATGCAAATTTTAATATGAGAAAATTAATATAGGCTGGAAATAAGATAAATAGATTAAAATAATTTTTTGGGATTTTTTGGAAAAGATTTAATAATTAAAATGCAATTAAAAGTGAATTAAATGCAAAATTAAAAATAAAATAAATATGCATGCAAAGATTATATTTTTTAATTTATTAAACTAAATAAACATTTTCAGAATATAAATGTGAAAATAAAATATTTTTTGGTAATTTTTAAATGCAGAATAAAAATCATGAAAACAATTAAAATGAATGGAAATATTAAAATAGGAAAAGTATGAAAAATATGCAAGTTTTGGAGAAAAGGAAAAAGAATGGTCCCTGGCTGGTTCGAACAGGGGACCTCGCCCTCAAACTTTGAAACCCAACGCGCTGACCAACTGAGCTAGACGTGTCAACTGTTTGGAAACGGAGTTAATGGAATACACGCGTTGCCTTCTCATTGTTTCCTCCTTCGCGCCAGACTTCATCTTTTTCAATTTGAATATTTGAACACATAGCGTCGGCCTCAGTGTGACGCTATAGCCTTTACCCACGGATTATTTTCGTAGCTACATCCCTGCGAAATCAAAAGTCCAAAAATACGCAATATAAATTTGTTATGGGGACCCAGATCGATTGCTTTCAACCTCCTGAGTATGAATATGGCTTCGGTTTTGGCCAATTTTTCCTGAATCGTCTGATCCCAATTCAGAGCTCAGAAAACCTAGTAATGGCAGATCACGATTCTGGTACTTAAAATCAAATCGGCTTATACAGAAACACTCTAAACATCAACACGAACAAGAATATGCAATCAAAATGTATTTACAATGCATGAATCATAGAAATCGAGTTTTGATAAAAGTGATGCAAACCGTGATCGTTCTTTCGCGATTCTTGATGGAATTGTGATTTGTAAGGGTCTGGGATGAATCAATGGACCTCCAGGAAGCGATTGGCAGGCTTAGAATTGGTTGAATCGAAACAAAAACAAGAATGCAAGTGTCATGTAACCACGGTTTTTTTCTTGAGTTAGGTTAGGGTTTCTGAGCCAATTTTTTCGTTTTTTCTCTTGATAGGTATGCATCAAGTATATATGCTGGATGGATTTGGGATTGAATTTGGAAAGAATTGATCAACATTCATTGGAAATCAAATTTGATATTCTCATGAAATCAAATTTTCAAATTTTGTCCAATTTCAATCCAATCTAGCCAAATTTGATCAAATTTTGAAATTGCTGGCATTTATGGGTTGATTGGATCACAAGAAAGCAATAAAAATCAATCTTCCAATTAATTTTGATTTTATATTTTATTTCAAGATTTAATTTGCATTTAAATGAATAAATTACAAATTAAATAGAAAAATAAATCAAAAATTCGTGGCATTGGGCTTGGACATTCCTAATTGCATGAGGAACAAGTTAGGATGAAGAAAAAGTAGGCCCATTTGCAAAAGATTTGATTTTTTGAAGTATCTCTCTTTGTGCATTCTTCCAAAATTGCCCAACTTGTGAATGGTGTAACTTGCTCAATTTTCCACATTTTTTAGTGTTCTTGGACTTTTTGGAAAGCTCTAAGAGTCTTTTAAACAATGTCTTTGGTCTCATCTCAATTGGAGTTACCATGCTCAATATATATTCAAATCAAAAAGTTGACTTTTTGTTGACTTTGAAAATGACTTGTAATGTTTTGAGCTATACCTCTCAAATGAAGCATTTTTTGGACATTCTTGTGAGACATGAAGTTGTAGAGAATTGAATTTCATTCAAAATGAGCTTTGGTGGGAAAATTTCTGAGAAAGTATGAGAAAGTTATGATCAGTCAAAGTTCAGTTGACTTTTCACCTAGAAACCCTAATTTAGAAAGTTTGACTTTTGAGCAAATCTTGAGTTTTCTTGATGAATCATGATCAACCCTTGATCAAATGATGAATGTAACTTCAAAATGAGGATGTTGACCAAAAATCAGAAGTTTTGACTGTATGTTGACCACAGTTGACTTTTTGTCCAATACACCCGATTTTCAACCATCTGAGCAATTGCCTGAGGAAACTTGACTTGTGAAGCTTGAAACTTGACATGGAGACTCTTTGAAACATATGAGGAGGCATGGAGGCCTTTAGAGATGTTGGAAGTTCATCTTGACTTGAGAGATACCAAACCCTAGTTTGGGTTGATTGTCTAGGAGAGAGTTTGTCCGATCAACTCTTGAAGAATCCTTGAGTATGGATGTATGAAATCTTTTGAATAGATGGAGGGCAAATTTTGGGGTATGACAGCTGCCCCTGTTCAATCTTCTTGTACTGGAGGGTTAGATTGACATGTTTGTCTTTCGCGACCTGGAGGTAGAAGATGATTGAACACCGAGTACACCTGAAAATTTGCACTCGCTGTTGGTGGATGATGCGGGAATGGGCTTACAGATGCCATTTGGAGAAGTGGGAGACTTCGCTGGGGAATGAGTCGCACGCTAGACTCGAGGATGTTAATAAAAGAGCTGACGGAGATGGGCTTAAGGTGCCATCTGGAAAGGTCGATGCTGGGGAGTGAGTCGTATGTTAGACTCTGTAGATGTTTCTGGAACGGAGAGGAGATGGGCTTAAGATGCCATCCGAAGGGAGTCGTACGTTAGACTTCGTGTTCACTTTGAATGAGGTTATTGGTTTGCATTGATTTTTAACCATATATGCAGCATTCTGAAAGTGAAGCACTGTTGATGAGTAGTCGGAGATGGGCTTAAGATGCCATCCAAGGCAACTGAGTCGTACGCCAGACTCTGTAGTTGCTGTTGATAACCAGAATAAATCTTCGTGCTGATTACTCTGGGAGAGATTGTAGTTGGCAAAAATGTGGATAGCTTCCCTGTTGTGCATCGGGTGTTGATCCATTGCCTGTTATCGGAGGATAACCAGAGGCGGTCTTTCGGATAGTTTTCCCGTCGGTTCGGGGCTTAATCCTGGACCAGTCGTCAGAGGACAACCAAGGGCGGTCTTTCAGATAGTTTTCCCGTCGGTTCGGGGCTTAATCCTGGACCTGTTTGCGTCAGAAGTGACTGTTACCTGTTTTGGAGAAAACAAGAGAAACTTTGATAGAATATTGGTTAGTTTTATGCAAAGTATGATGCATGACAGTGTATGAATGACATATGCATGAATTATGACTTTATGAGAAATGTATGAATGATAGATGTTGTGGTATTTCACATGGACTTTAGGTTATAAATAAATTAATTCAATATAGAAATTTTCCCTAATATGGGAGATTAACTAGTTGAGAATTAACTCAAATCTGGTAAAATACTTCACTCTTTGAGGAGTTTCAACTCGGCATACTTTAATCTTTTATGAGGAGTGTCAATTCAAAGTACTTGAATCTTTTGTGAGGAGTGTCAATTCAAGGTACTCGACTATTTTATGAGGAGTGTCAATTCGGCATACTCATATTTTTTATGAGGAGTGTTAAATTCAAAGTACTCCACTATTTTATGAGGAGAGTCAATTCAATGTACTCGACTATTTTATGAGGAGTGTCAATCCAAAGTACTCGACTCTTTAATTAGCAGTGCCAATTCAAGGTACTCGACTCTTTTATGAGAAGTGTTCGTTCAAGGTACTCGACTCTTTTATGAGGAGTGTCAATTCAAAGTACTCAACTCTTTTATGAGGAATGTCAATTTGACATGGGGTCGGGATAATGCATTCGATTATGCCAGGGTATCGTTCCTATAGAATAGTTTTAAAAATGTTTTCTTAACTCGGGTGCCTCATTAAAAACACTTTCCCTTGCAAGGGAAAGAGTACATCCCGTTCACTTTATTCATGATTGCGTTACATAATTTTAACTGAAATAAAACCTAATGTTAGAGATATTCCATGTTTTAACACCCAAATTATTTATCAAATTATTTTATTAAATTATTTATTTGACGTTGTGTATTCATGTGTTGATGAACTTTTTATTATGATGTGATGCTTTGTTGTGGGGTAGTTACCTTAGAAAATGTGGATGTTAAGGTATTGAGGGTGTATGACCAATTGTGTAGACACATAGAGGTGAAAGGAGATTATTATTCAATTATTAATATTATTTGGAGTTAGAACATTAGATTATTATTATGATAAAAATAATTACATAATTTTTTTAGTTATTATTAAGTATTAAATAATTATTTTTATTAAAAAACGACAAAGTGGTAATTTTCATGAGGTTTAGTGAGGGTAAGGAAGGAATGCCATATTAGGGGTCTAAGGACTAAAATAGTAAAAGGAAAGAATAGAGAGTTGAATCGTATCATTTAGAACGATCGGACTCTGAGAGAAGTAGAAGCATGAAGGTGAGAAAGAGTTAGCGCAAGAGGAAGCCATTGTTGAAGCTTGAGAAGTATAAAAACTAAGGTAAGAGTGGGGTTCCAATTTTTTAAGGGATTGCATAATGATGGGTATGTTAGGGGATTATGATTGTTATAGTTGTTATATGCCCTTGTTCATAAAATTGTTTTTCAGTGATTGGATCAATTTGATAATGTTGATTTGTTTGTGGTTAAGTTGATGTCCTAGAATGAATGGTATTTTTATATACTATGTACGTGCAAATGCTTGAAGTGATAAACTTGTCTGTGATTTCAAATTTTGGGGTTTGGGGGTTGAAGAGAATAATTTTCATATTATGGAAAATAGCATAAATTTGCTATTGGTTCTGTGATAACCGGTTACTTGAACTGGAGTAACCACTTACCTAACAAATTTTTTGAAAATACTGATTATGTTTTGAGTGAAGTAACCAGTTATTTGGTTTGAAGTAACGAGATACCTGGTATGAAATTTTCCTAAAAAAGGCGTATAAAAGTTGGAGAACCAGTTACTCGGTGTCATACCCCAAATTTTCCCGCATTGTTACTAGTAATCAATTCATTTCATTTCTTACTAATTTTTGATGTGTTACTATAAAATCGTATTCTAGCATTAATTTGTATTTATATCATGTAGGTTATTTATTTTACATTTGTGGATTTTGTTTAAATAGAGGGTGTTTATCATTTTATCAAAGGGGGTGTGTGCTTCATAAATCATCAACTAAATGGCCCATTAAGTGTTTGACGAGTCCATAACAAAGTTAAATTTTTTTTGTTTGTGTTGTTGACAGAAGTCACCGTTTGTTAAATTATTTTTGTTATTTATCTATATTTATTTTACTGGTCAATATTTATACGTTTTATGGTTGTTGCTATTATTATTTATTTTATTATTATTTGAATAATTGGCCCAAAGTCAAAATTAAGGTTTCTTTGAACCCTTTGTGCAAGTTACGCCCATTCTCTTGATTCTTTAACTCTAAGAAACGTAAAGTCAAAATTCCTGAAATCTTTTTGAATCAAATCTGAAATAATATTTGATTGAGAATTTTTTTATTGATTATACACGAATATAATACACATAATTATCTAAATACATCAGATTGGAGAAACCCTAATCTAATTCTAACCCAAATCACATCTCTACAATTACAAATCAACCAAATTTTAACTGCAAATCACAATGAAAATGTCCTAATCTGTACAATTTCTAATATTATAAATTGAGACGCTAATTGGAAAAGGAAGAAAAAAACCCTTGGAGAAAACTCTTCCTTACTGTTGCGAATCCCTACCCAATCACCAAAGCTCTTCGTCCAGAAAAAGGATTAGGGTTCATCATTAGAACCCTAACCCCTTTGAGCTAAGCCTTCATTCCTCTGATACATGAAAGAATAAGAAGAAGAAGAAGGGGATTAGAGGAAGGAAATCAGAGAGATGAGCAAAAGGAAATTATACTACCAGTGTCACTACACAGACGGTAACTCGAAAAAACACTTAGCTTTTAGGTTTGATTGTCATTATGATTGTGGTTTAATTGTTGACATTTCTGAAATTTGGGGGTTTTGGGTTATGTTTAGGGTTGGATAGGGTCAGGGTTCCTTGTTGTTAGGGTTAGGGTTCTTCAAATTGTTGTTAGGGTTCTTAGGAGAGTCGTAGGGTTGAGGTTAAAATGCATATATTTTGTATGGAGATGGGTGGTTTATGGGTGGTGTTTTCGCAGCCTCCAGAAAAAGCGATGTTTGTCTGGTGGCGCTCAGGCGGAAGTGATTTTTGGCGACCGTAATTCTAGAGAGAGGTCAGAGCCTCTCTCTCTAGAATTTACAACTGGGTTTCGTTTATTTGTGGAGAGAGAGAGAGAGAGTGTAACACCCCGTTTTATTTAATGTTATACTATATTAATATTTTTGAGTTACCGTTTGACGATTATTTTTGCGACGAGAATATCTATATTAATCGATATATCTGTTAATATATTCAGCGACGTTTCGTTCGATCTGGTTTTTATTCTGTTCGGTTCGATAAAATATTATTCGGACCGATATTTAATTTCTCGAAGTTATTTTAATTAATTGGATTAATAATATTATTAGATATTATTAGTGTTATAATTAATAGTAAGATAAGTTGGGGGTGTTGTAATACGGTGGGAGAACTGACTTTGGATTGTTTTGCTTTTGATCGCAAATGTTGCGGATAACAAGAGTCGCCACCGACTTTTCTTTTATCCAATTAAGGGAAGGTGAAAAGAACAGAAAAAGACCTTCGTTAGATTCTGAGTAAGGGAGAAGGTTATGAAAAGGGAAGGTATTAGCACCCCTTTCCATCCGTAGTTATCTACGGGCTCTTAGTTTCTTTTTAGCTCATCTTTAAAATTTTTCTTTCTATGTGTGTATTTGAAAAATGTTTCGAAAAGGCATTTCGGTTTGACTTCGTAATGATTCACGCTGGAATGTATACGAAGTGTTTGGAAATGTTTCGTTTTGAAAAGTGTTTTAACTTTGACAAAAGTGTGAGGTGTGAAAAGTATTTTGATAGAGCAAGCAACTAAAAGTCTTATTACCTACTCAGAACGGTCGTTTTCGTGTTATTTTACTTTCCTTTAGAATAGTGCTATCCATACTATTAGTTGGTAGGTAACCCTATTCGTTGGATGTAGAAGGGACATTCGAAGGGACATCGGATGGTCATAGAAGGCAACTTGTAGGAAGTATCCTAGCACATTCGAAGGGACTATCATCATTTTTCGTAGGCGACAATCGAGGGTCAAGATCATGTATTCGGAGGCGACATCGTGGGTCTTATGATCTTTGTATCGAAGGGACTATGATGATTTGTTCGAAGGCAACGGTGCTAGAATACCTCTACGTTCGAGGGACATGACCATTTGAAATCGAAAGGCATCGAGAGAGAATTACCCTAAGGGGTGCATGTGTGAAAGAAGTGTGTTGATTTCAGAATATTTTATCTTGAAGATTAGTATGAGCTATGTCCAATTATTATCTTGCCATACACGCCTAATTACTAGCAATTGATAGGGTGCGGAAAGTAAAAATGCAGAATGTAAAGGGTGCGGAAAGATAAATCCTACGCTATTACATGGCTTTGGGGCAGATACATAATTTAAAATGCGGAAAGTAAAATCCTAATTAAAACTATTACAACCCATGAGCAATTACATTATTGGAAAAATAGAATGATAAAAAGAAAAAACGTCCGAATCGGAGCAACCTGTGAAAGAATAAGAAAATCGGAAAATGCAATATGGATCGAACAAGAGAAAAATGTTAGAAAAATGCAAATTTTAATATGAGAAAATTAATATAGGCTGGAAATAAGATAAATAGATTAAAATAATTTTTTGGGATTTTTTGGAAAAGATTTAATAATTAAAATGCAATTAAAAGTGAATTAAATGCAAAATTAAAAATAAAATAAATATGCATGCAAAGATTATATTTTTTAATTTATTAAACTAAATAAACATTTTCAGAATATAAATGTGAAAATAAAATATTTTTTGGTAATTTTTAAATGCAGAATAAAAATCATGAAAACAATTAAAATGAATGGAAATATTAAAATAGGAAAAGTATGAAAAATATGCAAGTTTTGGAGAAAAGGAAAAAGAATGGTCCCTGGCTGGTTCGAACAGGGGACCTCGCCCTCAAACTTTGAAACCCAACGCGCTGACCAACTGAGCTAGACGTGTCAACTGTTTGGAAACGGAGTTAATGGAATACACGCGTTGCCTTCTCATTGTTTCCTCCTTCGCGCCAGACTTCATCTTTTTCAATTTGAATATTTGAACACATAGCGTCGGCCTCAGTGTGACGCTATAGCCTTTACCCACGGATTATTTTCGTAGCTACATCCCTGCGAAATCAAAAGTCCAAAAATACGCAATATAAATTTGTTATGGGGACCCAGATCGATTGCTTTCAACCTCCTGAGTATGAATATGGCTTCGGTTTTGGCCAATTTTTCCTGAATCGTCTGATCCCAATTCAGAGCTCAGAAAACCTAGTAATGGCAGATCACGATTCTGGTACTTAAAATCAAATCGGCTTATACAGAAACACTCTAAACATCAACACGAACAAGAATATGCAATCAAAATGTATTTACAATGCATGAATCATAGAAATCGAGTTTTGATAAAAGTGATGCAAACCGTGATCGTTCTTTCGCGATTCTTGATGGAATTGTGATTTGTAAGGGTCTGGGATGAATCAATGGACCTCCAGGAAGCGATTGGCAGGCTTAGAATTGGTTGAATCGAAACAAAAACAAGAATGCAAGTGTCATGTAACCACGGTTTTTTTCTTGAGTTAGGTTAGGGTTTCTGAGCCAATTTTTTCGTTTTTTCTCTTGATAGGTATGCATCAAGTATATATGCTGGATGGATTTGGGATTGAATTTGGAAAGAATTGATCAACATTCATTGGAAATCAAATTTGATATTCTCATGAAATCAAATTTTCAAATTTTGTCCAATTTCAATCCAATCTTGCCAAATTTGATCAAATTTTGAAATTGCTGGCATTTATGGGTTGATTGGATCACAAGAAAGCAATAAAAATCAATCTTCCAATTAATTTTGATTTTATATTTTATTTCAAGATTTAATTTGCATTTAAATGAATAAATTACAAATTAAATAGAAAAATAAATCAAAAATTCGTGGCATTGGGCTTGGACATTCCTAATTGCATGAGGAACAAGTTAGGATGAAGAAAAAGTAGGCCCATTTGCAAAAGATTTGATTTTTGAATCTCTCTTTGTGCATTCTTCCAAAATTGCCCAACTTGTGAATGGTGTAACTTGCTCAATTTTCCACATTTTTGAGTGTTCTTAGACTTTTTGGAAAGCTCTAAGAGTCTTCTAAACAATGTCTTTGGTCTCATCTCAATTGGAGTTACCATGCTCAATATATCTTCAAATCAAAAAGTTGACTTTTTGTTGACTTTGAAAATGACTTGTAATGTTTTGAGCTATACCTCTCAAATGAAGCATTTTTGGACATTCTTGTGAGACATGAAGTTGTAGAGAATTGAATTTCCTTTAAAATGAGCTTGGTGGAAAATTTCGAGAAAGTATGAGAAAGTTATGATCACCAAAGTTCATTGACTTTTCACCTAGAAACCCTAATTTAGAAAGTTTGACTTTCGAGCAAATCTTGAGTTTTCTTGATGAATCATGATCAACCCTTGATCAAATGATGAATGTAACTTCAAAATGAGGATGTTGACCAAAAATCAGAAGTTTTGACTGTATGTTGACCACAGTTGACTTTTTGTCCAATACACCCGATTTTCAACCATCTGAGCAATTGCCTGAGGAAACTTGACTTGTGAAGCTTGAAACTTGACATGGAGACTCTTTGAAACATATGAGGAGGCATGGAGGCCTTTAGAGATGTTGGAAGTTCATCTTGACTTGAGAGATACCAAACCCTAGTTTGGGTTGATTGTCTAGGAGAGAGTTTGTCCGATCAACTCTTGAAGAATCCTTGAGTATGGATGTATGAAATCTTTTGAATAGATGGAGGGCAAATTTTGGGGTATGACAGCTGCCCCTGTTCAATCTTCTTGTACTGGAGGGTTAGATTGACATGTTTGTCTTTCGCGACCTGGAGGTAGAAGATGATTGAACACCGAGTACACCTGAAAATTTGCACTCGCTATTGGTGGATGATGCGGGAATGGGCTTACAGATGCCATTTGGAGAAGTGGGAGACTTCGATGGGGAATGAGTCGCACGCTAGACTCGAGGATGTTAATAAAAGAGCTGACGGAGATGGGCTTAAGGTGCCATCTGGAAAGGTCGATGCTGGGGAGTGAGTCGTATGTTAGACTCTGTAGATGTTTCTGGAACGGAGAGAGATGGGCTTAAGATGCCATCCGGGGAGTCGACGTTAGACTTCGTGTTCACTTTGAATGAGGTTATTGGTTTGCATTGATTTTTAACCATATATGCAGATTCGAAAGTGAAGCATCGTTGATGAGTAGTCGAGATGGGCTTAAGATGCCATCCAAGGCAATCGAGTCGCGCCGACTCAGATTCTGCTGATAACCGTAATAAATCTTCGTCGATTACTCGGAGAGATTGTAGTTGGCAAAATGTGGATAGCTTCCTGTTGTGCATCGGTGTTGATCCATTGCTGTTATCGGAGGATAACCGAGGCGGTCTTTCGGATAGTTTTCCGTCGGTTCGGGCTTAATCTCGACCACCGTCGAGGACAACCAAGGGCGGTCTTCGAGATAGTTTTCCGTCGGTTCGGGGCTTAATCTCGACCTGTTTGCAGGATTACTGCTTTGGAGAAAACAAGAGAAACTTTGATAGAATATTGGTTAGTTTTATGCAAAGTATGATGCATGACAGTTTATGAATGACATATGCATGAATTATGACTTTATGAGAAATGTATGAATGATAGATGTTGTGGTATTTCACATGGACTTTAGGTTATAAATAAATTAATTCAATATAGAAATTTTCCCTAATATGGGAGATTAACTAGTTGAGAATTAACTCAAATCTGGTAAAATACTTCACTCTTTGAGGAGTTTCAACTCGGCATACTTTAATCTTTTATGAGGAGTGTCAATTCAAAGTACTTGAATCTTTTGTGAGGAGTGTCAATTCAAGGTACTCGACTATTTTATGAGGAGTGTCAATTCGGCATACTCATATTTTTTATGAGGAGTGTTAAATTCAAAGTACTCCACTATTTTATGAGGAGAGTCAATTCAATGTACTCGACTATTTTATGAGGAGTGTCAATCCAAAGTACTCGACTCTTTAATTAGCAGTGCCAATTCAAGGTACTCGACTCTTTTATGAGAAGTGTTCGTTCAAGGTACTCGACTCTTTTATGAGGAGTGTCAATTCAAAGTACTCAACTCTTTTATGAGGAATGTCAATTTGACATGGGGTCGGGATAATGCATTCGATTATGCCAGGGTATCGTTCCTATAGAATAGTTTTAAAAATGTTTTCTTAACTCGGGTGCCTCATTAAAAACACTTTCCCTTGCAAGGGAAAGAGTACATCCCGTTCACTTTATTCATGATTGCGTTACATAATTTTAACTGAAATAAAACCTAATGTTAGAGATATTCCATGTTTTAACACCCAAATTATTTATCAAATTATTTTATTAAATTATTTATTTGACGTTGTGTATTCATGTGTTGATGAACTTTTTATTATGATGTGATGCTTTGTTGTGGGGTAGTTACCTTAGAAAATGTGGATGTTAAGGTATTGAGGGTGTATGACCAATTGTGTAGACACATAGAGGTGAAAGGAGATTATTATTCAATTATTAATATTATTTGGAGTTAGAACATTAGATTATTATTATGATAAAAATAATTACATAATTTTTTTAGTTATTATTAAGTATTAAATAATTATTTTTATTAAAAAACGACAAAGTGGTAATTTTCATGAGGTTTAGTGAGGGTAAGGAAGGAATGCCATATTAGGGGTCTAAGGACTAAAATAGTAAAAGGAAAGAATAGAGAGTTGAATCGTATCATTTAGAACGATCGGACTCTGAGAGAAGTAGAAGCATGAAGGTGAGAAAGAGTTAGCGCAAGAGGAAGCCATTGTTGAAGCTTGAGAAGTATAAAAACTAAGGTAAGAGTGGGGTTCCAATTTTTTAAGGGATTGCATAATGATGGGTATGTTAGGGGATTATGATTGTTATAGTTGTTATATGCCCTTGTTCATAAAATTGTTTTTCAGTGATTGGATCAATTTGATAATGTTGATTTGTTTGTGGTTAAGTTGATGTCCTAGAATGAATGGTATTTTTATATACTATGTACGTGCAAATGCTTGAAGTGATAAACTTGTCTGTGATTTCAAATTTTGGGGTTTGGGGGTTGAAGAGAATAATTTTCATATTATGGAAAATAGCATAAATTTGCTATTGGTTCTGTGATAACCGGTTACTTGAACTGGAGTAACCACTTACCTAACAAATTTTTTGAAAATACTGATTATGTTTTGAGTGAAGTAACCAGTTATTTGGTTTGAAGTAACGAGATACCTGGTATGAAATTTTCCTAAAAAAGGCGTATAAAAGTTGGAGAACCAGTTACTCGGTGTCATACCCCAAATTTTCCCGCATTGTTACTAGTAATCAATTCATTTCATTTCTTACTAATTTTTGATGTGTTACTATAAAATCGTATTCTAGCATTAATTTGTATTTATATCATGTAGGTTATTTATTTTACATTTGTGGATTTTGTTTAAATAGAGGGTGTTTATCATTTTATCAAAGGGGGTGTGTGCTTCATAAATCATCAACTAAATGGCCCATTAAGTGTTTGACGAGTCCATAACAAAGTTAAATTTTTTTTGTTTGTGTTGTTGACTGAAGTCACCGTTTGTTAAATTATTTTTGTTATTTATCTATATTTATTTTACTGGTCAATATTTATACGTTTTATGGTTGTTGCTATTATTATTTATTTTATTATTATTTGAATAATTGGCCCAAAGTCAAAATTAAGGTTTCTTTGAACCCTTTGTGCAAGTTACGCCCATTCTCTTGATTCTTTAACTCTAAGAAACGTAAAGTCAAAATTCCTGAAATCTTTTTGAATCAAATCTGAAATAATATTTGATTGAGAATTTTTTTATTGATTATACACGAATATAATACACATAATTATCTAAATACATCAGATTGGAGAAACCCTAATCTAATTCTAACCCAAATCACATCTCTACAATTACAAATCAACCAAATTTTAACTGCAAATCACAATGAAAATGTCCTAATCTGTACAATTTCTAATATTATAAATTGAGACGCTAATTGGAAAAGGAAGAAAAAAACCCTTGGAGAAAACTCTTCCTTACTGTTGCGAATCCCTACCCAATCACCAAAGCTCTTCGTCCAGAAAAAGGATTAGGGTTCATCATTAGAACCCTAACCCCTTTGAGCTAAGCCTTCATTCCTCTGATACATGAAAGAATAAGAAGAAGAAGAAGGGGATTAGAGGAAGGAAATCAGAGAGATGAGCAAAAGGAAATTATACTACCAGTGTCACTACACAGACGGTAACTCGAAAAAACACTTAGCTTTTAGGTTTGATTGTCATTATGATTGTGGTTTAATTGTTGACATTTCTGAAATTTGGGGGTTTTGGGTTATGTTTAGGGTTGGATAGGGTCAGGGTTCCTTGTTGTTAGGGTTAGGGTTCTTCAAATTGTTGTTAGGGTTCTTAGGAGAGTCGTAGGGTTGAGGTTAAAATGCATATATTTTGTATGGAGATGGGTGGTTTATGGGTGGTGTTTTCGCAGCCTCCAGAAAAAGCGATGTTTGTCTGGTGGCGCTCAGGCGGAAGTGATTTTTGGCGACCGTAATTCTAGAGAGAGGTCAGAGCCTCTCTCTCTAGAATTTACAACTGGGTTTCGTTTATTTGTGGAGAGAGAGAGAGAGAGTGTAACACCCCGTTTTATTTAATGTTATACTATATTAATATTTTTGAGTTACCGTTTGACGATTATTTTTGCGACGAGAATATCTATATTAATCGATATATCTGTTAATATATTCAGCGACGTTTCGTTCGATCTGGTTTTTATTCTGTTCGGTTCGATAAAATATTATTCGGACCGATATTTAATTTCTCGAAGTTATTTTAATTAATTGGATTAATAATATTATTAGATATTATTAGTGTTATAATTAATAGTAAGATAAGTTGGGGGTGTTGTAATACGGTGGGAGAACTGACTTTGGATTGTTTTGCTTTTGATCGCAAATGTTGCGGATAACAAGAGTCGCCACCGACTTTTCTTTTATCCAATTAAGGGAAGGTGAAAAGAACAGAAAAAGACCTTCGTTAGATTCTGAGTAAGGGAGAAGGTTATGAAAAGGGAAGGTATTAGCACCCCTTTCCATCCGTAGTTATCTACGGGCTCTTAGTTTCTTTTTAGCTCATCTTTAAAATTTTTCTTTCTATGTGTGTATTTGAAAAATGTTTCGAAAAGGCATTTCGGTTTGACTTCGTAATGATTCACGCTGGAATGTATACGAAGTGTTTGGAAATGTTTCGTTTTGAAAAGTGTTTTAACTTTGACAAAAGTGTGAGGTGTGAAAAGTATTTTGATAGAGCAAGCAACTAAAAGTCTTATTACCTACTCAGAACGGTCGTTTTCGTGTTATTTTACTTTCCTTTAGAATAGTGCTATCCATACTATTAGTTGGTAGGTAACCCTATTCGTTGGATGTAGAAGGGACATTCGAAGGGACATCGGATGGTCATAGAAGGCAACTTGTAGGAGTATCCTAGCACATTCGAAGGGACGATCATCACTTTAGGCAACAATCGAGGGACGAGATCATGTATTCGTAGGCCACGCCGAGGGACTATGATCTTTGTATCGAAGGGACTATGATGATATGTTTGTAGGCAACGGTGCTAGGATACCTCTACGTTCGAGGGACTTGACCATTTATTCGAAAGGCAACGAGAGAGAATACTCTAGGGGGTGCATGTGTGAAAAGAGTGTGTCAAATTCAGATATATTATCTTGGAATTAGAAGTGATCTACGTTCGTTTTTATCTTTTCATACACGCCTAATTACTAGCAGTTTATAGGGTGCGAAAAGTAAATTGCAGAAAGTAAAGTGCGGAAAAGTAAAGGTACTACGCTATTACATGGCTTTGGGGCAGTTACATAATGTAGGAGTGCGGAAAATAAATCCTAATTAAGCTATTACATCCCATGAGCAGTTACATTATTGGAAAAAAGAATGCGAGAAAATAAATCCTAACTATTACAACCTGGAAGCAGATACATAATAATCGGAAAAGAAAAGAATTCACATAAGAGAAAATAATGTTAATAAAAAAAAGATTTTTGAGTTAGGAAAAGGTTTTTAGGTTAGTAATCCTAGTTAGATGATAGAATAATTTTTTGGGAATTTTCTGGATTGGTTTTAGTAAAGAAAAGCAATTAAAAGTCAATTTTATGGTTAATTAACAATTAATTAAAATATGCATGCAAAAATATTAATTTTTATGCCAAAAATTAAATAAACATTTTTCTGTCCTAAATGCAAAAAGAAAATATTTTTTGGTGATTTTTTAATGCATGAGAAAATTGTTTGAAAAGAAATTAAATTAAGAAAGAAAATATGAAAAGAAATAAGAAAAAAGGTGTTAGTTTGGAAAAGTGTAAAAAGGAATTGACATTGCCAGGGATCGAACCCATGCCATTGTTAGAATGAAATAATTATAATGGACCAACCTGCACTTGGTGTTAATCATATGGAATGAAATAATTATAAACGAAATTGATTTCTGAAAACCAAAAACCGCGCCAAGCTTCATCGTCTTCCTCGTTTGAATTTTTAAAACCCAGGCTTTTACCTACGGTTTTTGTCCGTAGCAACAACCTATAGTGACGGCCTCGTCCGTCACTACATCACCTGCAGATTTCAAAAACTCACAATATGCAATATAAATTTATGAGAAGGACATGGTTCAATTGGAATCGACCCCCTGAACACGATGGTACCCTCAGTTTTGTCCAATTTTGCCTAAATCACTTGATCCCAATTCGAAGCTCAGAAAACCTAACAATGGCATGTTACGATCCTGGTGTCTAAAATCAAATTAATCTATACAGAAACATTCCAAATATCAAAACGAACAAGAATATGCAATCAAAATGTATTTATAATGCACGAATCATAGAAATCGAATTTGAGAAAAACATGGTCAAACCGTGAGTAGGATTTCGTGATTCTTGATGCTTTCGTGATCCGTAAGGGTCTCGAACGGATCAAAGGACCTCCAGGAATGTGTTTGAGTGCTTAGAATTGTCTGAATCAAAGCAAAACCAAGGCTACCAATTGCTTGTATCACACGGATTTTTTGAGTTTGATTAGGGTTCTTAGAGGCAAGGATTTCGTTCCTTGTACTTGTGAATGCATTGTGTACTTATAGTGGATGGATTTAGGTCAAGAATCATGAAGAAATTATATGTCAATCAATGAGAAAATATTTGATTTGGTATGAAACCAAATATTGCCTTTTTTGATCAAATCTCATTCAATTCCTTTGCCAATCAATGCAATTTTGAAATTGACAGCTTGGACCTCAAGAATGAGAGAAAAATCCAATTTGCAATTAATTTTGATTTTCTATCTTTTATTTTAATTAAATTGGCTTTTAAATGGTTAAAATCCAAAATAAATAGAAAAATAAAAGATAAATTCGTGGCCTTGGGCTTGGAGGTTCCAAATCAGCTAAGGAACAAGTTTGAACCAAGAAAAGTTAGGCCCATTTGCAAAATTTTGAATTTTGTCAAGTATTTCTCTTTGTGCACCTCCTCAAAAATGCTCAACTTGAGCAAGGTGTATCTTGCTCTATTTGGTTTCATCTCAATTGAAGTTTTCATGCTCTTGAACACTTCTTTACAAAAAGTTGAATTTTTGTTGACTTTGAAAAGGACCTGTAATATTTTGATCCATATCTTCCAAATGAAGCATTTTCTGACCAAGCTTGTGAGGCATGAAGTTGTAGAGAATTGAATTATCTTCAAAATGAGCTGTGGTGGAAAAATTTCTGATAAAGTATCTGAAAGTTATGCCTGGTCAAAGTTCTGTTGACTTTTGTCTAAGAAAGCCCAATTTAGAAACTTTGACTTTTGATCAAATCTTGAGTTTTTTTGATGAATCATGATCAATCCTTGATCAAATGATGAATATTACTTCAAAATATTGATGTTGACCAAAAATTATGAAGTTTGACTGTATGTTGACTACAGTTGACTTTTTGTCCAATACAACTGATTTTCAACCATCTGAGCAATTGTCTGAGGGAACTTGACTTGTAAGGCCTGAAACTTGACATGGAGATTCTTTGAAGCATATGATGAGGCATGATGACCACTGGAAATGTTGGAGGCTCACCTGGACTTGAGGATAGCCAAACCCTAGTTTGGGTTGATTGTTTAGGAGAGGGTTTGTCTGGTCAACCCTTGTGAAATCCTTGAGTATGGAGATGTGAAATGTCTTGAGAAGTAGGAGGGAAAATTTTGGGGTATGACAGGTGTGAGTACTAATTAGTGAGAATTGGGTGTACACCCTTTGGCTTGTAGTAAGAACCAACAAAACCACCATTTCCTCATTTCCTTCCATTACAACACCAAAACACACTTAGGGAGAAAACTAGAGAGTTTTGGAAGAAGAAGAAGAGCAAGAGATCAAGCTAGGAGTTGGAGTTGGTTGGAGCATCTAAGATCATCCAAGAATTTAAGGTAAGGGGTTTGATTTTCCACTTCCTATAGTTAGGGTTTGATTGATATGTTGTGGATTTGGGATAAAAATTGATGTTGTGGTTTATGAGTTGTGTGTGTGATTGTTGGAATAAATTAGGTAAGTTGAGTTAGGAGTATTGATGTTGGTGATTTATTAAGGCTAGTAGGAACTAGAAGTGTAAGAATGGAAAAAATGCAGAAACTATAAAACCAGAAAACTCTGTCTGCAAAGGAACCGTGGAAGAAGAATAAGATTAGAGGACATGAAGCAAGGGAGGCGCCCACCTCCCATGGAGGGCGACCGTCCCCCCACTCATGGCGCCCGCCCCTTTCCCTTAAGACCCATGGGACATCCGTCCCCTGTAGGCTGGAGGGTGCAACGAAATGCCATTTTGCTGTTTCTGTATTCTGTTGTGTTTTTCTGTCATCTGCATAAATTACCTGCATAATTTTGGATTTAGGTTCTGTTACTTTCTATTTTCCTAATTCCATATACTAATAGTTTATATTAATAAAATATAATTACGACATAAGTTAGCCGATTAAATTTGGAACCCGATTATGTTCTGATTTCCCGATTTCGGTAATTTTGACGACGAAGCAAGTTGCTCTGAATCCAACGAAAATTGACGTACTAGCTAAGTTCGACGTGTAGAACGTAGTGGTGAGGTTAGTTTTTCAAAATTTCAAGTTTTTACGAAACGACCTGAAATAGGCCAAATTACGATTAAATTGAATCGGGTTGCGTTTTAGTCGATTTAAGTCAAGTATGGACAATCCGATTGCGATGTTAATGATTATGATTAATGCCGGTTATTAGGAATGACTTTTGCGATGATTATTGGTGTTTGACTATTTTTCCGTATTTGGAATTTAGTGAATTAATTGATAATGATGTGGTGTGATTAAATTTGCGACAGTTTATTTATAATGAATACTTGATAATATGCGATGCGATGATATGTTTATCTTGATGTGGATAAATATGGCGACGTGGACTTTATGTCAATTTTGATGAGCGATGATGATGTTTTTGTTGTGTCGTGTTTGTGATGTTGTATTGTCGAGTCACCTACATTGCATTGGCGACGAGGGTTTTTATGCCAAGCGACGATGGGCTTTATGCCAAATGCTCCTAATTATGGACAAAGCGACGGGTACCACCTGCATAACATAGTCGTGTCTCATGGAGTCGGTTATGTTTATGTTTGAATTGTTTGGCGTTGGGTTTTAATTGATGGCTTATGTTGAATTGCGATGTTATATGATGCTTTGTTTTGATACGAGTATAATGATTATGTGACGAAATTAAAGTGTCAATTTTATACACTAAATGCTAATTTAAAGTATGTAAGATTTTGATATATGTTGACATACTCTTATTAACTTATATCATTTATAATTCCAAAACTATTTATATATTTTATCATGCCTTTAATTATATGTTTTGGAGTATCTCACCCTTTACTTGTTTCGTCATTGCCTTTATATTGGTAACGTGCAGGTGATCCACGAGGATAACGAGGATTAGCTCGAGTCTCTTTATTTTGAGTCGCTCTGCTCTGATCGTAGTAACACTCGGGTTTTGGGCGACGTTATTATTTTGGATATGATAGTTTACGTATACTATCTTATGATGTTATAAATTTATGTATCGATGATAACATGATGATATGTATATTTTGTGAACACATCCG
This sequence comes from Vicia sativa, assembly GCA_021764765.1. NCBI lineage: Eukaryota > Viridiplantae > Streptophyta > Magnoliopsida > Fabales > Fabaceae > Vicia > Vicia sativa. The sequence goes on from CM038792.1 coordinate 41,122,916, forward strand.
CTGTGCTGTGAATAGTCATATGTTTATGATAATTTATGATATGAATCGGTATATCCGACTTTTGAATTTTGTGATGTGCATTATAATGCAAAGTGATGAAAACACGAATATGTGATACCTCAATTTATGTTGGATGAAATTTTGAAACTCTGATTTTATTATTAATTACGAGGGGTAGAATTGGGGTGTTATAGAGAGAGAGAGAGAGAGAGAGAGAGAGAGAGAGAGAGAGAGAGAGAAGGGAAAAATGAAACAAAGGCTTCGCTTTCAATTTATATAATTTTTCACCCCTTCTGATGCGCACCATGTGGCTTCCTAAAAGCCATGGGATAAGGAGACCATTGATTGGTCTCATGCGTTCACATACACCATACGCCTTAGTCAAACTCTCAATCTCTATCGTTGGTTTGTTATACCTTTGATCAATGTTCCTGGATTAAATTAGGACGTCCCTCTGATCAGAATCAAACGTCTCAAACTTTGCGCGACCACAATAACTCTCTAATCTCACCCACACCATGTCTAATGGGTCCCAAAAAATTTTCTTGGGTTAAGCTCATTCTATTTGCACCCTCCAATTTACTACTCAAACGTAAATTCCTACCCTTTTGCACAACTGGATCAAAACCTTGGATATTGGGCTTCAACTTGATCGTTAATTGGTACGTAGGTATAAGACTATGTCTTTCTAAACAAAAATATAAATAAAATATATTTTCTCTGCCCATCTCCATAATCATTTAAACAAGCAAACAAATTTTAACCAAAAATAAATAATATAAAAGGTTCATGTAGATTACTACAGATACATAGGGTGCTAATACCTTCCCTTTGTATAAACTGACCCCCGTATCTTATATATCTTCCTAATGTTTTGCTTTTAGTCTTTACTTCTTGCATTGCACGTAAAACAATAGGGTTTCGATCTTTTCCTTTTTCCTTAGAAACAATAAAGTTCGATGGTGACTTCTTAAGTCATTGTGAGTTAAGTTCCCCAATAGCTTGGTCTCCTTGATTTTTCACCGCGACAACAGGCTATGGCGTGACGTGGTTAATAATGCACTCTAAGTTTTCTCGAGTTTTCATCTATGCACAAGGAAAAATCTAGTCAAGGGTTCACTAAACAACTCAATAAGTTCAATTTTTTATAGACAATGCATGAAAATATTTGAAAATAGTAGTTGTAGCAGTGATACCGAAAATTTTCCCTTCACACCTAATAAGAAACAAAGATTCAGCTATAATGCTACAGACAACTATAAACAAGTTTATCGAGATTATCTCTATGTCATCAAAACTCAGTATATTCAAATGCCCATTTGGTTGAACAATTCAAAAGCACATTGCAATACCTGTAACAACAATTACCTTGACATAATCTCTCTGTACAACCTGATCAAAACTCTCCTTTAATACCTTGTAAGAGAAGTTAATTAATATATGTCGCTTACACTTGCACTTGATCAACAAAATCTACAGGATAGAAATATTTACATATCCAAAGCATAATATGTAAGTACCTTCCCATTTACATCATCAAACAATACAAACCCTTCCATGAAGGTTTACACACTGTCAAAACATAGGGTGTATTCTCTAGACAAGCCAAAATCATTTCTAGAAATCCAATTTCGTGAAAAGATACATATGAAATAAACTAAACAAAGTGGTCCTCAACATAAAATATGTAACAATAGCTCAAAAAAACATGGCATCCTGAACTTGAACCATGCTGGAACTTTTTCACGTTATAAAACTATATGGATGAATAAATGAAATAAAATTCATCAAAATAATAGACCATGAAAGTGGCCATGTATGCGTGAATAAATAATTGAACACTGAGCAAAATAAGATACCATGAATCATGGCTTTCTCTTCATTGGCCTTACTTTCAACTTCTAAAACATTCTTGATTTCTGGCCCTGTTTCTTAACATTTATGATTATGTTACGGTCATCATCTAAAATCAATTTTTATTTTAAACTTAAAAAGAAAAAAGAAAAAATTTGAGCATTTAATGAATTAGTTAGTAAAGCTTTAATATCATATATAGCTTATGGGGTGCAGATTAAGTCCTGGCCACTACTCACGAGCAATCACTAAGACATGAACTTTACTTTTACAGAGATAACGCCTGTAGAACACTAGTCCATAAAATACTTTTTACATCGGACGAAAAGAATATTTTACATCCGATGTAAAGTCAAGCGATGTAATAAATCAAAGATATTTTACATTGGATCTCAATCCGATGTAAATAATACACATACCACATCGGTTACAACTTAAATCTGATGTGAAAAAAATATAACATTTTTTAAAAAAGTAAAAACAATATGTTACATCGGTTGGCCTTAATGGCCCGGCGTAAAAAATGAAATTACACATTGGTGGCATTAATGGTCCGATGGAATATATTTGTAATTTATCCGAAAAAATTAACTATTTTTCAGCGGATTTCCTGTAATTTTTATTTGTACCTAATTTTTCATATTTTACCAACGTCACACAAACCATATTTAGGTCCCTATATGTCATAGTTTTTCAACATATCACATTTAGATCGTATATATATATATATATATATATATATATATATATATATATATATATATATATATATATATATATATATATATATATATATATATATATATATATATATATATATATATATATATATATATATATATATATATATATATATATATATATATATATATATTCTTCAAAATAAACAATTGATTTTTAAAATGAGCAATTATATTACAAAATTATAAGGAAGTTTACATGGTGCACTACAACAACAAAACATACAAAAATATCCAACAATTTATAAGTCTTTTTCCCACACTAGAATTACCAATATGAAATCCACAGGTAGATGAGTTGTAGCTTCGATAGACAACATCAAAATTATTTTGGATGAAAATAAATAATAATGCCAACTAAAGAAGTCGCAAATCATACAAATCATCTTGTGTTAATTCTGTTGGGTAATTCAAATTTGATTTATACCAAATATATCTTTTTGTTGTTTATCTGCATCATAATCATAGAAACAAACAAGGTAAGCAATCAAATATAAGAAACAAATACATGTTTTGTTAAATAAAGACTAGGCCTTTTTGGAGGTATTTTGCGAGTTGCTAAACCAAGAAGGTAAACAAACACATCATCCATTTAAATAAATAAAAAACAAAGCAGAATTTTGAGAGAGAAAATTACTACGGAAAACAAGTGCTAGCTGGTGAAGTAATATGCCATATTGATTTTAAGAAGAATACATGCGTAGGAACTACAACTGCCTGTTACACGCAAGCCGAAATAGGCAGCTCCAAGTGGACTGTTTGAAATTTGACCCACTTCAAATACCACTTGCCTCTGTCCTTTGTCAAAATTAACATCAAAAGCAACATAAAAGAAATTTATGCTCTTTATGCATAAAATAAACTTTGAAAAGAAACTTTGAAAAGGCAGGACAGAGAGAGTATTTGAGTTGAGACGAGGAAAATTATTAAATGTAATGCAAAATATGTTAATGAGGCATTCATGTAACCTGTTTAGAAGGTATAGCAACACTAATATGGACGTACATACTTATTCATATATTCTTCGAAGAAAACAAGAACATTTCACTCCCTCTTCTACTTCTCATATAAACCGATCTTCATTCACAAGTGATTTGTTGTTCTCTAAAACTCACACACTGTTTGCACTCACTGGAATGGTTATAAACAATATCAAACAGATTCAAAATGTTGGGATTACAATAATAAGGCAGTGGATTTCACAAAGTTGCTATTAACTTATTAAGTACATCAAATAATAATATCATCACATATTTGATATTTATTTCACTTTGACCTATTGATGGAAATTCTTAAAGAGTGCAACATCGATATGTAACATGTGACCTACATGCCACACATCCATTGAGAAAAGACCATGTTTTCTTGAAATTGTAGTTAGCACTTCAACACACATGAGAATGGTTGACCTAGGGACAACTTAACAGACTCGTATCAAAACCGCGGGGATAAAAAGGGATGTCGTACCAGAAAGCGCCAACGATTCTGCTGACTCGGTAACACTACTATCTACTATTGCTTGCAGATTTCTGTTTAGTAATTACTGCTGCTAAATCTAATTTCTCCCTGTTGTTCCAACAGTGAGTGCCCTATTGTTGTGTTTTATCTTTTGTTCTGAATCTAATTTCTCCCTCAAAACCTTTAATCTACAGTTCAAAACCCTTCACTCACCTCTGCACCATACCTTCGACACTCCATCCTCGAAGCTTTATGCTCAACAACGTTCATAGCGAAACACGCCAAAAGCTCAGACACAAACAGAAGGGCAAGACGAAGTCGAAGAAAAAAGCATTTAAACCATACCTGATTCTCGTTGATTTCACTTGATCTTGTCGTCATTTCTGTCATTTTCGTTCCCATCTTCAAGTTACATTTGTAACATCTTTATATTCCTCTGTAAATCTAAAAATCCAAAATTAGGGCGACTGCATTTTTGCTGGGGGTTGTTGATTAATTTATGTAGATATATTTTGTTTCTATTTGAGAAATGATGAAAGGTAGAAGAGGGATTGGAATCGCAACCGTGATGTTGGAGAGGATGGATATTGGAGAACTAGAGGAAGTATCTCACAGTTTTGAGAAAAGATATATGTTTAATCAGAAAATATCATAAGAATGGTGATAAAAGAAATTAGCGTGAAACTGTAACAGAGGGAATTTGTGGAACTTTAGCGTGAAAAGTATTTGAGGCGCAACTTCATATTCTTCTTACTAGGGTTTTCTTACCCGTTAGTTCAGGGAGGTAGTTGGACGAACAGAGTTCAGGAACAAAGGAAGGCGAAAGAAAATCTGGTTTTGGGAACGAATGAAGGAATGTTAGGGTTTTGTTATAAAAGGCCACGCTTTTTTACATCTGTTGGGTATATGGCCCGATTTAATAGCCACGTTTAATGTTCTTTACATCAGTTGGACAATATGCTCGATGTAACATCTTTTTAAAACAAAAATCCTTTTATTTACCAAACTGCCACCGAATTTTTATTTTTTTAATTATTGCACTTTTTACATCGGGGAAAGTTTACACCCGGTGTGAAATCTTTTATAACAAAATTGCATTTTATTTACCAAATTGCCACTATGTTATATTTTTCCTTAAGTGAAATATTTTTCATATCGTTGGAAATAAAGGTCTGATGTAAAATCTTTTAATAAATATTTTTTACATCAGATATTTTTATACGTGATGTAAAGACCTTTTCTCAAATGTCATATTTTTAGTAGTGGAAGAATGTTCCACTCATGTCACGTAACACGACAATAGAAGCTTAGAAGGCATGATACTTGCCAAACACGGTCCAATCGTTAATTGCAGATCAAGTCTTGAGTGCTTGCAAAGCCTTTCTTTCTCTTCCAAAAGCTTTGCATATTTCCCCAGAGTCATCTCCTAATAGTCAAACATAAAAGAGCTAATTGATTAATAAATTCAAACATTAAAAAATAAATTAAAGAAGGACATGTGATGGCCATTCACCTTATCTTCGGGTTCTTTTTCTTCAACTTCATTAGCAAGACTATTCTTGTTTCCTTCAGCAACACTATTTTCATTGCAGGCTTCTCATCACCCAAATTCTTTTCAGCCTCATTGACAACTTCATCAGCTACCTTGCATAAATTTCACCAACAAGTAAATATAAACGTATACACAATATTAGCAACCAAAACAACAAATTTCTACAAGAAAAAAATGCTAGACACTACATCAATCACCAGTTAACGCTACAGGGTTCAGAGGAAGAAGGTTCATATCGAAACGCAAAAAAAATCTCAAAACCAACACGTAGAGAAAATTAAAAGCATTGTACTTGACTAATTTTTCGACAGTAGCATTCTCTGCTCTTTGAGATTAAATCACGTCAAACAACAACAACAACAACAGTGAATCAATTGCAAAAGTCATTGACATAAATGAGAACAGAATAGTGTTAACAAAAATACGACTAACAGAGATGAAAAATATACGACTCACGATAGTTGTTCTTACGAAATCGACCGGAGATGGAAAAACGGTTGTCGATGGCGAAGTTGTTCGAATTAAAACTACAACTGGTACATTATGAAGGTTATGAGTTGAGAAGTTCAAATATGAATTTGGTATTTTCATTGGAAATAGAGGTGACCGCAAAATATGATGGAGAAAGGGGGATGGTTGGCAGTGTTAAGGTTTTTAGAAGGAAAAAAATAGAGAATATAGAAAAAGAGAGAGAAATTGGATTGGATAGAGAGCGTGGAAATTTGAAGGAAAAAAATGAGTGACACTTGACAATAAAAAAGAAATGTAATTGAATAGGTATGATGTATTTATTGAATTACCTTTAAGGACTTTTGTAGTGAATATATTTTTTTTTTTTGAAAAAAAGGTAAACATGAAAGTGCCTAAGCATTTTATATTCTTAGTAGATTATTTAAAGAAAAAATTAATTGTTTTTTTAATTAAAGAAAATAAGATTTAAGTTTGAAATTAGAACAAACCCATTAAATTATTTGACATAATTTTTTGAGTTCGAGTTCATTCCTAAAGATGGAGCAAAATTACAATTTGTTTTAGAGAATTATAATATACATTGGAGTCTACTGGTCTTCCCTGGATATTGTTAGTATGCAATTGCATCAAAGAGTACTTGTTTATAGTATAAAAAATAAAATTATTTGACATAAGTTGAATTAACGGATTTTTGACCATATGCCATTCATTTAAAAATAAATTTTCAAATTGTCACTTTTTGAACAAAAAATTCAATCTATTCCTTTTTGTATTATCTTTTTAAGATGCCTTCCTAGAGCCGCCATTTGAAATAGAGATCACCTTTATTTTTTGTTTTTTTAATAAAAAATGATTTTTTTTTTTTTTTTTGGTTTTACAATTTAATAAACGATGAAAAATACGAAAATAATTAAATAAATAATTAGAAAATATTTTTTTAAATAAATTTACTTTTTTATTCTATAAATATTTTTGGTATAAATAAATTTTATTTAATATATAATTTAATAAAATTAAAATTATTTATTGTATAATATTTTTCCGTCAAAATTTTTTTATAATAGGGGTCCATCCTTTAGAAAAGAGTTCTGATCTTCTATAAATAGAGGTGTGGAGTTAGTTGAATTATCAATTTTTTTTCTATAAAAATGTCATTTTAAATTATGAAAAAAATATTAAAAAATGAACTTTTAATCAAATTATTATAAAATTCGAAGATAGCTCCAATTACATTTAAAAACATTTTAAGAGTTCATTCTCCTGCAACAAAAAACAAAGGTGTCTCAACGCTAGTGATTTTATGTATAGGTGGATCTATAGAGGATCACATGTACATAATTTTATAAAATATTTGGATGTTTCTGTGAGATATTGGGTCGAACTCTATTGTGTCGAAGGATGCTAGAATTGTTAGCATCGAATTGGGCCTGTTTGTTATGTCCAATTGGTTAAGTTAGCTTGTACCCTAAGTTAGCTTGTAATGGGTATTTGTGATAAAAGCCCATTAGTTTAGTATGTTAGGTTTATTATAAATAGCATACTAGTCTCTCATCATTGCATATTGCAAATCCTAATTTAGGGTGAGAGGGTTATTTGTTATTCTTGTATACTTGTAATCTTGGTTTTAAGATAAAGGAAAGAATAACAGTTAATAACCAATCCTTGTGTTCATCGTGTTCTTCATTCTTTTTCCCTACAAGCTTATATATATTTGTTTTAAGGCATCTGATTCACAACAGTTTCAACAACAATTTTTTTTTTCTTAGTGGCTCTCTTACACAAATAGGAGTACAATTGTATAACAAAACATATTTTACAGAAAATTTTACATATGCTTACAATGAAGTCCAAAAGAGGAATCAAAGAGAGCCATAAACATCTTATATTAAATGAGCACTAAAATTGAAGAAAATGGAACTTTAATAATACTATTTTCCTTTTTTCCTACCAAGTCATCAACCTTCAATAACGTCATATGTGTTTGAAGTTGATGGCGTGGTCCTATAACTCATAAAAGACCTATATTAGACTGGAGATTGAAATATCAAAATACAAAATGTATATAAAAAATTAAGAAATTAATTTCAATTTTGCCGTCGACAAGGCAGTGCCACAAATGATATATGGCATGATAATTATGATCCTATTTTTTGAGGAATAAAGTCCAAGATTCTTAAACTCCAAATTTCATCATCTTTCATATAACAAAATGAGTTTAATTAATTTTTTGACAGAATTTTTTTATACAATAAATAATTTTAATTTTAATAAAATTATATATTAAATAAAATATAATAATATTAATAAATAAAAAACATTACAATATATTACCAAAAAACTTAATTGAAAAAAATTTAAATTTTATTAAAAAATTATTTTTTACTATCTATTTAATTAATTTCATATTTTTAATAATTTATTAAATTATAAAAAAAAGTAATTAGAAATCAATTTATATTAAAAAATAAGCAATAAAGGTGACCTCCATCTTAAATGGTTGTCTCAAAATGTAAAATAATTTATTAAAAAATAATATAAAAAGTAGTAAATTGAGAATTTCTTTCAAAGAATGGTAATGTAGAAATTTATTTTGAGGTGGGTGGCATTTGAGACAAAAATTCTTTGGGGGAGTTTGCTTCACGGACTAAAAATTTACTCCCAAAGAATTATTTACCTGGGAATGTAAAGGTAGAGAAAACTTATTCCAAGAAATTTAAAAAAAATTGTTTGACAAAATTTTGATATTTTAAAGAAAATTTTTAATTTTAATTAATTTTTAACAAAAAATTTATAAAATTTCATTTGAATCATATTCTTATCTTTTTACATGAAAATAAATCTATGGAAATAAGAGAAGTTATATTTTTTTTGAAACATTTAATCCAAAAATAATGTTTTAAAATCTAGACCGGTTATCAACACGGTCAAATTGTTGGGTCAGTGAGTTACTGGTCAGACCAGTGGATCATTGATTGGACCGCACGACTTCTAATAGTGTAAACATATAATTTTATTTTATTTTGATAACATGATTTTTTTCAAAACTTTTGTTAATATGTACTATTATTCTATCGTATAATTATGTTTTTAACATTTTAAATTTATCATATTATTATATTGTATCATTAATAATACATTAGTTTAATGAAAATTGCATTAGAGAAAAGTTTTATAATATATATATATATATATATATATATATATATATATATATATATATATATATATATATATATATATATATATATATATATATATATAAATTCAATTCTCTTTGATACTTATAAAATTGAACTTTAAAACAATGACTCAAAACATAAGATAAATGATAATCGGGGGTCAAAATTATAATTAAGCTAAATTATAAATATAAAAAGATCAATCTGTTATATCAAAAAATCCATCGATTTACTGGTTTGACCAATGAACCGGTCGGGTCACATCGGTTTTCACTTGGTCAATTGCAACAATGGTCCAATGACCTAACCGACCCTCTCTACTCTCCGATTCACAGTCAAATTGGTCCGACCGGCCAGAACGGTTTGGGTTTTAAAACTATGCCCAAAAATCATTATTTTCAATTTTGTAACAAATATATGTATATTAGTTTGGGTCATGTTAACATGTGTCTTAGGGACACATGTTAAGATATTATAAGTAGAAAAACATGTGCCATAAAGTTATTTTTAAAATTTCAATAAATTAAATTTGTGGATTTAAAAGAATATTTCTATAAATAATATTTTTAACATGTGCCCCAAGAGCACATGTTAACTTTTACCTACTAATTTCTCATAGGTCATGCTAACATGTAATGTGCAATAAAATTATATTTAAAATTTCAATAAAATTAATTTATGATTTTTGAAAAAATATTTTTACAAATAGTATCTTTAACATGTGCTCCTGGGGCACATGTTAGCTTTTGTTATTTCTTATTCATGTATTTCATCTGTTTCAAAATAAGTGTCGTTTTAACTATTAAATTTTTTTTCAAAATGAATGTCATTCTCACTTTTCAATGCAGAAATGATTATCATTATTCTAATAATTATAATTATTACACTTTACATTACTTCCAATACATTAATAAGACTAATTTAGTAAAAGTACAATGTTTTATGACAATATTATTACATTTTTTAATTTGTGTACAAAAACTTTAAACGACATTCATTTTGAAATGGAGAGAGTATTTCTGATAATTTTATTTCTAAATTTGAAATAAACACCCCCAATTAACCATAAATTTGTAATTGAATCTTGCACAATCAATCAAAAGTTGTTAATCAGAAGCATATGTTTAAGATGTTCTGATGATTTGGTGTTGCTCAAAAGCAGTAGAGCTTCTGAGGTTGCGTCCAGAAGTATGCTTAACTTCTGGGTTCTTTAGCATAGCTGTTAAGTTTAGTTTTAAGGGTACTTTAGTATTTACTATTTATGTACCTTTTATCTTGGTCACTAAGTTTACTTTAGAGCCTATGTGACAATTTTATCTTTGTATAAATAGACTAGTAGTAGATTTCATTTATAACAAAAATCCTTATTTCTTTCACTCTTTTGATAGCCGTCATTCTCTCATTATTCCTATCATCTTTGATTCTTGTGCACCAACAAATTGGTATCTAGAACTCCGGTTAGAAACACAGGAAAACACGAGTGAAACGTGAGTTTGTGTTGTGTGATTGATTTTGTTTCTAGGTTCGTGCTGAATCTTTGAACAAAATTGTGACAGAATCACATTTTCTGATTTTGTGGGTTAGGAAACACTGTGTGAGTGAAGATCTGAGTGTACTGTACAAGATAGAAGATGAACGGAAACGACAATATGAGTACCAAACTTCCATTTTTTGATGGCAAGAACTGGAACAGATTGATGATTCAGATGCGCGTGTTATTTGGGGCTCAAGATGTTCTGGAGCTTGTTACTAATGAGTATATTCAGGTTGCAGAAGATGCAACAGAAGAAGAGAGAGAGAGGCGTAGAGAAGCAAAAGGAAGAAAGATCATAAGGCGTTGTTCTTCATCCATCAGTTTGTGGATGTGAACGTGTTTGAGAAGATTGCAGATTCGATGACGTCAAAGGAAGCGTGGGACACACTAATCAGATGTTACAGTGGTGACGCATCAGTTAAGAAGGTAAATCTTTAGTCCTTGAGAAATCAATATGAGAATCTCAATATGAAGAACAATGAGAAGGCTTCATAGTATATCTCTAGAGTGATTCTGATCACTAATAAGATGAAGACTTGTGGAGAAACCCTTTCTTAACAAGTAATCATAGAGAAGGTATTGAGGTCACTTACTCCTCAATTTGATTACATTGTTGTAGCGATTGAGAATAGAAGAGCTACAAAGTAGTCTAGAAGCACATGGGTTGTGTCAGAATGAAAGAACTTCTGAGAGGGAAGTTGAGCAGGCTCTAAAAGCTTATTTTGTTAAGAAGGACCAAAAGCATTCTTGGTCAGAGGCCAAGAATAGACGTGTTGATATATTCCAGAAGTTAGAAACCTCAACTTCTTATGAGAAGAAACATCAGAAGGGAAAGGAGAAGAATAAAGTTCAATGTTACTGTTGTAAGCAGTTTGGACATTTTGCTAGAGATTGTTGGTCAAACAAAGGAAGGAAATCAGAAGAAGAAAACATAGCCAAAGGAGATTTAGATGATGAACATGTGTTATTGATGTCTTCTGAGTCTGATGGAAGATGTTTGGCACATTTGTGGTATATGGACATTGGCTGTTCAAATCACTTGACTGGAAACAAACAATGGTTAATAGATTTTGACTCCAGAAGAAGGACAAAGATCAGATGTGCTGATGATAAGTACCTTAATGCAGAAGGTATGAGAAATGTCAAAGTTAAGGTGAAGAATGGGAAGAATGTTCTGATCAAGGATGTTTGGTATGTTCCTGGAATCAAAAGCAATCTGATGAGTGTGGGTCAGCTCAATAAGAAAGGTTTCTTAGTTGTTATGAAGAAAAATCTCTTGAAGTTGTATGATTCAAATCAGAAGTTGATTATGCAACCTGGACAGGGAAGCAACAGAACATTCAAGGTGAATATAGAAACATCTAAAACAGTGTCTTAGTGTAGAAGGCTCTGAAGGAGATAGTAAGTTGTGGCATAAGAGATTGGGGCATCTGAACTATAGAAGCTTAGGGCATCTAAGTTCTAAGAAGATCGTAAGTGGCATTCCGAAGATTGTGAAGTTTGAGAAGTCATGTGAGGTATGCATGAAAGGCAAGCAACCCAGATTGTCATTTGTATCAGAAGTAGCCCCAAGAGCAAAACATGCTCTGGGAGTAGTATATTCTGATGTGTGTGGACCATTTCTAGAACCTTCACTTGGAGGAAATAAGTATTTTATGTCATTTTGTGGATGAGTTCACAAGAATTACATGGGTAACACTCATCAAGTTTAAGAATGAGGTGTTTACAGAAATATAGAAGTTCAAGGTGAAGGCTGAGAATCAAAGTGGTCAGAAGTTAAAGATTCTTAGAATGGATGGTGGAGGTGAGTATAACTCTAAAAATTCCATAAGTTTTGTGATGATAATGGAATTGAGCATGAAGTTACTGATCCTTATACTCCTTAACACAATGGTCTTGCTGAATGAAGAAATCAAACTTTGCTTGATATGAAGAGAAGTATGCTAAATGAGAAGAAGCTTCCTCACAACTTATGGGGAGAAGTTTTTGCTACTGCAGCATATGTGCTCAATAGGTGTCCAACAGAGAAGCTGAAGGGAATTGTTCCTTTATAGAAATGGACTGGAGAGAAGCAAAGTGTTAGTCATTTGAAGGTTTTTAGTTTTGTGTGTTACAAACACGTTTCAGAAGCTAGAAGGAAGAAGCTGGATGATAGAAGCAAAGTGATGTTACTAGTGGGATACCACAGTACAGGTGCATACAAGCTTTATTGTCCGGAAACTAATAAAGTTGAAGTCAGCAGAGACGTCATTGTGAAAGAGACAGAAGCTTGGGATTGGAGTAAGTCTCAACCAACTTCTGATGTAGAGATAACTTCTAAAGACGGGTCAGAAGTTGAATGTTCTGAAGAAGATTCATAGTCAGAAGATGATTTTGAAGACTCTGAAGATGAAGATGATGAATCTGATTCTGATCCAGATTCTGATGATGATCTAGAATCTGGTGGTGATCATGCTTCTGGAAGGGAAAACTCTGAAGACCTAGGTTCTGGAGGACAAGCTTTTGGAGATGATCATGTTTTTGAAAGTGGAAATTCTGAAGATAGGGTTTCTGGACAAGGTCTAGAAGTTAATGTTGTTCCAAGTTTTGAAGAACATTTAGAACAAGTTCAGAGGCCACAAAGAGTCAGAACTATACCTAAAAGGTTTGCAGATTTTGACATGTTGCAAGACACCAAAATTGACTTAGAGGGAGAAGTCATTCAGTGTGCCATGTTAGTAGATTCTGAACCTTTGGGTATTGAAGAAGCACTTAAGAAGAAAGTCTGGCTGAATTCCATGAAAGAAGAACTTGAGGCTATAGAAAGAAATAAAACTTGGGAGTTGACTAAGCTTCCGAAGAAGAAGAAAGCCATCAGCGTCAGATGGGTTTTCAAGGTGAAGCTTAAGCCATATGGATCATTTGGTAAGCACAAAGCAAGGCTAGTGGACAGAGGTTTTCTTCAGAAACCTAGACTAGATTACTTTAAGGTATTTGAACCTGTAGCTAGACATGAAACAATCAGACTGGTGATTGCTTTAGTTGCAAATAGAAATTAGCCTCTGATGCATTTGGATGTGAAGTCAACATTTTTGAATGGTCCATTACAAGAAGAGGTATACGTTTCACAACCTCCTGGCTTCGTGAACAAGAATCAGGAAGGGATGGTGTACAAGTTACATAAAGCTCTGTATGGATTGAAGCAAGCACCTAGAGCTTGGAATTAGAAGATTGATTCATTTTTCAAGAAGCAAGAGTTTCAGAAGTGTGAGATGGAATATGGAGTTTACGTGCAACATTCTGGAAGAAATATGATTCTAGTGTGTCTTTATGTTGATGACATATTGCTTACATGGAGCTTTCCAGAAGATATAATCAAGTTCAAGAAAGTATTGATGAATGAATTTGAGATGATTGATCTGGGAAATATGGTATATTTTCTAGGGATGAAGATTTTGTACTCGAAGGAGGGTATCATTTTGCATCAGCTGAAGTGTGAACTAGAACTTCTGAAGAAGTTTAAGCTGGAGAATTGCAAGGTTGATGTTACACCGTCAAAAACCAATCATAAATTGGATTCTGACTCTGAGGCTGAAGATGTGGATGCTACGATCTTCAATCAACTGGTTGATTCTCTGAGGTATTTGTGTAATACTAGACCTGATATTTTCTATGCAGTTGGATTGGTTAGTAGGTTCATGAGTAAACCTAAGTGGTCATATTATCAACTTTGGTGTAGAGTATTATTTCCTTATGGAAGAAAGGCAAAATTAGAGTTGATGAGTTACTCTGACTCTGATTGGTGTGGAGATAGAGTTGACAGAAGAAGTACTTCTGGATACTTATTCAAGTTTCTGGGAGGTCCTATTTCTTGGAGTTTCAAGAAGCAAGTTGTTGTTGCTTTATCAACGTGTGAAGCTGAGTATATTGCAGGCGTTGTAGCTGCATGTCAAGCTGTGTGGCTTCTAAATTTATTAGAAGATATGAAGATTAAAGTAAAGAAGCCTCTGAAGCTGATGATTGATAACAAGTCTGCAATCAATCTTGCCAAGAATCCCATGTTACACGGAAGAAGCAAGCATATTGAGACTAATTATCATTTCTTGAGAAGCCAAGTCCGTAGTAACATTAGAAGTTGTGCATCACCCGTTAGCGATGTTCGACGAAGACAATCAAGACAGATCAATTTCTCCTCTTAAGGGATGAAATTGGTGTTGTTAGTTTTGTATAGAAATATGAATTAAGGGATGGTATTGAAGAATAATTCAATATTCAGAAGTTGTTAATTAGAAGCTGATGTTCTGGTGTTGCTCAGAAGCAGTAGAGCTTCTGGGGTTGCGTCCAGAAATATGTTTAACTTCTGGGTTCTTTAGCATAGCTGTTAAGTTTAGTTTTAAGGGTACTTTAGTATTTACTATTTATGTATCTTTTATCTTAGTCACTAAGCTTACTTTAGGGTCTATGTGACAATTTTATTTTTGTATAAATAGACTAGTAGTAGATGTCATTTATAACAATAATCCATATTTCTTTCACTTTTTTGGTATCCGTCATTCTCTCATTATTCCCACCATCTTTGATTCTTGTGCACCAACAATTCTCATTTTTCAATGCATAAATGATTACCATTATTCTAATAATTATTACACTTTACATTACTTCCAATATATTAATAAGACTAATTTAATAAAAGTGCAATGTTCTATGACAATATTATTATACTTTTTAATCTATGTACAAAAATTTTAAACGACATTTATTTTAAAACGGAGAGAATATTTTTTATAATTTTATTTCTGAAACAAACACCCCCAATTAACCACGAGTTTATAATTGAATCCTGCACAATCAATCAATCAAAGTAACACGATTCCAAACAATAGCAAATCCCAAGCGAGACCATGTTTGACAAACTCTGACAAATTTGTGAGTTTCGGTGCATTGGTTTCTTTATGGATGGGCAATTCCATCACCCACCCATTTAGATTAATTGGTGCATGCTCTTGCCTTTCACTCATACAATTAACAAAGTGAAAAATGAGGCCCCACTAATTATTTTCTTTTCATTCCGTGCAATGATTAATGGTGGTGATGAACTGTTTATCAACGGAAACAACAAACACGAGACGGATACATACATGTGCATGTAGGTTGTCTTTCCAGTACTTGTCATGTCTATCCCGGGCCTTGTTTTGTCTTTGAGGGGTTTTGATCTTTATTTTACCCATTTGAGGATATTGGCAGTTATGTTACACATTTCCTGAATTGAAGCCTAGTCTAGTCCCAGATCTGATAATCGCTTTTATCTAATTTAACCCCAATTATATTTCACAATTAAGAGATTTAAACCAATTAGCACAAGCACAAACGGTTTCCTTTGCTCTTTTCTTTCTAGTATTTCATTGCAAGCTTCCTTTTCCCTGTCACTACTTTGAACCAAGTTGAGGACCACAGTATAAAGCTAATCATCATCAATTTGAACAAAATCAAAATATAACTTAACACTTATTATCCGAGGTAAGAATTTCTCACTTTTGGATCACGAGAAATTTACCTCACCTATATTTTTTATAGCAAAGATGTTACACTTCTTATTCCCACTTCAACATACCGTGTGCAGCCAATAGAGACACTATGCAGAGTTTGCCTCTTTGGGGAGTGACACAACATACCGTGAGTACCAAAAAATTAAAAGAGCATTAAATGAATAAGATATTAAGATCTCATTGCACGTAAGTGTTGAAGGGTGATCAAGGCAATTTGTTGTGCATACTGCATGATCATATAATGATGATACTTCACATACCATTCCAAGAATGAAAGTTTTCTAAGGCATTTGGTTCAATTGAACCTTGAACCAGCCGTAAAATAATATGTTTTGCAACACTAGTACAAATATGTAACTTCCATCATTTTCAAACTTTTATGATTGTCTTAAGTGGTCCAGATTGTAAATCACTTTAACTGTTTATTGACAACTATCTAATGCCTTTATCTAATTTTAAATTACTATTTGATCAGTACCCAAAAGTTATATCCCTAGATGAAGAGTACTATTTAGTTAAACTCTTATCATCCAATAAATTTAGAAGTACTAAAATTACTTTATTATAAGCATTAAGATTAACAAAAAAAGTTCAGACTAGTCACACTATGGGTGATCCATGTAGTAAAATTAAAATGTGAATCCTGCACTAACTAATACTAGTATGTGGTGTTGGGGAGTCAAATTTGCTTTAAAACTAGGGCATTAGCTTGTTCTGAATAACAGGCACAGCCACTCGTCTCCCGGGATTTAAGCAAAGGAGCAGAAATAATCAGTTAAAGTCGATAGACACCTTAAATATGTCCCCTAGTTCTCCTGATGAAAATTTTCCTGATACACCAAATCTTGCCATAAGTAAAAGCTGGTTCTGAATGTCCTATTCCCACATGCTTTGAATTGAAAAGTACATTCATAAATTTTCACTTTGTAACTATTAAAAACTAGTGGCAGGCCAAGATTTAACTCCCTCTTAGATGATATCAAAACCCGGATCGTTTACCGGTGTAATTGAATCAGCCAGCTGTTGATGTTATTAGTAAAAATAGTTCGAATTACATTCACTATAACCGAATAAACCTATAAACTTTATTTTATAAGTGTCACTCTTCTATTGAGTTCTTAGCCATTCTCTCATGTAAACCTATTATTAGGTGACAGTCTCTCTGGCATAAGATGAAACAGGAAAAGACAGCAACAATATTTTAAAAATTATAATTAATGCTTGTAAAGACCCCAATTTAACCCATGTCTTGCTCCCTATTTCTCATTCTGAAAACAAAAAGATTAATCGATGATAAGTATCCCAACTCACAATTAGTCACTCCCTACCACAAACAATTCAGCTTCTTGATTGTATGTGTCTTGCCTCCTTGTTTCTTTTTTGCCCCCATATTTAGTAACAAATCCAGTCTAAAAGATCTCCATAATATAAATATACATTATTAAAAATATTTTGGTTTGTGTGTGTATCTTCTCTAGATTCAGTGACACTGTCTCCTAATTGAAGAGCACCTCGGTGTCAAAATCCAGTGATCTAGGTAGAAATTTAAAATGATCGCTTGAACAACCTCTAGAGGTTCATAAACTTACAGGGTCGGGTAAATTTTGTGTGGGCTATAATATATAATACTTCATTAATGGTTTCTGTGTAACATTAATTTCAGCCTACAATTTGGAATCAGTTTTTACTTTACCAACATTGATAGGACCAAAGTATATTCTGGTTAGGACTTAGGACTAGGGAATGACTCTTTTGGGCCAAGAAAAAGTCCAATTAACCATTAATCCTTTGACTAAACATACACAATTCTAGATCATACCATACAAACCACAACTAGCTACCTACTCAAATTAAACTGTCAGTGATCATATTAATGATTGTAAAATGTGCAATAAGCTATTTCTTATTAATACTATATTGGCTCATAAATGCAAGAACAACATGTTCTTCTTAACATAACTGCCAAAACGTTTATATTTATTTACAGCTTCGTTGCAACCACATTCAATTTGTGACTATGGCTCTATAATCAACCACATCATCCAGGTATATTAATCCATGTATAAAACCTTCAATCAAAAGACTAATACAAATTGAAAACAATTCAAATTACCTCAAGTCTAAGAACAAATATTGTATCACCTCACTGAAATGGTTCAAGTTGCCACTAGTCCACAATCACCTTCAGGAGTGCAGAAAAGAATAACCAATATTCCAATAAACCAAATGATGACAACTAGAAACACCACTCGATTTTTCCGAGAAACCACTCGCGATGGCGATCCCTTGCGATTTCCATCCTCTGGCATCACATTGCGTTTGAGATCTTGTAGAACATACTCAATTATCTCATCCCTAAGCTTCTTATACCGCGGATCATCATTCTCAAAAGTAAGGATCTCAGGTTTAAAATTTTTGAGAAAATTCATAGTGACTTGATCCTCCACAGAAGTGAATTTAGCACCTTCAAACTCACACACGTCAAAGCAAGTAATGGAACTAGTTTCCGTCGAGTTAGCGAGTTGTTCCGGCTCAAGCGAAGTTACATAGGAAGATTCCTCCAACAAGAAAGTCTGAAACAGCGAGATTAATAACTCGAATCAGTCAAATTTCTTTCTCGAAATCGAATTCATACCTAATAATAAAAAATTTCAAACAATTTCAACGAATTTCAACAGATCCGAATCTTATTATCGTTTCTAACACATAATTAGTAAATAATCACAGAAAATTAATTCGCACATTCAAAATTCAAACAAACATCACGATATATCAACGGATCTAAATCTAATTAAACCATTTCTATCGCATAATTAGTAAAAATCACTGAAAATTTGCATGAATCTAGTTATATACTTACTGTGAGATTTTCATCTAGATTATCTTCTTTGATCTCAGTATTCAGCGACGAATTCAACGATGAATTCAACGATTCTTCGGAAACGGATGCAGATGATGATGCATTCAAGCTCTTGTTCGAGATCTGAAGAAAAATCAGAAATGAAATTACACAAATCAAAGCAGAAAATTGAAATGCATGAGATTTAGGAATTGATCTATACCTTTTTCGATTTGTTCGCCGGTGAATCTTTGGATCTTCCGGTGCGATTCTCGGCGGAGCGAGCAGAGAGCTTGGTTGGTGTTTGAAGCTCTTTCATTTCGCGGGTAAAAAACTGTTTTCGAATTTCAGTTTCAACTATATATATAGGTCGAAAATTGTGGGAGATTATAAGGATAATAATTTATTTTAATTAATTTTATCTATAGTTTTAGGAGGGGAATTGGTTTATCTGTTAATAATTACTTTTTTTAAACTTTTTTAAAAGATTAATTGAAATGATATTTCTATTTTAAAAACTTACTCCCTCTATCTTATATAATCTTATATATAAGCAAATTTTATTTTTTAGGGTATTGAATAATTAATGTATTTGATCTACGTATAGATCAGATATATTAATTATTTAATACATTAAAAAAATAAATTTTATTTATTATATGAGACGGAGTAGTATAAGAGAATGAACTCTATTTTATTATTATTCTTTTTATTATAAACTATAGCTTAGGTTATTTTTAATAAAAAATACATTTTAGTGATCATTAAAGGAAGTCTCTATATATTATTTTTCTTTCAAATAGTAGAGTATAAGTTGTGAGAATCAAAATATATGCTTTCAAATATAACAAAAGCTACATTTTTCTTCTTCAAAGATAAAAAGATTGTTATATTATACTTTCCTTTTTTTTTTTCTTATGTCAAAATTTATACCCTTGTTTTTCACCTCTAACTTTTTATTTGAATTCAAGAGCAACAACAATCAAATATTGTCTTACTAAATTTCAATTTTTGTCATGATATTTTATCATGAACCGTGATTCTATTCTAATTGTTAGTTTTGAGATTTTTCTTAATAATTTTTTTATCTTTAATTGTTTGATATCTCTTTATCTGATCTGCTCTCATTATTATAGAATCTATAAATTTTCTCTTTACATATCTAAACCATCTAAATCGCTTTTATGTCATTTTTTATTATATGTGTTACCCCGATACTCTTTTTAATATTATCATTTTTAATTTCATCATGTTTAGTATTATCACATATCTAACTCAATATCTTCTTATGTTACATTTACTTTTTTCTCGTATTTATTCTTAATCTTCTAACGTTTTGTCTTGTACAACATCACATGTCTTATCATAGTCTGATAAAAAAAATCTCCAGCTTAAGTGATACATTTATGTCACATAAAACCTTTGAAGCTCTCTTCCATTTCAGTCACACAATTTGAATTCGTCATTTGTTGTATTACATTTCTAAAATATTTAAATCGCATGATTTGTGGGATGATATGTTCTCCAACATTCACTTTTAGATTAAAAATATTTTTTTTATAGAATTTACATTTCATATATTTCGTCTTAAATCTACTTATAAAGAGGATGGCAATTAAATAACTATTTTATACACAAGACAAATATTTTCCTTAAGTGCTAAGCTTAGTAAGTAAAATGAGAAGTTAAAAAAAATAGCTTAGCTTTAAAATATTATATTAAATATCTTGAAAGTAATAATTATAGACTTAATATTAAATTGGATGATCTTAAAAATATTAATTAATCAAGTAAATGTGAAACTTGTGATTTATTGAAAAATAAAATTAAAAACTAACATTAAGTTTACCAAAGATAAAGACAATATTGACGTAATCTTATTTATTAAAGGGCTTCTTATAGTATAACCAGTCTAGGTTATCAACCTAATAAATATATTATATGTATTTTTTCATGCTAAGAAAAAGAATACCAGTTGTTCTATGTGTAAATACAATTTTTGTCATAAGCATAATCATCTTGAATCTTTTTATTTTACTAAAATACATGATTTAAGATGGTCTAAAGGATATGACACAAGTCATCTTAAATCCACAAACCCTAAAGATTCCAAAGGTAGAACCTGATTGTGTTTGCAAGGATGAGTTTCAAGATTCCTAAAAAAGTATGATATGATGTTTGATGAATTATTTGAAAGAAATTTATCAAGAATTTTATGGGGAAAATTTTTTTATTGAAAAATATTTAACCAAAAGAAGAAATGATTTTCAAACAATTCTAGAATAGGCAAAAAGAAACAGATCAAAAAATTTGATTCAATATATGTCAAAGAGGGGGAAACTCTCATCAAAAGATTATGAGGTTTTAAGGTAAACTCAAAAAACTTTGATTTTTTTTCTCTTACAAGTGTTTATTTAAAATTGCCTAGCTATTTAAATTATTCAATCATTAATCAATTGCCTTAGAAATAAAGTTTGTAGCAAATGAGTGTAGAACCAAATAAGGAGTATGTGCTAAAAGAAATTTTGAGTCCAGAATCCTTCAAGGCCCAAGCGAACTAAATGAAGCTAAAAAATAATATTTTAATCAATTAAATCTAAGAGTTAATCGATTAGGCTTTTTAGAAAATTTTACTTTGTACCCCCACCTTTTAACCTGTACCCCCGCTACAGAAATTTTTTGACGAAAATACCTTCATATAAAAAGCATAAGATTTAAAAAAAAATCATTTTTCACATCTCCTCTAAAAGTGTTCCGAAATCTCTCAAAACCTCTTGCATTCCGGAACAGTTTGGGAAAGTCTTCCACACAAGCACTCGGAACACATCATGTAAGTGTTCCGAAATTTTTTCCAAACCGGAACACTTTTGGGAAGTGTTCCGGTTTTAATTTTTTTTTTGTTTTTTTTGTCTTTTTCCGGAACACTTTTAGAAAGTGTTCCGGTTTGCAAAATTGCATTTCGGAACACTTTCTAAAAGTGTTCCGAAATTCATTCCGGAACACTCTCCTCTAAGTGTTCCGGTTTGGGTTTTTTCAATTTTTTTTTTCTTCATATTTTGATGTTATTATTTTTTTCAGAATGCCTCGACGATTAGGCCCTGACGGACGACCTTGTGCTCGGAGAAATGATGGTGCATCTGGATCACATCCTCCGGAGGTGTCTAGGGGATTCCCGGGTGGACCATCTGATTTATCACTGTTAGTTAGA
The DNA here is from genome assembly GCA_021764765.1 of Vicia sativa. Lineage (NCBI taxonomy): Eukaryota > Viridiplantae > Streptophyta > Magnoliopsida > Fabales > Fabaceae > Vicia > Vicia sativa. The sequence goes on from CM038792.1 coordinate 41,145,276, forward strand.
TACGAGCAGCATTGTGCTCGACAATTGTGGTACGGAGAGGTAAGTAAATGAAAATTTAATCTGAAATGAATTAAGTTAATTTTTGGCATAGTTTATTAATATGTTAAATTTTTTTCAACATTTTTTTCCAGGAAAGAGGACCGAAAAAACAATTAAAATGTCTGCATACGGTCAAAAACTCAAAGAATGGGTTCCCCGCAACTCCCTAGAGATGGAAAGATTGGTGACAAATTCGGGTCTTGCACATTTGCAAAGATCTAGTATGACAAAGGTAGATCCGAATTTAATCACTGCTTTTGTAGAGAGGTGGCATTCCGAGACGTCGTCATTTCACATGCCATTTGGTGAGATGACGATTACTCTCGATGACGTATCCTGTATTCTCCACCTCCCTATTAGAGGTATTTTCTGGACTCCCCGCCATGTCACTGAAGATGATGTTGCTGAGCTTGCTATGACATATTTAGGAGTGTCACGTAGAGAAGCCACGGCTCAAGTTCGTGGCAACAGAGGTGCCTATTATAAGTTGGAATGGTTGTATGATACCTTTGTTGCCCATAGAGGTCTTAATAATTGGGCATATGCGACCAGAGCGTATTTGATGATGTTAGTAGGTTGCACTATTTTTGCCGACAACACGTTTACGCTTGTCGAAGCAAAATATTTATTGTTTAGATAATTTTTATTTATTATTAATTGTTTATTAATTTTTATGGACACAGTGTTGGATCCATGAGTATTTTCCTGGAATTGGAAGAGTCGTGGAAAACTGGCATCCAAGTGAGAACGTTGGAATGCCGAGAGCGATGAGATGGGCATACAAGAGGTTGAAGGTGGATGCATCATGTGCCCTCGATAGATTGACACCGGTTGACGTGGTGTGGCGTCCTTTGAGGATCATAGGCGTTTAAATGCTCGACGAGCTTGCTTATTTCGAGGAGGACTCTGGGGAGGTACTTATGTAATATATTTGGTCGATGATGTTTACGCGGTTTGGTCTTATTCAAGATATACCACGCTCACCCACCGATATTATTGAGGCGGATGTGGATGTTAACGATTGGTTACGACCAAAGTGTTGTAGACGTAGTTGGTCACACAACGCCACATTTCCTCCGAGACGTGGAAAATTATCTCGATCGTATTATCGGTGTCACACCTCGATTGGTACCACCGCCGGTTGATGAACCAAGACAGTGGCCCACAAAGGGCCATCCGATCCTAAGTTGGCTCGTATCTCCGCATTAATTCATCATCATCTACAAAAATTTGCTGCTGAAGAGGATGATCCGCAGTTTGCGGATTTATTTACCGCGCTACATTTATGTAATGAAGAGTGATTTTATGATTTAGTAACTTTTTAAATATTTGTGTAATTTTTAGTAACTTTGTATTTATGTTATCATTAATTTATCATTGAAGTCATTCGAATATTTGGATGAATAAAAAAAGCGTCTGTTGTAATGCTTTGTTACATTTCATAACAATTTAGTTTTACATTACACAAAATACATTACACAAAATAGGATTATTCTAAGCAAATATAAGAAGGTAAAACTGGCGAAAGATGTAGCCATAGTTGCAATCGTCCCGCTAATGATATCATCCATGCAGTTGCATCTGTGTGACGAAACTTCTTCCAATCTGTAGGCACCGGGGGTAAGGGGAATCCATCTTTCATGTTTACCTGAGTATAAAAAACAATTAATCCAACACTTTGTATAGAAAATAATAATTGAAAATACTATAATCGGATATATAAATTATTACCTGCACCCAATGGTTACCGTTGACTAAACCTATACACCAAATAGTAGGATTATGTGGAGGTGATGATGTCAAAGGGAAAAATGTCAAGCAAGGATTGCCTAAATGAACAAGAATGACATTATAGCGGTTCGCTATCAAGTAACCCATTTCTGGTAGTGTCAACCATTTCTCCTTTGGTTGAATACCAGTGGACTGTATCATTAACCCGCTCCTCACTGCTGGTAGTCTATCTCCGAATAACTTCTCATACAAACTCTTCTTGTCTCTTATTTCCATGTCCAACTCTCGACGAACCATTGCCCAACCATCCTGACTATACCCATGCAACGATGCAATGACTCTAAATCCACAATTACCATCTGATTCAACATCCACAATCTCCTGAATATATGATCTAAGAAATTAACATTATAAATATTAGTGCATTATACATACATAATATAATAATAAACATAAAATAATCAACACTATGAATATTAATGCATAATAATTTTATATGACCTGATATGACTTGGAAACTGAAGAGTGTAGTCTTGCTGTGCAGATTTTTTTGATTTTGAATCTCTCTTTGATTGGGATTTTTGAGACAGCTTTTGTGAAGTTTGAGATGCTTGTTCAACATACTCATGCTGTGAAGGATCCCTGTAAACATCATACCCAACTGGTTTCTTCCCTTTCTTCTTGACTCCTCCCTTGGTTTTTATTTTGTCAGGTGGTGGACATAAGGAAGTTGTTGCGGGATAAGCAATTTCACTACACCTACTTCTTAATGCTCTTTTCCCGACAACATCTGATGATCTATACTTTCTCCATATTTCTTCCATTACATTATTCATGTCAGTCTCCGATCCATCTTCTCCTTCTGCCTGCAACTCACCTTCCATACTTAACTTCCTCCAATGATCATGAACACTCTCAATAGGTATAGGTACACCACTAAGCACATATCTACCTAACTCACAAGCACAAGGTAACCCATAATTTGTTCTATGAGTACACCTACATATTTCTCTAGAAGTTCCAACATAATCAACTCTCTTTAACTCTTCTGCAATGCGTCTCAGAGCAGCTCTAGAAACAAAACTACGCAGCTTACCATAGAATGGACTAACATGTGCATGCTCACATTCATAAAAACTTTTTTGAAACGAAGCACTAATGTTGCCTATTTGTATCCTCGTGTTGTTATTCATAGCTTCCCAACAATTGACCATGTCACCTAGACTATTTCCCAACATCCGCTTTAGCTTCCAAAGGAGCGGATTCAACCCTAAAATGAATGCATAACAAATATATAACATGATGTTAAATGCATAATATATATAAATGCATAATATATATAACAATATTCTATAACAATATTAATATATAAATAATATTAATGCATAATATATATAACAATATTAATATATAAATAATATTAATGCATAATATATATAAATAATATTCATGCATAATATAATAATAACAATAAAATAAAATAAAAGATATATCGGTTAGTCGTGGTGTTGTCCAAATGAAGTACTCGATCAATCCATGCTCCAACGAATCTATGTCTATGTGGAATCAACCATGTGTCTTTCACATAATCAATAAAGTCAAGACAATTAAAAGCTTGCTCAAGTTGTTCCAACTTTTGAGCATACTCAACCTCGTCACTAGCCCACACAACTTCCTCCCATAATGTGTCAATGGTCTCTCGCATTTCTTTCACCACATATTGCTTGCATCGCATCCCAAATTTTTTATTAATATGAAAACGACATAGCAAATTTTGTGTAGTAGGGAACACAATTTCCACAGCTTTCATCAATGCTAGATCTCTATCCGTCAAAATCACTTTTGGACGCAGATCTTTCTGCACAAACAATTCCTTCACTTCTCCAAGACCCAACAAAACTATCTGTCTGGATCTATATAAGCAAATGCAACAGAAAAGTCAACTCCGTCGATGTCATGCCAACAATTTCAAAGAGAGGTTGCCTATATTTGTTTGTCTTATATGTATATCCATAACTAAGACAATGGGAAAGATATTCAAGAACTTGACGGACTGGATGCGCCCAAAAATATCTCTCACAATATCTCGAACCATCTCTTTTCTACTCCAGAGACATATCCTGCATCCTCAATTAGCTTTAGCAAATGTTGTATCTCAGATCTTGGACCCCTTATCTCTTTTTTTATCACACTTTTCTGCTTATAAATTTGAGTGATTCGAGTGATATTTTTAGGATTTCTCTCTTGCAGGGAAGTCAAAATGTGTCTAGGAGGAACATGTCTCTTTGTTAAATCAAAAACATGTTGTTTTTCATCTGAGGTCAATTTGCCAACAAACGCATGCCCTTCAAGCCTATCAGGTAATCCATGATTATGAACTCCACACTTTACATCCACCTTCCATCCCAACCCATCTTTTGATGGAGTCGATCTTATTTTGAACAGACATCCACATCTCTTAGTTGCGCTCTGAGTTCCACTTTTATCCTTGTATTTTCCGCCTCTATCACACCCAAAAATTATCTTATTCCTCCTTCCTCTCTTGCCAGTTTCAGTGTCCGAACGCTTAATAATAACGGTGATTTTATTTCTTAATTCAACTTCTTTGATCCAACTAATAACATTTTCTCGTGTAGCGAATGTTTCTGTTGTAGTGAATACATCTGTCGTATCTATGGAGGATTCGTTTTTTTGAATTTCCATACCTGAAAAAAAAAAATTTTTTTAAAATTTTAAAAAAAAAAGGCGTTCCGGAACACTTTAAGAAAGTGTTCCGGTTTACACTATTTACAAACCGGAACACTTTCTGAAAGTGTTCCGGTTTGTTATACAGTTTGGAATTCATTCCGGAACACTTGCATAAAGTGTTCCGAAATGGTTTTTTGAAATCCGGAACACTTTTCAAAACTGTTCCGGTTTGTGTTTTTACATACCGGAATACTTGCTGAAAATGTTCCGGAAAGCGTTCCGGAAGTGTTTTTCTAGACTGTAAAAATTTGTCTTTTTCGTAAATGGTAAAAATAAAATAGTAAAATAATTAAATTATAGTTAGGGTAAAAATGTCATTTTTTTTAAAATGTGGGGGTACAGGTTAAAAGGTGGGGGTACAAAGTAAAGTTTTCGGCTTTTTAAATTTTAGATTTGACACTAACTAATTGATTAAACCTAAACGAATAATCTAATAAAAGACCCTAAAGTTGCACTTTACATCTATCAATCAATCAAAATCTATTGAGGTTAATGTCTTAATTAAATAAAACCATCTTATAAAAAGGTAACTCGATTTCTCATTCTTCTTACATCTCTCAATCCTTCTCTTCACCGTTTTGCTCTTGTGTGATGGAATTCTATTATTTTTGTGATATTCTTATATATTCATCATCATCACTATAATGGCACTCAAGAGAGTTCAAACCTATGGCATTTCTTGTGCTTTGGCTACTTCTCAGATGATTCCTTTTTATAAGAACCTTTACTTGCAAGAACCTCACTCAAACTCACAATGGATAAAATTTTCTACGAGGATTTCTTCCCCACTTCTGGTGAAAAACCAAAAATATCTCCAGTTTCGTAAGTTAACTTACGAATTTATAAAATAAGGTGAATTCGTAAATGTACTTACGAAATAATTCAAGATTTTCAAAAAAATAAGGTGAATTCGTAAGTGCATTTGCGAATTCACCTTATTTTTTAAAAATAAGGTGAATTCGCAAGTTCACTTACGAATTCACCTTATTTTAGGAATCCGTAAGTTAACTTACGAAGTCTACGTGTTGTTTTAGAAAACACACAGACGCACCTCCAATACCATTCATTTCAAAATACCCCAACTCAACCTCTCTACTTCAAATCTTTGCAATTTTTACCACCTTAAAGTTACTCAATCCAAGTTCAACTCATCATTTCAACTCATTCCAACTCCTCCAAAATCAACTACAACCTCCATTTTGTGTAAGTTTTCTTAATCAATTTCTATTCAAATTTCTGAATTTTTATTAAGTTATTAGGTTAGGTTATAGAAATTTAATAGTATATGATGTTATAGTGGGATAATGTAGTAGGAAAAATAGTATTTTGGGGGTTTTGGGTCTGAATTTCTAGTTTCGAAGAAATCTGGACGAAGGGAGTTTCGCAAGTTAACTTGCGAAGTGAACCTAGAAAGACTTCGTAAGTGAACTTGCGAATTTATCCAAGATGGGTGAATTCGCGAGTTAACTTGCGAAATTTTGTTTGACTTGTTTTTAAATTAGTATGCTTACAATTGTAATGGTTTATTTCAGGAAAATGGCAGATAATGACAACCAGATGACACGTTTGAGACATGGCAGACAAAGTCAGACAGCGTCAGCTCGTCGAGAGCGGGAGATAAGAGAAAGGGAACAACGGGCACAAAGGGCGCAACTTGATATAACATCACCTTCCGCACCGTCACGGAGGAGTCGTCTCCATGAGGCGTCTTCCTCTCGTGCACATGAAGAGGAGGTACCAGAGGTAGAGGTATCGGCGGTAGAGGTGTCGTGCCGGTAGAGGAGGAACTGGAGGTAGAGGTACCAGTGATAAAGGTGTCAACGGAGGAGGCCCAAGATGCCAAGGACGTCGAAAATGCTGAGGTCCTCGACGACGATGTTGAGGAACCTGCATAGGCGGATGATGATGGCTATCCAGGAGGGCCATATGATAGATCCCTCCTGATTTATTATGGGGACCATACTGCCCGTTATGTCTGGGTGAAGAGGTATTATAATTTTTATCGTTACATTTCGTATTATTTATTTTTGTTTACTACCCGTTCTTTTTTATTTATTTTCGTATATTGTCCGTCCGTATTATTTATTTATTTTCGTTTAATTTCGTATACTTCCCGTTATTTTTTATTTATTTTCGTTTGATTCTTATGTTTAAGGAAAGGAAGCCCTTGAAACATGTCAATCACTCCCGCAAAATATTTGATCTACATGTTCCTAAGACCCAATGGTTCCACAATACTATCATCACATCCTGTCTTATTGGATCATTTAGTATTGGTTACGGTACCATTAGCACCAGCATGCAGGGTGCTTTTGTTGAGAGATGGCATAAGGAGACGTCATCTTTCCACTTTCTAGTTGGGGAGTTGATGATCACCCTCGACGATGTTGCATGCTTGCTCCAACTACCTATCAGAGGTAGGTTACTCAACGATGCCAAGATAACCAGAATTGAGGCAGTTGACTTGATGGTTAAGTATCTAAGAGTTGATCTGTACTAGGTTGTTGAGGACTGCGACTCCACAAATGGGACGCATGTAAGGTTCTCATACCTAAAGGAGTTATATTAGTAGAACCTCCGTTAAGCAGCTCTTGCAAAAAGAATGCACAGGCAGCTGGGGAGCTTGTGGAGGCGGATATTTTTGTTCAGTTTCACCGTGGCTGTGTCATCCGGTGTTTTTTTAGGTACCTGGTAAGCACGTCCGTCTTTGTGGACACGAGTGGCCACTACACTGATGTGGCCTACTTGAGATATTTTACGGACCTGTCTACAGTTCGTGACTGAAACTGGGATGCCGCTGTTCTGACCTGCCTTTACCAGAAGCTGAATGAAGCTTGCAGATGGAGGGCGAGGGCCCTCACCGGCTCATGCACACTCCTCACATACGTTTTTATTTTAACGATAAATTTTAATTAGTTTTAATTTATTTGTACTCACACATAATATATTTTTGTTGATGCAGAGCTGGATTATATCATACTTTTACCACATCCATGATTACACCGTGGATCTCGACTATCAGGACTTCATGCCAAAAGTTATCAAGTTTATTCTCAACAGGGTCAACAATAATGTGGTTCCTTACCGGGTGTTCCTTGATCGCACTAACCATGACGACATCAACTGGACACTGTTTACGGACTACAAGGAGGTTGTTGCATTTGACACCATCTCGTTATACCCTGGGTGGCTAGCTTATGGGTCTAACATGATGGTCAGGTATCTACCTGAACGGTGTATGCGCCAGTTTGACTTTGTGCAGATGATACCCCGATCTCCTTTCCAGGCTTCTCCCGACACCATGACACGTAAGACTCTAGATGACGTCTTCTAGGATTGAGAGAATCATCTCGTGTCACAGGAGTATCGGATGATGCAGGCATCTCGGATGTGGCACAATGTGGAGGGGTACGCGACATAGTTCTTTAGAGTGTCACACCTTTTCATGACACTGGATGGTGAAGGACATCCACCGAAGCCGCCACCTGAGGAGCTCTTGGAGAACGAGCAGGCCGAAGAAGATCATGACATTAATCTACTGTCCATCTGTCAACGTATCAGAAAGATTGGACAAGAGGCGTTGGATTGTGCATGAGGGCGGACCCGATGCGGTTGCTGTGGTGGAGAGGATGGTCGCTGAAGCAGAGCGTGCAGCGCATTGCCACAGACATAGGAGGGCGCGGGGGTCAAGATTAGGCATACCCATTGGCCTTTTCTTTGTAGTTGATTTTGTTTGAATGCATTTTTATTCAGAATAATTTATGTAATTTGATATTTCTGACAATTTTTCTCCTTAATATTTATCACATAGTAATGATTTGCATATATAGAATGCTCCTTAATTGAATTTCTGAAAACGAAAATATAATCTAACTAATAGAGAAAAATCAAATAGTATTAAATATAGTTTACCACATTCAGGAAAGGTTTCGTAAGTACACTTACGAATTCACCTTGTTGAATGAATTCGTGAATGTGCTTACGAAATCTTTTCTGAATGTGTTAAACCATGTTTAAAATAATAAAGTGTACAAAATAAAGTGAATTCATAAGTTCACTTACAAATTTACCCAATAAGATAAATTCGTAAGTTAACTTACAAAATATATTTTTAATTTTCAGGAGTGTGAAAGAAACCTAGATGAATGAAGAAATTTTCTATATCTATGTGCTTACATGTACAATTAGTAATCAAATGATCTTAGATGATGACAATATTATGATGTTAAGTGCATGTTAAATTCTCTAAAAATTCATATGTTGAACCAATTTATATATAACTTTATTCAACTTTAAATAGGACCCACACAAGTGGATATATGGGTGACTTTCTTCGAATTAGTTAGCTCTAAAAACAAGATACGAGTTTTTTTAAAAATACTATAGGACACTAGGTAAATTAACATGGCAAAGTTAGGAATTTTCATTGAATGATAGAATAAAAATATTTTACAATATCGACACTTGTCCATTATACTACTAATTACAACTAATAGACCTCAACTATAAGCTGGGATTAATAAACCCAGAATTTGAATCAGGTGCCTAACGTCTACGCTTAATATAGAATTTTAAATTAAATTGCATAATTAATAAAATGACCTGTTATTTTAAATTTGTTGAGTTAATATATACTTTTACTAGTTTACCATCCAAGATAGAAACTTTGTTTGGATTTTTTATAAAAATATTTCTAACAAAATATGCAACATAATTAAAAACTGTTGACAGGGCACCTCAAATTGATGCATTAACTCAACACGCCTACGGACATGCTGTGAGCTCATACAACCTTGTTCATTTATGGAATTTGAACAGAAGATTTTATCAAGCATTTTGAGCGGCATTATGTAAAAGTGGATTAGTGAATTACTAAACTAAAAGTTATTTTCCTGGTTCATTATTTGTCATTTTCATGCATAAATTTCTAACGTGTTATGAATCAGAGTTTCACCAATAAGTCATCTCAGTTATATCTCAATATCAGTAACCATACTTGCCGGCACTATTCTTACCAAGGGTTTGCTGTTTGTGTATTCTGGCAACTTGCCAGTGGTGTGGTGTGTGTATCTTCTAAGTATTGGTACTGTTGCCAGAATACCCGTATCAAGACAAATCATGCTTACAATCAATCATACAAGTCAGTGATTGAGAGCACTTCGAATTGACAGCGGCGGGTTTTGAACTGCACCTCTTGTTATAAGGTCAGAGTTTAAGAATAAAACAATAACAGTTATATCATCATGAAAATGTCGTCGAACTTTCTTGTCAATTGAACGAAGGTCTGAATACCGCATTTCGCGTTTTCTAGCTGCTTCCTGCAGGGCAGCCTTGATAAGTCTCTTGGCACTACCCTGCATTGAAATAAACAAAATAGATCAACACAATTAATATAAGCAAGGCTGTGAAAGAAACAACAAAATCAACAACCAGCTAAAAATTAAAAATCACCCTCAATTCAATTATCTCCATAGTTACAGATAACTTAAATGCAAAAGTCATGTCACCAAATAATATTTCACCAACCTAAAAAAGCTGCCCAAGTATTATTAGGGGAACATTGACATACTTGATAAGAAGATCCAACTGGTCTAAGGTTGTTTAGGATAAATAGAATAAAAGATAATTAGAGTGGTTAAGAGCTGTTTGAGAAGTTAGTTGATTTGTTTGTTAGGTTCTATTGTTATTTTGGTTATTCATAGCAAGTCATTAAATAGCCTTCAATGGTTGAGGGGAAGGCATAGATTTAAATAATTGAGTTTTATGACCGGGTAATCCAGTGTGAAGGAGAGTGGCCCTTTGAGAATATTCTGTGCATTCGCTTTTCCTATTGCACAATTGTTCTGTTCTAGGCATTCTTTCTAATTCAGAGAAAAGATCCCAACAGAGGTTGAGCCTTTTAAGACCAGGTTTGATCATGTCTCACAACAGAAATAGGTTCAGAGTAGTATCCTGTGTTATAATCCAACATCGGGATAGGAACAAATTAAAACAATCATCATTTTATTGATTACTCAAGAATCAAAGATTGTTCAGTTCGAGGATTCTCTTTTACTCAAAGAAAAGAATCTAACAGTTGTGAGTCATTTAAGACCAGGTTTGATCTTTTCTCACAACAAGACTAGGTGTTATAACCCAACATCAGGTCAGAAACAAGTTAAAAATTAAAATACTCTAATCAGTGACCACTCCATGTCTGACCTAGTTTTAGAAACTCTAATGTAAAGTAATAAACTTTTACTAATTGCACCAGTATTTTAGGCAATACTATACTATCCTGTATTTCAGATCAATTCATTCTCTTCCTACAAGGACCAGTCTTAGTTGAACAAGATTTGACCTCTTCAAATTTTAAGGCTGGATAAGAAACAAGCATATCCATCCTACTCCAGCTCATAATAGAACAAGCATAATACATCCTATATGACAGTTTTTACTAAAAACAAGTGACTGGCTATACAGAGGGCCTGTTTGAATAAACAGCTTTTTGCAGCTTATAGCACGAGGGATTATCAATGAGTTTATAAACTTAAATTGTTTTTAAATATGCTATAAGTTATTCTCATAAGCTATATTGGAAAATCTATAAAAATAAGTTCAAAGAAGTTTAAAAAAATGTCGTGAGCTGTTTTAAAATGGTCTCCCAAATGGCGTCACAAATCCTATGCAAGTAGATAAGCTCAAACAAGCAAATCCAAACAAGCCCAAAGTTGACAAAATGTCAATCATCCACCACTTTTTATGTCTTAGAGCTTAATGCCTTGTTGCCTCTTACTATTCTCTGTTTTAGACAGTTGGTGTATCAGAAAACTTATTGGGCTCATTATGAGCTCTACGAGGCCTTCTGAGTATGACTATGAATTTTCATTTGAGTTTGGTAAAATGCTTTGATTTGAAGGTTAATTTTACCTATCTATGTAACTTTTCCATATTACAATTGACGGCTTTTCAACCTCCATCCCTCCCAATGCATAAATAAGATTTTGATCTAGACAACATTAATAGACACTCTTTGTTTCACTGTAATATTACATGAGTTAACCTGAGCTATGTTCATGATTCAATTGATGGGTTTAATTTTAATTGAGTGCAAAACAACACTGTGAAAACAATGCATTTAGTTATAATATAAACTGAATATAAGGAAACATAAGTACCAAGAGTACAAAAATAAGTGCTATAAATTAATAAAGAAAAAAAACAAAGTAAAGAATCTTACTGCTCGGGGACTTCTGTGAACAATCTCGACTGCTTGATCATTATTCAGGTGCTCCCATAAACCATCTGATGCAAATATTAGGAAGGAATCATTTGGTTGGAGAGGATGAGAAAGAATAGATGGATTAGCAGACAAGATAGGCATGTGCATTGGTTCAGGAAGTCTGAACTTCGCATTAATTGGTTCCCGGTTAAACTGTGCATGTTTCATATATACGTCACCTATAGATCTAGAAACCTGCACCAAATATCATAGAAGTAATTGAGTGATATTGTCACTAAATCAGTGAGAGAAAAGCAACACTAACAAATAATATAATGGTTAACTTACAAGAGCTACTTGGGAAAACTGAAACATTTTTCATAAATCAAATTTAAAAAGCAGCACGGGATTAAACTAGAAGGCATATTTAAAAGCTTGACGTGATTGCCACCATATTCATTTTTCTCATACATAACTGAGAGATAAAATGGAAATAGCTTTTTCTATTTTCAAAGAAGCCATACCTGTTTTACCAATGTTCTGATAAACAGAACAGCAAGCAAAGTAAAAACATATCTCATGTTTCTATTTCTTATCACATCAATCATAAAATAATTTAATTTTTCAAATAAAAAATAACTATCTTTCATAACTTCTGATCTTTTAAAACTTGGAAAATATTACAGGAACGAACAGCCGCGCCCCATTTAAATTATGAGACAACAATTTTTCAATCAATCAAATGAAAGTTCCTTTTAGTGTTTTAACATGAAACACCCATTACTGTAAGCAGTCTCATGATATCAAAATTTCGAGGTACAATAGCATACTAATTTCCCGACCCATGTGCACCAAATTAGCCTGTGATCTAAACTTTGAAGTGAAGTGATTTATGCTTGAATACTTTTATTGAAAAGCAAAATTGACATAAAACATAGTAAAAATTCACATCAACATAAAAGCTAATATTTATACTTCTATGAAAACTAACTTTGGAGGCAAAGTCAGTTCTAACTTCTAATACAATCTAACCATACAAAACAAAATCATGTATGTCCTAAGGAAAATCAATTTTCACATTCAATACCGTGCCTCCAAACATGAACTAAAAGGAAATAAAAATAAAAAATAAAAATATTTTTATTATTTTTCCATCCAACCAAACAAGGGGACAAAATATTAAGCGCTGCTTTATGTTCTAATTCCCTTCATCAAACCAATCTAGAAAGTCATCCTAATTTCTCTTCATTTGTTTTCCTAACACTCTTCATCAAACAAATGTATAAAATGAGAAGTGTTTGAACACTCTTAGTCTCTTTTCAACACTCTCTAACACTTGTTCTCTTGTTGAGTAAAAGTGTAAAACACATGTGGGTCGAGGCTTTATAAATGGGTCTCACATAAAATAGTGGGACTCATGTGTTTCACCCAATAATAAAATGAGTGAGAGTGTTAAAAAAGAGAATGTTCCTAGCACCCCTCATAAAATGTACACGTTAATTTTTCTCTGTATTGCTGTGTACATTTATGTATCATATCCTGTGTACAGAATCAAATGCACATAATGATCAGATTTTGAAAGGCAATAAAACAGCTCTTAAGCCTAAACCAGCCAAATGAATTTTATGTTTAATGTTTGTGTGCCTAAACTTTTCATTTGTAAACATGCCAATGGAAAAGACACTCAATAACATTTTTAACAATGTTATGTGGCAATCAAATGAACAGTTTAGCCTGATACATATTATATGGGACTGTTAAGTTGAATTTTGAACATTATCACCAATCACATCATTCACTATACTTCCCAAGTTTGCTTAGCATCCAATATATGGAACTATATGTCACAATGCTTTAGCAATTTAAAATAGTTAAATTTGTAAGAGAGTAGATTCAGTACAGCAAGAATCATTAGTTACTTTTCTTTTCAGAACCAACAAACAACTAAGAAGAAAATAGAATAACGTCATCGTATTATAAATCTCCTTGAAAAACTCCTTATTTTCTGAATCATTATGTACATCGGAGGAATTTCTGGCAACAATATTGCAGAATATGACTGAGGGGGCAATTGAGTATAGATAACATGAAATGGGGAAAACACAACAACCTATTATCATAACACAAAACAAAAGTTTCTTCCACACTACACTTCAAGTACAAAATCAGAAAACACAATTAAAAATAAAAACTAAAGCAATCAACAAATTTACCTGAATAATGCCTTTTACTCTCCACACTCCATGCTTGAGAACAACAATCTCAGGATCATGAGGATGTAACTCTTTAAGCTCATGTCTAACAGCCTCAAGATTCGCATTATGTTCCGTCGACAGCTGAATCGCCGCAACCCCACCTGTATTCCCAACTTTCTTTCCCAACACAACACGCGAATCTCCTAAATTTGCCACAAAAAGCGTCTGCTGAAAAATCACTCCAACCAAACAACACGTTCCAGTAGTCGCAACTTGAGGCCGAGTATTCCATAAATCAGTAACCATAGCAGTAAACCCCTCTTCAGTTGAACGAAAGGCGGTTTGAATTGTCTCGGCCGTCACAACACCCTGCGACTCACTCGATGCCGCTGCACAACATAAACAAGATAATGAGAGCCAATCATCAAAACTTTTACTACAATAAAATCAAACCTACCAAAATAAGAGCAATAAGAGCAATTAAACGTGAAAATTTCAATTTCAACCACTATTTGATTGATTCACGTGAAAACGCAAAAAGATATAAAAACCGATCACGAGAAAGCGAAACCGTGAATTGAACTAACCCTATACATAAGAGAGAATAAAAAAAAAACCTTGAAAATTGCGGAACAAGTGATCGCAAACGTAACGAGCAGCGTCGGGTCCACCGTGGCCGTCGTAAACGCCGACAAACGTTCCAAGCGGTCCAGATTCGATCTGGCTCTGATCTTCAAGGATTTGATTAGCCTGAACAACGGCCATGGAGAATTCACCGGAGCCATATCTTCCGATATCGCGAAACCAAAGCAATCCGTCTTTGCCTTCTCTTCCAACAATGCCTGCAGAAGAATCGTCACCGTGCCCGAACGGCTTCCAACATGGAGAGAGAAGATTCATCAATGGCTGAAGCATCCCACATCTCTCAGAAACCCTAACCCTAATACCCCAACACCGGAACGAATTCCAATGGGGTGGTGATGTGATGTGATATGAATCTGGTGGATGAATGATCGAGAGAGAAGGGTTAATAGAAGAAGGTTATGGAAAAAAAGGAAGAGGGTGCGTAGGTTAAGAATGAGGCGTAAGATAGAGAGAGGTGGTGAAGGAAGAGGGGTGTGTTCTGTTCGGTGGTGAAGGAACAAGAATGGGCTGGTTTTGTTTGTCGGGAGAGGATGGTGTGGGGAAGCCCTTGTTGTTGCGTGTTCTTCTTTTCAATCACCTTTTTTTTTATTGCAAAAAATATATTTTAGAAGTTACCATCACCTTTCTTTCACTCTTCCTTTACATCTATTTATTTATTTATTTTATTATTTTTCATGAATTGGTTGTATTGATTTATTTTTTTTCATCAATTGTTTTATTTTTCATAGGTGCATTTTTATTCGCTTTGATTGGATTTGTTGGAATATGATAGAGTCGAGCGGAATTGAATAAAATGAAATATAATGATATTTTAATGTATTGATAATATAAAAAGGATGGAGTATAGTGAAATTGAAGTGTAATCGAGTGGTATGGATTCCTCTATTTTTATTTAGGTGAATCGAACAATTTGTCTTGCTCATTCTAAAATTTCTAACTAATAAAATTGTATGCTTCATTTCATTCATTTTAGGATATTCAAAGATAGCCTTAAAGTTAAAATTACATACCACAACATGACAAAGTAAAAGAAGTTGAAATACTTGGTCAAGGGAAAGTAAAAAAAAAATCGTCATTTACTTAATAAACGAGGAGGAATAAGCTTTGGTTCAAATACTAAGAAGTAAGATGTATTTGTACGAAGTTTAGAAGACATGTTTGACAGCAACTCAAATGTACTCTCTTATCACTTGGCATTTGATTATGATTTTTTAATAGTAGTACTTGTGTGCAGAAGATGTTTAATACACCATATGATTCATCTTTGGATCTAAGGAATTTAACAAAAGTCCATTTGTTGTAATCGTCAACAAATGACTAACCCATATTTCTTTCGATTGATTGAAATAATCCCAACATAACCAAATAGATCAATGTGAAGCAATTCTAAGGGTCTAGAGGTAGAGACCATGTTTTTAGATTTAAAAGAGATTTTTCTAATCTTTCTTACTTGACATGCTCCACGAAGAGCATCTAAGTGATAATCAAGATCTGACAGCCCCTTAATAAGTTTCTGCTTGCAGAGTTTAGAGATTAATCTCCAGTTAGAATGACCTAACCTTCTATGCCAGATCCATTTCTCATTATTCACAAACATTAGACAGACTAACTTTTGCTCACTCGATTCAAAAAGATCAACTTTGTAAACATTTTATTTCCTCTTCCCTTTGAATAAAACATATTTGTCATATTTATTGATGTCTGGGAAGATGTTCTTACTAAACAAGACATCATAACCACTGTCACAAAATTGATTGATGCTTAGTAGATTATGCTTGAGTCCACCAACAAGCCAAACATTATTAACAAAGACAAAAGACTTACCAATAGTAATTATCTTACCTTTATGTCTTTCTCTAAACCCCACATTCCTTTCCTCTTTCAGAGTTAGGGTTTGGAACATATGCCTTTCTCCTGTCATATTTCGTGAGTAGCCATTGTCCGGGTATCATGACTGCTGCTTTGCTTCTCCTTTTAAGCATTTATGTTGCAACAATAATATCTTACTTAGGTACCCATAATCTTATAGGTCCTCTAGTGTTAGTTCTAATAGAATTTTCTTGTTTTATGTTTTTGCCCGATAGTAATTTTTATGTTCAATCAAGACTTCTTATAAAAAAATTATCTTTGATGAGTCTTGACATTAGTTTCTAAACCCTTCAGAATCTTAGCTCTATAGGTCATTGGTTATGGTTTCTTCAAAACCTTTAACTTGAAGGTCATTGGTTTTGGATTCCTCAGAATTTTTGACCTTTGAACCTTAGGTTTTGATCTGATCTAAACCTTTGAGTGCTAAATCTTGGAAATTGACTTCTTCAGTACCTTTGACTTTGAAGTCTCAAGTGCATATTTGTTCAAATTGTTTGGATCAGTAATCTTGGCTTCTGAGTCAGTTAGATTCTTACCCTTATCAAAAGCAGAAACAAAATAAGTTTTTAGCACTATTTGAGCATTGCTTGAAGAAGAAGTATCAGATGGTTTCATTAAAAGCTTAACATTGGAGCATTCTCTATTAAAACCCATATCTTCTCATTTGCTCTTACGTACTCCATAGATCATGGAATCAAGTCTAGTTCTTTCAAAAACCTGTTGTGTTAAAGCTTTGAAGATCTAACTCTTATAACGCCTAGGTTAATAGGCAAGTCGAAGCAATGAATATGGTTATTATAAGCTTGATTAATAAGCATATTGGCCAAAATCCTTGGAGATGGCATACAACTTTAGGCCAAGCTTTATGGGCGTGTCAAAATTCACCAAAGGAGTCGACTAACATGACACATTTCAACTTGATTTATGGACACGAAACAGTGTTGCCTTTGGAGATTCATTTACAATCAGAAGAGTGCAAGGTTGTCAAACATCCTTACCGAGTACCATCAAGAATGATGTATGATGTGTTGGTAGATGTTGAAGAACATAGATTGGCAGAATTATATACTTTGCTCAGGCAAAAAGAGCAAGTAGCAAGGGCCTATAATAAAAATGGTAAATGCAAAGGCGTTTATTTTTGGGAATGTTGTTTGGAAAACAATCTTGCCAATATATAAAAGGGATATAGTCCTCGGAAAGTGATCACCAAATTGGGAATGACCATTTCGAATAGTACAAGTATTTTCAAGCAATGCTTATAAGATCTAAGAGCTTACGCCAAAAGGTTGAGTGTTACGAGTGAATGGAAAATACTTAAAGAGGTATGGGCATATGTTGCAAGAAATGGTAATAAGCAAAAACTGAAATTAATTGCATAATGAAAAGGCCATGTGGAGGCCTAGAGTACGAATTAAAAATTACAACCATTGAAGTCATTGGAAAAAAAACTAAGTTCAAAATGATGCAAATTAAAATGGCACAGAGTTCTTGAGACACACATAACGTTCTTGGGCAATTTCCAAACTAGCATTGGTTAGCAAGATGGACGAGTCGAGTTCGGCCAATTCAATATTCAATACCTCAACGCGCTCCAGATGAACGACTCCAATGGGAGCCTCATCATTCAATGCACTTTCAGTTGTGTCGAACTCAGTGGTTTGCAAGGTATCTGCCTCCGTAATTTTGTTCTCTAGGTCTTCAATTTGTTTTTGCAGTACCACAATTTGTTATCGCCATTGGGAAATGTTGGTGGCCCTAGTTTTGAAGTCTCGCGTCTCTTTATCAAGAGCTTTTTGCATTTTTTTCACTAGCGGCTATAGAAGAAGTCACAAAGACCAGTTCAAGAGTACACTCTTTCTCCTTGGGAATACGTTGCCTTTAGATTTTGTGTTTCTAGGCGTCGACCAAGAGTTGGTCAAGGAAAGTGGACGCCTCAGCCACAAATTTGACTACCAAAGTAGGGGAGATTTGAACATCAACTGTTTTCAACATGTCCTCGATTTTGGCACCGTCAGAAAGATGTCTCTCCAAATGACTAATCAGGTCAACATGGAAAAACATATTCTTGAGACAACTGAAAATTTCTTCTTGAGTCCCAAGATAAGAGATACTTTCGGATGTAGTAGGCATACTAGAGCCACCTTCGGTCGAATAGTTCCTAGCACTCACCATAAGCTTTAAGTACTCAAAAGGACTATTTTGCCTTAGAGTAGCAATTTGTTAGGGCGACAGTGGTGCCAAAGGCGACAATGTTTTGAGGAGTTACTTCAGTGGTGGTAGCATCAGTTCGCTCAGAGCCCTCCAGGCCATCATCTTGGACCATGTGTTCTTGGCCTTTATCATTTAGGGTGAGTCGATTTGGATTTGTGTCATTTCTTGGAAACAGTTGAAGGTGTGGTGTTAGCTGTAACGCCCGTTAACTTAATTAATTACTTAATTAAATTATTTAAAGATTAATTATTGGAATTGTTGAAATGTTGTGCATGTTGCTATGTTGTTAGAAGTTGATTATTTAGTTGAGTTGTAGTAGTCATTATATTAGAATAATTATAAGATTAATTGTTGGGCTTATTTCTATGGTGGTATGTAGTAAAGAGTGGGGGTGTGAGAATTAGACCCAATAAGAATAATGAAATAGGGTTAGTTAAATAAAGGGAATTATATTAATGGAGAAAAAGTTGGAGAATTGATCGGGGGGGAGTTACAGAGAAAAGAGGATAGAGGAGATAAACCCATTCTCGTTTTTCTAGAAGCAATCTCACTAAATCGACGATCCCCAATTCGTTAACTGTTGGATCGCGCTCAAATTTTGAGGGTAGGTTCGCAACACCTATATCTAACTTTTGACCGTTGGGATCGTCAAAATAAGGTCGAAGTTAAGAGATATCATCATCGCACTGTAGTTGCATATTTGGGAAATTTTTCAGCTTTTGATTCTGATTTAGAAGAGAAAAAGGGAAAATAGGCAAAAAAGGCTAGGTGCAATCGGAGAGTTATAGAGCGAACTTGAATCCAAGATAAGGGTGGGGTTATAACTCTCTAATGGGTTGTATAATGACTTTCATGTGGGAATTGGTTGTGTGAATTTGCCCTACGTGTGTATGTTATTTCTGTTGTTGTTGAATTGATTTGTTTGGCTGTGTTGAAATTATTCATGGGTCGTCAGTATAACTGAATTGTCGTTGGAAAATTATAAGTTATGATGGTTGATTGATATTCTGTGTGGTGAAAATTTATGTTTGTTCATCAATCGGAGCAATTATGGAGGTATAGCAGAAAAATAGCAGAAGAGGAAATTTGTGAAGGCCGACAAGGGATAGGTGCCGAATGACACCTATGAATAAAGAAATGTGTGTTGAACGGCGCACTTAGTGGGAGAAGGCATGCCAATCGGCATGTGTGTGGCAAGGCAGGGAGGTGTCGAGTGGCACCCTTATGTTACAGGGAACCCTTTAGTTTTCTTTTCTTATTTCTTGTTTGTTTATGTTTTGTTCTTTTTTGTATTTCTTAATTAATTACCAATAGTATATTACCTAATTAATTAAGTACATGTGGTGATATTAGATGGCTAAAATTAACATGAAATTAGTAGCAGTATATACATGTATAAATATTGGTAGCAGTAAGTGTTTGAAAGTATCAGTAGAATAGTAGGAAAACAACTCAGTAACTGGAAAATAGAAATTGAATATCAACAGGTGCTTTTGGTAAAAGAAACACTTTAATAGGAAAATACACAGTCGAAGTAATTGACTTAGTAGTAAATATAGAAACAATTAAATATCAATAGTGTGTATATAAGTTGTTTCGGTGTAGGATTGTCAAGGTTAGTTTGTTGATAAGTGTTGTTGTTGTTGCCTGTATCGATGTTGTTGATAAATTACAAAGTATTTAGGCGGTGCCATTAAGTGCAATTACAAGGTGGTATTATTTTAGTATTATTTAAATAATGGAACGAGTATTAGAATAACAGTGGGGAGTTAGCAAGATAAATTAGCAGAACAATATGTGTTGGATAATAGAAGTTCGTAGTAGAAAATATTAGTGACTTTAATAGGTAATTAATTAACCGAGAATAGTCGAAATAATTCGAATAATTAAGTGGTTTGTTTGTAGCTTATTTTGGTTGATTCAGTGTGTTATATACTTGCCGTAAATTATGGATTTGCAAGTGATAATTTGTGTTGTGTTGCTTCCGTTGAATTGTGATTATTATGTTGTTGGCTCATGCCAACGTTGTATAATTATTGTTAAATTCCAGGCCGAGTGCCAACGTTGAAATGAGTTTTGTTGAATTATTATTACGTTGCATGCTTATGGCCAGTGTTGAATTATGATTACGTTGTTGTTGATTTAATGATGCATTGTCGTTGTTGTTGTGTTGCCATATTGTCGCATACATTACATAAACACGCTAATGGATTGACAAAATATTACGCTGAGAGCTTTGCTCGCTTATGATGGCCTAGATTGGCAACACGTTGATGATGAAGGTTTATGCCTTGTTGATGCCTTGGATATTGGCACATTATTATGTTGGGAGTTCTGCTGCGTTTTTACGTTGGGAGTTCTGCTCCATTGGTACCACATGCTTGTGCATTATAATAAGTTGCATCTCATGTTGCATATTTGAGTTGTTGTGATGGTGAATTTGTTGTTGTATTATGTTGATGAATATATTGTGATAAATGTTGTCGTGTTGATAAATTGTTGTCGTCATACTAGTTGATGATTATGTTGTGATTGATGTTGTTTAAAGTCGCAAAGTGGTGATTTTACATGGACTGATTCTAATATATTATTTATCATACATCCTATTATATTGTTAGATATATCACCCCTTCTGTTGTTATGTTGCCTCTACGTGGGTAACGTGCAGGTAATCCAGGATGAAGGTTGTTTACCTTCATTAGTTTAAGTTGGTGTCGTTGCTCTAATACGTAACACTCGGGGGGATGAACGAATGTTGTTTATTGTTGTTATTACTTCCGTTGTTGAATTTTGTGTTGCTTCGAAGTTGTTTTAGTTGAACTAAAGATGTTATGTCATTATGTTGAATATTATGATTCCGCTGCGTAGTTAATAAAAGTTGTCTTATTTTCAAAGACTAAATAATATGGCTATTTGTTCATCTGATGTTCTAAGTGTTATGTATCTGTTCTATCTATGATAAAGGTTGTTGTTTTATGTTGAGTTATAGCATTCCAATTGTTTTGAAGAAATTTTATTACTCTGATTTTTATAATATTCATCGGGTAGAATTGGGGTGTTACAAGTTAGTATTAGAGTATGTCGGTGAGTCCGACCAAGTTGTCTAATGTTGTTTGTTCCTCAGTATGTGACAAGTGTATAAAACATTGTCGGTGTTGGCTTGATTTACTAATCGATTATATATAAGAGTTGGGTTCGAAGATAAGTGGGGGAGAAGTTTTGCTTCTTGGATGTATTTCGATTGTAAGATGTTGGTTCAGTATCCTGTTGATGGAGGCAGTGAACGTACTGTTGAAGTTTGGTTGTTCCCAAGTCCAAAGGTGACATGAATTCAAGATTTTGTTGTTAATCAAGTTGGAGTGTCCTGATGGAGGACGATCAGACATTGTTGATGTTTACTCCGCGAAGGATGATAAGTGATGTAGTGGTTGTTGATATATGAGTATGGTGGAAATCCCTGATGTTTCTGAAGGTGATTGTTAAACAACAAGGATAATTGTTAGAAGATGGAATTTAGAAAGTTGTGGTGTTTCAACACTGCTGGTGAACCGTGATGTTGTCGGTTTGAATAGTCTTGCGTAAGATGTCGATGTTCGAAAGGTGATAGGATGTCAAATTATTGTAGAACTTGTCGTGGGATCCTTGTGTGGGATTGAAAAAGTTGTTGAAGTTGTTGGAATGTTTAAGATTAACAATTATTTTCTGGACATATTAAAGAAGCTGAAGAGTTAGTTGTGAAATTGGTAGATTCACTGGTTGGTATCGATCAGTCTGAGAATAATGATTCAAGTTAGATGTGCAGAGAGTGTTGGGATTATATAATCAAATTTGTATTCATAATGGTGCGGAAATGAAGAAAGTAATCCTTGAGTTGGAGAATACTTTACCTTCGGGTGAGGCTAAGTGACTGTAATGTGGATTGTGTAACATGTTGAACATTGGTGTCTCAGCGACAAGATCGTATGAGAGGAAAATTGTGGAAGATATTGATTATGGTGCTTTAGGTGACTTGAGTACAAGTTCTGAAGGAACACTATTATAGTTTAGTAAAGATGGTTTGTGCACCATCATGGTTGTCGGCTATCTATTGACAAATTGAGGAACTGATCACCCTTAATCACTTGTTGATAGTAGACGAGATCGTGTTGGATGATATAGACTTATTTTGCTATCTTAATGATGCTGTGTTGGAATATTGTTGAAGTGATTGATAAGTTATTAATGAATTATGTCGCGAAGGCGTTGAGTGATTAGCATGTATGCATTTGAGTTGAATCGTGTTGAGTTATTGTTGTGTCGGTAAAATAGTGGTCGAAGTGTTGCCAAATGCGACTTGGAAATCAATGACTTAGATGCGAAATTCACGTTAAAGGTGGTTGTAGCTATTAGATTTTTTAGGATGAAAATATTCTATGTGGGAGAGAGTTGTAACGCCCGTTAATTTAATTAATTATTTAATTAAATTATTTACGGATTAATTGTTGGAATTATTGAAATGTTGTGATATGTGTTAGAAGTTGATTATTTAGTTGAGTTGTAGTAGTCATTATACTAGAATAATTATAAGATTAATTGTTGGTCTTATTTCTATGGTGGTATGTAGTAAAGAGTGGGGTGTGAGAATTAGGCTCAATAAGAATAATGAAATAGGGTTAAGTTAAATAAAGGGAAATATGTTAATGGAGAAAAAGTTGGAGAATTGATCGAGGGAAGTTATAGAGAAGGGAGAATAGAGCAGAGAAACTCATTCCCATTTTTCTAGAATTGATCCCTGATTTGTTAACCGTTGGATCGTTCTCAAATTTTAAGGGTAGGTTCGCAACACCTATACTAACTTTTGACCATTGGGATCTTCAAAATAAGGTCTAAGTTGAGAGATATCATCATCGCACTGTAGATGCATATTTGGGAAATTTTCCAACTTTTGATTCTGGTTTAGAAGAGAAAAAGGGGAAAAGAGGCAAAAAGCTAGGTGCAATCAGAGAGTTATAGAGCGACCTTCAATCCAAGGTAAGGTTGGAGTTATAACTCTCTAATGGGTTTATGATGAAATTTATGTGGGAATTGGTTGTGTGATGTTGCCCTACGTGTGTATGTTGTTTCTGTTGTTGTTGAATTGATTTGTTTGGCTGTGTTGAAATTGTTCATGGGTTGTAATTATAACTGAATTGTCATTGGAAAATTATAAGTTATGATGGTTGATTGATATTTTGTGCGGTGAAAATTTCTGTCTGTTCATCAATCGGAGCAATTACGGAGGTATAGCAGAAAAATAACAGAAGCGGAAATTTGTGATTGCCGACAAGGGATAGGTGTCGAACAACACCGAGGGAAAAGGAAAGGTGTGCCGAATGGCACACTTAGTGGGAGGAGGCATGCCAATTGGCATGTGTGTGGAAAGGCAAGGAGGTGCCGAGTGGCACCCTTATGTTACAGGGCACCCTTTAGTTTTCTTTTCTTATTTCTTGTCTGTTTATGTTTTTTTCTTTTCTGTATTTTCTTAATTAATTACCAATAGTATATTGCCTAATTAATTAAGTACATATGGTGATATTTGATGGCTAAAATTAACCTGAGATTAGTAGCAGCATATACATGTATAAATATTGGTAGCAGTAAGTGTTTGAAAGTATCATGAGAATAGCAGGAAAACAACTCAGTAACTGGAAAATAGAAATTGAATAGCAGCAGGTGCTTTTGGTAAAAGAAACACTTTAATAGGAAAATAAGCATTTAAGTAATTGATTTAGTAATAAATGTAGAAACAATTAAATAGTTGTAGTGTGTATATAAGTTGTTTCGGGGTAGGATTGTCAAGGTTAGTTTGTTGATATGTGTTGTTGTTGCCGGTTTCGATGTTGTTGATAAATTACAAAGTAGTTAGATGGTGTCATTAAGTGCAATTACATGGTGGTATTATTTTAGTAGTAGTTAAATAATAGAACGGGTATTAGAATAGCAGTTGGGGAATTAGCAGGATAAATTAGTAGTAATAGTGTGTGTTGGATAATAGAAGTTCAAAGTAGAAAATATTAGTGACTTTAACAGGTAATTAATTAACCAGAAATAGTCGAAATAGTTTGAATAATTAAGTGGTTTATTTGCAACTTATTCTGGTTGATTCGGTGTGTTATATACTTGCCGTAAATTGTGGATTTGCAAGTGATAATTTGTGTTGTTTTGCTTCCAT
The DNA here is from genome assembly GCA_021764765.1 of Vicia sativa. Taxonomy (NCBI): domain Eukaryota; kingdom Viridiplantae; phylum Streptophyta; class Magnoliopsida; order Fabales; family Fabaceae; genus Vicia; species Vicia sativa. The sequence goes on from CM038792.1 coordinate 41,170,105, forward strand.
TGAATTGTGATTATTATGTTGTAGGCTCATGCCAACGTTGTATAATTGTTGTTACGTTGTAGGCCGAGTGTCAACGTTGAAATGAGTTTTATTGAATTATATTACGCTGCTTATGGCCGTCATAACCCAAAAATGTATCGATTATTTGGATCAATTTATATTAATTTTATCCGCATTTTAATTAATTAAATTACTTTTTATTCGTATTATGCCAGTATTTTCTATGTTTTCAGGTTTTTACCAATTATAAGGCACGTGCGAAGAAAGTCGAGAAAAGTCGGATAAATTGTACTCAATATCCACAAAAAATAGCAATTATGCAAATGTGTTGTGTATGGCAAAATATGGGTCACTACAAGTAAAAAGCTTTAGAAATTAATTAAATTTGAAGAAGCAGGCCCAACCCACTTCCAGCACGCGCCTCCCACTTGGCCCAAAGGTGTAACGATCGTTACACCTTGCCAAGCAAGCCCTAACAGACGCGACGCTTTTAGAGGTGAGGCTTCCTCCCCAAGGAAGCTTGTAACGACCGTTACCAAACCCTAGCAAGTCCGTAGCGACCGCTACGGAGGAGAAAATAGAGGCGAAAAGATCTCAACAACCCAGTTTCCAAGTGCACCTTCACTTCTATAAATAGGCCATTCATTCTCCGTTTTTGACACGGTTTTTCTATATTCCTTTATTGTTACTCTGCCAAAATTACTTTCAGTTCATCTTACCGATTTCGGTTTATTTAGTCTAGTATCTTCTTTCTTTTCTTGTAGCGATTTCCACATCGGGGATTGTTGCGAACCTTTGTCGATTCTAACCTTACGTTAGAATTGCGCCTTTTAATTTTCTTCATCGCATTTAATTGTCGGAGCAACGAAGGGCAGATCTCACCGACCTGCGGAAGACACCCGAAGCTCGCCAAATATTCTAATTTTTATTTCCAAGTTTATTTTAATTGTTTATTTAATTATTGGCTTATTTTAATTGTTTATTTATTTTATGCCAAAATCATCTGAAATGCATGTGCTATCTGAATTGTCTGATATTATTTATCTCTGTTGCGCTATAATTGGATTATATAACATGCTAGGCTAAAATTTAGTTATCGGTATGTAAGGTCATATAGTCGACGGGGTTTAGCAACACCATTCGATCTACTCTATTTTAAAAAGATTAATTTTTTGGTTTCAATTACTAGTTCTTAATGCAAATTTTTTTTTACGAGATTAAAATACAGATTAGAAGTTAGGATCAATAAAACGAGAGTTTGAGATAATAATTGGACATTAGTAATTGTGCATCAACTTAAAATACAGTGAGAGCGCTTTTAAGTTGATTAGGTTTTATTTATTTTCAAAAACTATTTCTAAACTCTAACTGAAATAGCGAGAGCACTCACTTAGGTTTGATTATAGGATCTGAATGAATAAACACGAGAGTGTGAGAAGAGGGTTTTCAAATAAATATTTCCTACTGAAACTGTTTTGATAATACGTGTTTAGGTCGATGAGTTGCTAAATTCCCGAAGTCCGACCATTACATACCAATACTTTTCCCTCTGAATCTAAACTAGACTATAATCAGTTAGGTTCCCTAAACCCAAATCATTTAAATTATTAGCCTCGGATTTACGTAGTAACCTTAGGTAACGATAGGTCGACATTTAGTCCCTTGGGATTCGATAATATTTAAAGCTACACGCGATAGGACTGTGTACTTGCGGTCTAGATTCTTTAAGACATACAAAGTCACAATCAAGTTTTTGGTGTTGTTGCCGAGGACTAACAAGTCGATATCGTAACTCTTTTAGTTACGCTGTAGAGACTAAGGCACCATTCCCAATTGTATGCCAAGTACTCGCTCTAGAGGCGAAGACTTAGTGCTACCACTTCCCGAACCTGAGAGCTCTATTATTAGAGGATGCCACATACGAGTACCTCGTACCGATCAATCTCTTTCTCAATCTTCTATTTCTGCCGAACCAATTGAAGGACCAAACATGGGTGATCAGCCACGTCCGCTCAAATCTTATGCTATTTCTTCGCAAGAAGAACCACACAATAGCATTGCTGCTCTAGCCATAAAGGCTAATAACTTCAAACTCAAACCTCCTCTGTTGTCCGTTGTACAATAGAACCAGTTTTCTGGTGGTTCAATGGACGACCCTAATTTACATCTATCGATGTTTATGCAATACACAGATAGAGTCAAGGCTAATGGGGTCAGTCAAGAGGCGATAAGACTCCGTCTTTTCCCTTTTTCATTAAGAGATAGAGCCCGAGCTTGGCTCCAGTCTCTACCTGCTAACCCAGTTACCTCTTGGAATGAGTTTAAGAAAGTCTTCCTTGCGCGATATTTCCCACCAAGTAAGACAATTATGCTAAGATCCCAAATAAGCGATTTTCAACAAAAAGACAACGTGTCTATTTTCGATGCTTGGGAAAGATACAAAGACGTATTGAGGCTCTGTCCAAATCATGGCCTAGAATAATGGTTAATTATCTATACCTTCTACAATGGTCTCCTGTACAACATGAGATTGAGAATAGACGATGTCGCAGGTGGCGGACTTATGGATAAATCCTATGCCACAACTTATGCACTCATAGAGAGTATGGCTCAGAACCACTATCAGTGGGGAAGTGAAAGAGCTCAAGTAGAGAAGGTTCCTGGAGAGAAAGCACCGATGAAAGGTGGTATGTACGAGATCAATAGTCTCAACAACGTCCATGCTAAGGTCTAGGGGTGTTCAGATCCAAACCAATCCAATTAAAAACTGCAAACCGAACCTAACCAAACCGAAAACCGCAAAAAACCGCAATTGGTTCGGATGATTTTGGGCCATTTTTTGAAAGAACCAAGCGGTTCGGTTCGGTTGGCGGTTTTATATTCAGAAACCGATCCAATCCGAACCAAACCGCGATATTTACAAACTTTTGTTTTTTTTTAAACATAGCAGACTAAGACTTGGCCCAATGTTATTTTTGCAATGTTATTAGCCCAATGTTATTTTTGCCAAACACGAAGAGGAAGCCTTAGACCCGGTAACGCGAGCTTGAGGACATTGCTAGGGCACCTTCCTTCCATCTTCACTGAATTCACTGTCAACCACCACCTTCCATCTTCAGTTTCACTGCCTCCGTTTCCTCACACCGCCTTTGTTCCATAGAATCCTTCGTCTCCCTTCGTCATCCTCGCACACCTTCCTTCTGTCTCGCCGCTGTTCCCATTCAACTACCACCGTATCGCCTCCCTAAGCATACTCCCTCCGATTACTCACTTCCCTGTCGTCTCTGTCTCTTCTCACGAGAACACCCCCATTCCCGTTTCCAGCCGCTCCATTTCCTCTCTATTTCCTCAACCACTGTCTGTAATACGGTGAACTGACTTTGTAGGATTTTTGTATCCAAATGTGCGGATAGCAAGAGTCGCCACCGACTTTTATTTTTATCCAATTAAGGGAAGGTAAAAGTAACAGAAAAAGACCTTCGTTAGATTCTGAGTACGGGAGAATGGTTATGAAAAGGGAAGGTATTAGCACCCCTTTCCATCCGTAGTTATCTACGGGCTCTTAGTTGCTCTAGATCACTTTAAAATTGTGCTTTCTGTGTGTTTGACAAAAATGTTTTGAAAAGGCATTTCGCTTTGACTTTGTAATGATTCATGTAGGAATGTATACAAAGTGTTTGGAAATGTTTTGTTTTGAAAAGAGTTTGAACTTTGACGAAAAATGTGAGGTGTGAAAAAGCATTTGGTAGAGCGAGCAACTAAAAGACTTATTACCCACTCAGAATTGGTCGTTTTCGTGCTTCTACGTTCCTTTAGAATAGCGCTAGCCGTACCATTAGTTGGTAGGTAACTCCATTCGTTGGATGTAAGCGGGACATTCGAAGGGACATCGGATGGTCATAGAAGGCAACTTGTAGGAGTATCCTAGCACATTCGAAGGGACTATCATCATTTTTCGTAGGCGACAATCGAGGGTCAAGATCATGTATTCGGAGGCGACATCGTGGGTCTATGATCTTTGTATCGAAGGGACTATGATGATTTATTTGGAAGGCAATGGTGCTAGAATACCTCTACGTTCGAGGGACATGACCATTTGCATTCGTAAAGGCAACGAGAGAGAATTACCCTAAGGGGTGCGTGTGTGAAAGAAGTGTGTTGATTTCAGATATTTTATCTTGAGGATTAGTGAGCTATGTTGATTATTATCTTGCCATACACGCCTAATTACTAGCAATTTATAGGGTGCGGAAAGTAAAATGCGGAATGTAAAAGCGGAAATGTAAAAGTGCGGAAAGATAAACCTACGCTATTACATGGCTTTGGGGCAGATACATAATTTGAAATGCGGAAAATAAAATCCTAATTAAAACTATTACAACCCATATGCAATTACATTATTGAAAAATAAAATAAAAACGGAAGAATCGTCTGAATCGGATGAACCTGTGAAACAAACGAGAAATCGGAAAATATGATGAAATCGAAATAAGAGAAAATGTTAGTAAAAATGCAAATTTTAATATGAGAAAATTAATACATGCTGGAAATAAGATAAATAAGCTAAAATAATTTTTTGGGATTTTTTGGAAAAGATTTAATAATTAAAATGCAATTAAAAGTGAATTAAATGCAAAATTATGAATAAAAATAAATATGCATGCAAAAATACGTTTTTTAATTTATTAAATTAAATAAAGATTTTATGAAAGTAATGTAAAAAGAAAATTATTTTTTGGTGTTTTTTAATGCATAAAATAAAAATGTGAAATTAATTAAAATGACATGCAAATATTAAATAAATAGAAAAAATAGAAAAATATGAAAAATAACTTGAGTTTGGAAAAAGGAAAACAAAATCAGGTCCTGATGAGGTTCGAACAGAGGACCTTTTGGAGCATCTTTCAATCCCAACGCCTTAACCACTGGGACAACGTGTCTTTGGTGTTTGGAAAGCTGGGAACATTTGAATATAAGCGCTCACGTGTCATGGATTGGTTTGAAAAACATGTCAGCACGCGTGGACTCCAGTCAGCATGGATGAACGAATCAGGAAGCTCCATTGTGCCACGCTTGCCTTGCCGGAGTCCGAATCGGTCAACGACGCCGGAGCCCTAGCTCCGGTCGTCTTCTCCGATGAGCAAAAAATCATAAAACCTGCAAAATAACGCGAATAAAAGGAAAAGGAAGACCTTGTCCACCTAAATCGACCTCCCGAGTCCATTGATGGCATTAGTTTTGACCGAATCGGCTGCAGGCCGTTCAAGCTCATGATCAAAAACCTAACAATGGCATTACGCGATTCTAACGTCCAAACCTTCGAACGATGGCCCGATCTCATCCATGGAACCACATGATCACATTGCAAGCATTAGAATCAATTAAACAGTGGGTAATAAAAATACGAATTCAAGAAAAATCAATTATGTATGCATGTATATGGTTCGATTCAATGTTTTAACCCATGGCATGAGTGTATACTTACTCAAACTTACCTCCTGAAGACAATGGGATGGTTGGTTTGGACTGAAAGTGGCTGCTTTGAAATTCGATTTTCCAAGTTTCTTGAAAAATTTTGCAAGAGTAAGGGTTATTTTTAGGGTTAGGGTTTCGTGTCCTTTGTTTGTACACAATGCCGGCAATTTATAGAAGAGATTGGAAGAGAAAAAACAAGGAAAAAAGATTGGAAATTGAATGTGCAAATATTTTCCAATAAATAAAATCAATTTTCCTTTAAAACTTGATTTTTTCTTTCCATGTGCATGAGTCACGAATTTGGCAATTGGTGTGGGCTTTCTTGGACATTAAGAGAGATATAAATCCAACTTATTTGAAAAAGAAACTCAATTTTCATATTTTACATAATTTATTTTTGAATTAAATGTTGTAAAATTCAAATATAAATCATGAAAATAGAAAATCACCAATGCCAAGCATTTATGGGTCAAGAATAACATCATGAACAAGTTTGGATCAAAAGATTATAGGCCCATTTGGAAAATTTTGCAATTTGACCAAAATGTCCTTTTGTGCAATTGTCCAAAATTGCCCAACTTCTGAATGGTGTATCTTGCTCAATTTTCCACATTTTGAGTGTTCTTGGACTTTTGAAAGCTCTAAGAGTCCTCTAACCAATGTCTTTGGTCTCATCTCAATTGAGTTACCATGCTCAATATATCTTCAAAACAAAAGTTGACTTTTGTTGACTTTGAAAATGACCAGAATGTTTTGAGCTATACCTCTCAAATGAAGCATTTTTGGACATTCTTGTGAGACATGAAGTTGTAGAGAATTGAATTTACTTCAAAATGAGCTTTAGTGGGAAAATTTCGAGAAAGTATGAGAAAGTTATGATCAACAAAGTTCATTGACTTTTCATCTAAACCCTAATTTAGAAAGTTTGACTTTTGAGCAAATCTTGAGTTTTCTTGATGAATCATGATCAACCCTTGATCAAATGATGAATGTAACTTCAAAATGAGGATGTTGGTCAAAAATTATGAAGTTTGACTGTATGTTGACCACAGTTGACTTTTTGTCCAATACACCCGATTTTCAACCATCTGAGCAATTGCCTGAGGAAACTTGACTTGTGAGGCTTGAAACTTGACATAGAGAATCTTTGAAGCATATGAGGAGGCATGAAGACCATTGGAGATGTTGGAAATCCATCTTGACTTGAGAGATACCAAACCCTAGTTTGGGTTGATTGTCTAGGAGAGAGTTTGTCTGATCAACTTTTGAGGAATCCTTGAGCATAGATGTATGAAATCTTTTGAGTAGATGGAGGGCAAATTTTGGGGTATGACAGCTGCCCCTGTTCAATCTTCTTGTGCTGGATAGCTTCCCTGTTGTGCATCGGGTGTTGATCCATTGCCTGTCATCGGAGGATAACCAGAGGCGGTCTTTCGGATAGTTTTCCGGTTCGGGCTTAATCTCGACCACCGGAGGACAACCAAGGGGCGGTCTTTCAGATAGTTTTCCCGTCGAGATTCGGGGCTTAATCCTGGACCTGTTGTCGGAGGACAACCAGAGGTGGTCTTTCAGATAGTTTTCCCGTCGGTTCGAGGCTTAATTTTGGACTGTTGCGAAGCGATCACACTGCTTGGAGAAAACAAGAGAAACTTTGATAGAATATTCGTTAGTTTTATGCAAAGTATGATGCATGACAATGTATATGAATGACATATGCATGAATTATGACTTTATGAGTAATGTATGAACGATAGATGTTGTGATATTTCAAAACATATCCATCTTGAAGAGATGCGATGTTGCTTGAGGATTTCGACTTTTGGGATTGTGTAGGTGAGAACCCCGCTTTTGAAGGAGAAGAAAGATATCCTGGATTCCTCTGATGCACCATCCGGCCAAGTCTTGGGCCTGGATATTGTTGAGGAAGATAGAGATTTGAGAAGCTCGTTGTTGGAGATCTCACATATAGACTCTACTGAGGAGAATCTGGGAGGCGATCTGTTGGGGACCTTGCATGCAGATCCTGTTGAGGAAATTTAGGAGGCGCTCTACGGGGGATTCTGAGTGTAGATCTCGCCGGAGAACATTTGATAGTTGCCGAGAAACCTGGTTAGACGAGTCAGAATCCCGTTGTAATCTATGGCTGGGGAATGAAGATGCAGGTTTTCTCCGATGCACTATCTGACCAAGTCTCGGGTCTGAATACTGCCGCTGGGGAGAAGGGGGAGGATTGAGAAATGTCCGCTGAGGATGAACACCTTGACTGGGGGTGAGGTGTTACTGCTTGGAGACTGACGTAACATTACTTAGTCGAGTGGAATCACCGTCAGGATTCCTTTTGCTCATTGGGAAATTGTGTGGAGTGACACCTTTGCAGGGATCATGCTCGTGGGGAATGCTTTGGTGACTTTCGTTTCCCAATTTCCTCGTAGTAAGTACTTTGTATGTTCACTTTTCGTATGTTTGTGATTAGATTCTTATTGTCAAATGCGATAGTCATTCAAAATAAACGTTGGACTTATTGCAAATAACAACGGCAGAAATTGTAAAGAGAAAGAAGCTTGTATTCATTTGACGGTGTATGGCGCGGCTTATACACAAGAAAAGTAAAAGCTATGCGGAAACAATCTCGTTAAGTTCCAACTATGCTAGTACTCATATATTTCGACTATCTCTCCTTGTCAAGAGAAAGTGAGTAGATCTTCGCCATTTGAACCTTGAATGCCGATAGTAGTCCGAAGCAAATGATTTGAAGAGACATAGTCGACGCTTAAATCCCTAACTTTGCCTAGACCGCTTTTTTCGGTTTTGGATACCTTTTTGCCCAAGCCGTTTTCGTGTATATTTACATGTTTTGCGAACCTTTTGGTTCGCCAGATGCCATTATTTTTGTCTAGGCCATCGACCTAGCGGGTCTCTTTCATGCGTATTTTTTGACTATGTCGCGTTCACGTGGTGTGGAAATCTTCACCGTCCATGGTGCTAAGTATCATAGCTCCACCGAAAACATCGTCTTGACTACAAATGGTCCCTCGTAGGTGGGAGTCCATTTGCCCGGATCACCTTGTGGAAGAATGATGCGCTTGACTACTAGATCATCGACTTGGTAGACTCGGTGCTTGACCTTCTTGTTAAATGCTCGATCATTCGCTTCGATAAATGTCGCGGTGGCGGACGCGAGTCGTTTCTCATCGATCAAGTTAATCCGTCGGCGAGTCGGATCCAATCGCTTCGCCTAACTCGCCTCTTGGAGGACTCGTTGAGGGTATCCGAACCTCGATGGGTAAGACGGCTTCCATACCGTATAAGAGAGAATGGGGTTTCCGGTGTTCGTGTCAGAAACGATAACCATGAAGAGCAAATGGTAACATCTCATGCCAATCCTTGTAAGTCACCGCTATCTTCGCATAATCTTCTTAATGTTCTTATTGGCGGCTTCCATCGCGCCATTCATCTTAGGCCGATGGAGAAGAATTGTGATGCTTGATCTTGAGCGCGTGAGTTCGATCATCTTATTGTTGAGATTTGAGCCATTTTAATCGATTGTAACCGGGAAACCATCCATGAAGGAGAAAACCTAGCGAAAGTTGTCAACCGTAACATCAATATGAGGAAGTGGAAAGTCATCTTTCGGACTTGCTTTGTTCAAATCAGAATCCACACATTCGTATTTTACCATCCTTCTTAGGTACGGGTACCACATTTGCAACCTTGGATGAAGAAATACCTAAGAAACCGCATTGAAATTTTAACGGTTTGATTTTCGACATCTCGACGATACGACGAACCTTCATTTTATCGAGAAAACCTTTTTGTCGGTGTGTATAATAAATAAATGTCTTCGTATGACCAAAAAACCTCAATATAGTCTCGTAGCATCCGAACCAACTTTTCTTTAACATCATTCTCAAGACCCGCTCTATCTTGATCTCTTTTCATCTTCGCTAGTACCCAAATTCACAACCTTAACTTGCACTTCATGTGGTTGTATAACTCGATCTTCTTGTCAGAAGTCCGCAAGTTCTCCGGCACTTCACAATCTTCCTCACCTTCGCTTGGTAGATCGGATTATCGAGTCATATTTAGCAATAGCATAGTTATTAACGAGATTCGAGTGATTGTATCACGTGGGTGTGTAAGAACACATAGCTTTTGAAGGGTGATAAAGTAAAGAAAGAAAACAAACAATTGAATGCAAAAGTCCAACGATTTATTGAATGAAAATACGCAAACGATGATGATAACCTAACGAGCCATGGTGCCCAAGGCACTAGGCTTTCAAAGTTTATTGTTCAAAACATAAAGAAATACGAAAAGCAAAACAAAACAAGAGCAATTACTCGACTAAAGGAGATTGGTATGACGTCTTGCCTTCCAATTGCGAGCCCTTTATCCGAGTTGGGAAGATCCACTTGCGATGTCGAGTCATTGTCGCCGCCTTCTATAGCATGGATTCCACTTTGATCGATGCGAAAGGAAGTTGGCCGCACGTTCGCGTATCATCTTCGACCCTTGATGGTGAAGCCTAAACCGGTCTTGTCGGAAAGGAAGATCGGGAGTCAAAAATAGTACTACCTTCTTCAACTTGAGCATCTTTCGGTGAGGCCATCCTAGGCGGAGCTTGTGTAACCTCGGGAGGACAGAGTCAACAGTATGACTGGGAATTGTTTCAAAAGCTTGAGGAGTCTCAAGAATTCACCCTCCATCTCGAGATAGCGGAATGACGTAGATGACCGACCATATACTCTTCTTCACCACACATCGTAACAACCTTCCTTTCACCGGTACTTTAGTTTCGATGCAAGGTAGCCCATGTATCCAAGGCGCCCAAGTAGGCAAGAGTAAGTCGGACGGATGTCCATGACAAAGAAAGTAGAGTTAAAAGTCCGGAACCGACTTTGGCAGAGTGAGCTCTCATCGCTCGCTGAACCATCAAAAGCTCTCACGATAATGTCACCGGGTCTCGAACCAACCCTTCGACATCAAGTCGATCAAAAGCGCTTGATAAGATGTTCGAGCGACCGGTATCAACCAAAACATGAGATGGTAACGCCTTGCATTCCAGTAGATGTGCAAGGCCTTGTTGTGTTTCTTTCCGAGTCAAATCAAGATCGAGAAGCCTAGGCCGTTGTTGGCGCTAGCAATACAAACTTCGAATTGATCGGTGGTAGTGTCTTGCGGTACATGGGCATTCTTGAAACTTCACCAAGGCATTAGTATGAGCCTCGAGCACAAGAGCAGAGCAAGCATGGATATCTTGACAGTCTCGTCCAATTGTTCCACAATATTGTAATCACTCTTCTTGATGATCTTCGAATTTCCTCCATTTCTTGTTTGGAGGTGTCTTCAAGAACTTCCTTTGGTACTTCGGCCGAAAGGTGATGAGCCGTTCTTTCCTCTAGCCGAATATTGGTGGAGTAGATGAATGCGAGTTGGAGTCGCAGTTGTCTTTTGGAGGAGAGATTGAGAGAAAATCCTTCCGTTCGGGTCACCATCGATCCGGTGATGTTGTCAATGTCGAATGATAGCTTCAACGTAAGATCTTCAATGGTCAAGGGTCTTGCTTGACGCCATGATAGTAAACATCACCCATAATTCCAAGGATAGCCTTGTCGAGGAATATGGAACGGTCTTGAGAAGTAATGATGAGAGGTGTCACTCTAGGCACGTGATCGAGAGGAAATCCTTATTGTGTTAACATCGATAGTCTTCGGAAATCGTCACCCCATCCCGCCTTAACATCTTCAATAGGAATCTTGTAACTCTCGTGAACAGTACTTCACCATGTAATCATACTTTCCACTTGGCTGCCCAGGTATCCCACACATGGTATCGTTTCATTTGCATTGTCAATCTTCAACTTAGACATTTCTTCACCACATGTGGTTTCGTGAATAGTATCTCACGGTTGTCCATCATGCATCGAACACGCCTTCTCAACCAAGCACATCCATCGTGCGATGGGCACCAACGACAATTCTCCGGTATCCTGGTTGACACCGCTTGCAACAAATTCTTCTTAATCCATCGAGGGATGGTCAAGTCATCTATGTTGAAAACATAAGTATCATCACCAACAAAGATTGGAACTCTTGTCATGGTTAGGCATAGGCGCGTTGATCACATTCGAGTCTCAACAGAGAGGATCAAACTCAATCTTAGCTTCAATCATATCTTGAATCTTGTTCTTCGAGCCCAACAATTATCGATTATGTCGGCTATCGGAATGGTAAGCACACTTAGCATTAGGATTATACTGGAGAGGAGGTGTTGACATTCGAGGAGGATCCTCAAGGTAATCAACTCGCTTTCAACATGTGTTTCAAGGCTTGCAAAGGCATGTTGATCTTCGTGAACTGCCTCGTGGCGCTGCTCGTTACGCTGTCTCACCGAGGTTGTCCGATGTAGGATCGAGATTACAACCGCCCACAGATTGAGCGCGATCGGTCTTGGCTCGGCTTTTCCATACATGCATTGGCTTCTTTCTTACCACCAAAAGATCTCTTGCAGATTTGAAGATGACTCTACATGGATCTTCCCACTTTATACCGATACGCCAATATCACCGGTGAATCAGGATGAAGAATTTCCAATCGATGATTGAAGAACGGGCTGCTGTTGTTCCATAAACATATCAACCAACTCCCTATTGGACAAGGGTGGTTGAACTCACTGCTAGATCTCTCCATTTCGAGCATACTCCTTGAACTTCTCGTCGACCCATAGACATGCTTTGTAGTTGCATGCGAGTGGGTGTCAATTCAGATTGTACTCATATCGTCAGAAAGCATCACCTAAGTCACCCAAGTACGGATACGGTCATTCTCTAGTCGATAGTACCATTCCAAGTGGGTTTCGGACAAACTCTCTTGAAAATAGTGCATCCACAACTTTCTCATCGTGGGATTGATCTTCCGGACATAAGACTTCAAATGCACTTTGGGCAAGACATGCCATCATATTTGGCAAAAGTAGGAACTTTGAATTTAGGAGGAATCACAACACCAGAACAAGACTTAGATCATCAAAATTCAGCCCGACATCTTCGTTTTTCCACAAGATTCAGACGGTCTTCAAGTTGTTTGTACTTGTCATCTTCATCGAGTGTTGGCTATAATCGAGTGGTCCTCTCCTTTCTTTGGCTCACCGATCACCTTACCTTGATACTCCCTCGGTATGGACACTTCCTTCGAGAGCTCGATCCGATCGACCACTTTTGACCCCTTTGAAACGTCTACCCATGTTGAGGAGACCAACAACCTTCTTCTTCTTGTTGATGAGCTTCTTCAAATCTTCTTGGCCTTGACCAAGTCGGAACATCTCATAAACCGAGCATTCGAGCTCGAGATCTTTGACATTGCTCAAGAGCCATTTCGCTAAAATAAATAGCGAGCAAATGAGAAAACCAATCTCCATGTACCGTGATGCAATGTTATGATATGATATGCAATGTTTATGAATGCAATGCAATGTTTTCAAGGACCTAAGAGATTTAAATTTGTTAAACAAGCAATGAGCAAACATTTATTAGTACTTCTTTTATTATTCTTTTTTCCTTTTTAAGTACAAGAGATAATTTGAAACAACAAAAGAAAACATAAACATCCTAAAGCTCTAAGTCTCCCATGGGCGCTTCCTCTTGGTGCCGATGTAGGCATTGATGCTTCGCTCCTCATGAAGTAGTTTGGTCAACTCTAACACTTTCTTCTCGCTATAGCATCGAGCTTCAAAGGTATCCCTTTCTTCTTTGTGAATCCGGATCTCTTCAAGTCTTCAAAATCGTGAGGCATGTCGGATGGAGAACGGTATAGGTACGTCACCTATAGCAACAAGTTCCATAATTACTGGTAGAACAGGCGTGAATGACATCATGAGGTTTTGAGCTCGAGCTCGCACCCATTTGAGGTAAGGTTCCCAAGGAATGGGATTTTGGTGCCCCAAAGTCTTGGTATCAGTCTTCTTTACCATGCCCCAAGCGTGTATAAACCTTCGCTTTAATTCGAGATCGTGATTGTAGTCGAACACAATATCTTGGAGAAGCATATCATGAGGACCATCTCTTCGAGCAAAACCAAACTGACGTAGAGCTAGAGAAGGGTTGTAAGTAATACCTCCCCTTATACCGAGTAGTGGTACATTAGGGAATTCTCCACAACGCTCAATGAATGTGAAATCCTATTGAGAGAAAAGATTCCAACGGATATCTGAATGAGAGAGTGACATTAACCTTTGAGACCATCTCAACCTTTGTTCGTTCTTCAAAACTGATGGAGGAAGGTGCGAAATAAACCACCTTGAAAGTAACGGTATACAACACATGAGAGTTCCTTGTCGCTTAGTAGTACGAGTGTGGAGAGAATGTAGAATGTCTCCAAGTAAAGTAGGCACTGGATTGCGGGTAAGGAACAACTTGATGGCATTGATATCTATGAATTGATCCGAGTTAGGGAATAGAACCAAACCATATATTAGCAAGGCAACAATGTTTTCAAATGCATGGAAACTCATAACTTTGAGGAATTCTCGGGCTTTCTTAATTAGGAACTTGGAAAGCAAACCCTTAACTCCACTTCTAGTTTCCCAATTGGCTTCAATATCTGAACGCTTAAGTGGTCGATGTAATGTCTTCGCACTTAGGAACCTTTTCTAGACCGGTGAATGGCACTTGATCAAGAATAGGTATCCCAAGTAGCTTAGAGAACTCTTCTAAGGTAGGAACCAACCGATAACTGAAATGTAAAGCAATGGTGTTTCGGATCAAAGAACCGGAATAGACATGCATCATATCTTCTTCAAACCGAGATAACCAAATCAAGTAGATAACCATGTCTTTTGATGAACCGAGCATGGTCGGAATTTCAAAACCAATTCTTTGAGTTGAGAAGGGATACCCATGAAGTTGATTTGGATAGTCTTTCTAGAAGCCATAATCCCTACAAAACAGAGCAAAGATAAATCCCTAGGTCCTTGAAATAGTTAGAAATGATATGCAATGCGGATGATGTCATGATGTCATGTTTAGCACACACAAGCAATTCACACAATGAGCCTAGGGTTAAGGCTTGCATGAGGTATAGGTGATTACCCCACCAAAAGTTTGAGTTGGTTCATCCCGTCCTATAATAGTAACCGGTTCTAGGAATCTCACATCACGATCTTTCTCGTAGGCGCTTATTTCAATACGACGCCAAGTGGTCGATCAAAATGTCCCAAAAGTCTAATCTCAATGAGCGTAGCATCGAGTATCAACCAACCTCGGTCTACACCAAAGCCGCCATCTCACTACCTTCTAATGGCCAAGATGGGTCAATTAAGGTTCTAAAAGTTTAGTTAGCGCTGATGACACCACGCAGAAGCCAAATACTATCTTCAACTTGGGAATGAAGAGTATCGGACAACCAAAGTGTCGCGCTAACGTAGCCATCATGTTGACCGCGTAGTATACGCCCAGCGGTCGCGATGATCTAATGCCACTTACCTAAAAGGAAACCCGATCCGTGTAGGATCCCCAACAATATAATACCCAAGCAACCCTTAAAGATAAAGCATACAAGTCAAACAAAAAGCAATAAAGGTTATCTAGAGATCCCTAAGGCAATTCTCTCTTTTAGGGTTTCCCCAGCAGAGTCGCCAGTTCTGTAATACGGTGAACTGACTTTGTATGATTTTTGTATCCAAATGTGCGGATAGCAAGAGTCGCCACCGACTTTTATTTTTATCCAATTAAGGGAAGGTAAAAGTAACAGAAAAAGACCTTCGTTAGATTCTGAGTACGGGAGAATGGTTATGAAAAGGGAAGGTATTAGCACCCCTTTCCATCCGTAGTTATCTACGGGCTCTTAGTTGCTCTAGATCACTTTAAAATTGTGCTTTCTGTGTGTTTGACAAAAATGTTTTGAAAAGGCATTTCGCTTTGACTTTGTAATGATTCATGTAGGAATGTATACAAAGTGTTTGGAAATGTTTTGTTTTGAAAAGAGTTTGAACTTTGACGAAAAATGTGAGGTGTGAAAAAGCATTTGGTAGAGCGAGCAACTAAAAGACTTATTACCCACTCAGAATTGGTCGTTTTCGTGCTTCTACGTTCCTTTAGAATAGCGCTAGCCGTACCATTAGTTGGTAGGTAACTCCATTCGTTGGATGTAAGCGGGACATTCGAAGGGACATCGGATGGTCATAGAAGGCAACTTGTAGGAGTATCCTAGCACATTCGAAGGGACTATCATCATTTTTCGTAGGCGACAATCGAGGGTCAAGATCATGTATTCGGAGGCGACATCGTGGGTCTATGATCTTTGTATCGAAGGGACTATGATGATTTGTTTGGAAGGCAATGGTGCTAGAATACCTCTACGTTCGAGGGACATGACCATTTGCATTCGTAAAGGCAACGAGAGAGAATTACCCTAAGGGGTGCGTGTGTGAAAGAAGTGTGTTGATTTCAGATATTTTATCTTGAGGATTAGTGAGCTATGTTGATTATTATCTTGCCATACACGCCTAATTACTAGCAATTTATAGGGTGCGGAAAGTAAAATGCGGAATGTAAAAGCGGAAATGTAAAAGTGCGGAAAGATAAACCTACGCTATTACATGGCTTTGGGGCAGATACATAATTTGAAATGCGGAAAATAAAATCCTAATTAAAACTATTACAACCCATATGCAATTACATTATTGAAAAATAAAATAAAAACGGAAGAATCGTCTGAATCGGATGAACCTGTGAAACAAACGAGAAATCGGAAAATATGATGAAATCGAAATAAGAGAAAATGTTAGTAAAAATGCAAATTTTAATATGAGAAAATTAATACATGCTGGAAATAAGATAAATAAGCTAAAATAATTTTTTGGGATTTTTTGGAAAAGATTTAATAATTAAAATGCAATTAAAAGTGAATTAAATGCAAAATTATGAATAAAAATAAATATGCATGCAAAAATACGTTTTTTAATTTATTAAATTAAATAAAGATTTTATGAAAGTAATGTAAAAAGAAAATTATTTTTTGGTGTTTTTTAATGCATAAAATAAAAATGTGAAATTAATTAAAATGACATGCAAATATTAAATAAATAGAAAAAATAGAAAAATATGAAAAATAACTTGAGTTTGGAAAAAGGAAAACAAAATCAGGTCCTGATGAGGTTCGAACAGAGGACCTTTTGGAGCATCTTTCAATCCCAACGCCTTAACCACTGGGACAACGTGTCTTTGGTGTTTGGAAAGCTGGGAACATTTGAATATAAGCGCTCACGTGTCATGGATTGGTTTGAAAAACAAGTCAGCACGCGTGGACTCCAGTCAGCATGGATGAACGAATCAGGAAGCTCCATTGTGCCACGCTTGCCTTGCCGGAGTCCGAATCGGTCAACGACGCCGGAGACCTAGCTCCGGTCGTCTTCTCCGATGAGCAAAATCATAAAACCTGCAAAATAACGCGAATAAAAGGAAAAGGAAGACCTTGTCCACCTAAATCGGACCTCCTGAGTCCATTGATGGCATTAGTTTTGACTGAATCGGCCTGTACAGGCCGGTTCGAAGCTCACAGTCCAAAAAAACCTAACAATGGCATTACGCGATTCTAACGTCCAAACCTTCGAACGATGGCCCAGATCTCATCCATGGAACCACATGATCACATTGCAAGCATTAGAATCAATTAAAACAGGCTGGTAATAAAAATACGAATTCAAGAAAAAATCAATTATGTATGCATGTATATGGTTCTATTCAGCGTGTTTTAACCCATGGCATGAGTGTATACTTACTCAAACTTACCTCCTGAAGACAATGGGATGGTTGGTTTGGACTGAAAGTGGCTGCTTTTTGAAATTCGATTTTCCAAGTTTCTTGAAAAATTTTGCAAGAGTAAGGGTTATTTTTAGGGTTAGGGTTTCGTGTCCTTTGTTTGTACACAATGCTGGCAATTTATAGAAGAGATTGGAAGAGAAAAAACAAGGAAAAAAGATTGGAAATTGAATGTGCAAATATTTTCCAATAAATAAAATCAATTTTCCTTTAAAACTTGATTTTTTCTTTCCATGTGCATGAGTCACGAATTTGGCAATTGGTGTGGGCTTTCTTGGACATTAAGAGAGATATAAATCCAACTTATTTGAAAAAGAAACTCAATTTTCATATTTTACATAATTTATTTTTGAATTAAATGTTGTAAAATTCAAATATAAATCATGAAAATAGAAAATCACCAATGCCAAGCATTTATGGGTCAAGAATAACATCATGAACAAGTTTGGATCAAAAGATTATAGGCCCATTTGGAAAATTTTGCAATTTGACCAAAATGTCCTTTTGTGCAATTGTCCAAAATTGCCCAACTTCTGAATGGTGTATCTTGCTCAATTTTCCACATTTTTGAGTGTTCTTGGACTTTTTGGAAAGCTCTAAGAGTCCTCTAACCAATGTCTTTGGTCTCATCTCAATTGGAGTTACCATGCTCAATATATCTTCAAAACAAAAAGTTGACTTTTTGTTGACTTTGAAAATGACCTGTAATGTTTTGAGCTATACCTCTCAAATGAAGCATTTTTTGGACATTCTTGTGAGACATGAAGTTGTAGAGAATTTAATTTCCTTCAAAATGAGCTTTGGTGGGAAAATTTCTGAGAAAGTATGAGAAAGTTATGATCACCAAAGTTCATTGACTTTTCATCTAGAAACCCTAATTTAGAAAGTTTGACTTTTGAGCAAATCTTGAGTTTTCTTGATGAATCATGATCAACCCTTGATCAAATGATGAATGTAACTTCAAAATGAGGATGTTGGCCAAAAATTATGAAGTTTGACTGTATGTTGACCACAGCTTGACTTTTGTCCAATACACCCGATTTTCAACCATCTGAGCAATTGCCTGAGGAAACTTGACTTGTGAGGCTTGAAACTTGACATAGAGAATCTTTGAAGCATATGAGGAGGCATGAAGACCATTGGAGATGTTGGAAATCCATCTTGACTTGAGAGATACCAAACCCTAGTTTGGGTTGATTGTCTAGGAGAGAGTTTGTCTGATCAACTTTTGAGGAATCCTTGAGCATAGATGTATGAAATCTTTTGAGTAGATGGAGGGAAAATTTTGGGGTATGACACTGTCCAATAAACCCTCCATCATCCTCGCTCATCTTTCACAACGGTAAGGTCACTTCCCTTTGTTATCTGTTTCTGGGCTTGTCAATTGTTCGAATTTGGATATACCATATTGAATCTGATCGGGATTTAAGATTATTGCTGAGTTTAAAATCGTGAGTCAGTGGTACTCATTTTCACTTAAATGTCATCATGCTGATTTTTGTTATATATGTAAAATTAATGAATTGAAGTTTGATTAATGCCAAATTCTATAAGGTTGGACCGGCGGAGAGTTCTTGCTGAAGAAGAACGGTGGTGACTCGGTGAGATACGAATCAGTGAAATACGGAATCAACCAGGTAACAACAATGTTATTGACTGCTATTGCTTGTGAAATTCGAAAATGTTAGGTTTGAAAATGTTAGGTCGAAAATCAGTGAAATTGTTGTTCTGACTTTTGATACTTGTTCTGAAAATTCGAAAATGTTAGGTCTGATACATTGTTGTTCTGACTTATGATAACTGTTGTTCTGTAACTTATGACTTATGTCTGATACATTGATGTTATGTTCTGTTCTGTTGTCCTAATACATAGTTTGAAGAAAATGGCATAATATCCAACAAAGAAAAGTTCTAAAATAACATGTTGAAAAATCAAAACCTTAAACCTAGAAAAAGATGAAGAACAAGCTGTATTATTGAATAAATTCCAACTCCATCTACCTCTTTATGTTAAAAAAATCTATGAAAAACAAGCTGTATTCAATTCTGATTTAGAGAAAACCAAGGGACTAATGGATATCCAAATCAGCCATGTTCATGTTTAAGTTTGTAGTGATACTCAAATACAATTAAATTTATTAGCACTGTAAATTTATGCATGAAGAAACTCTTCATACTGTTTGATAATTTGTAGGTTATGTGGTGCAAAAGTGTCATCCGTGCCAATATATAACCATGGTTTAAAACAAATGACATATTCACTTTGTATCTAAGATCCTGGGATTAGTAATGTTGTAAAAGCTCCCTTTCCTCTTTTCATAGGATAAGCAAGTTTGGCTAGGATTAGGAGTTTTACTTATATTTTCCGTCTCCATAAATTAGATTATACACTGTATTGATGCATGGATGTAGAGATCTAGAAATTATCACGCTTAAAGCATCTTGACTCCAAAATTGGTTAACATGAATTCTTATGTCTCAATGTACAATTTTTTGGCGGGGTTAGATATGAATGCAATATTATATTTCCACATTACAATTGGAGCACAGCTTGATATGGTGTCAGATAATTACAAAATTGTGTCACTTTTTCATGGTGACGCAGTAGATTTGTTATAAAATTTGATTTAGTGAATTTTGACTTGATTTCAGCTAGACCTTGTACTTTAGCCGAAAAGCCATTGTTTGTGCAAAGTATAAATTGTTTTAGCTACGAAAGTGATTAATGTTGTTAAAGACGGTTCATATATAATGTTCGTTCTTGAAAGCCACGCAATAAAGCATTTCACTCATTTGCCCTTTGATATTCTTAAAAATATTGGTTATCCTTTATTGTTCTTTTTCTTTTAATACAATTTTTTTTTGAAGCATGTCCAAATTGAAGTATCTTTATGCATGGTGATGTACATATGTTTTGGAGAAATTTATGATGCTACACCTTTTCCCTTATTTCCCATTTGAATGTTTTAGTTGTCCAACTGTTTCCTTTCAATGTGTGACCGGTGGATTTTAAAACTTGCAGGTTTTAGAGGCAAGGGCTGGATTTTATTCTTAGATATGACTATTGATAAAGAAGTCAAGTCTGTTACTGGATCTGATGCTTCCTGTTCCATGGCCGAAAATCAGGTAAAACAATGATAAATTAGTGTATTTGATAAAGTGGTTATATTTTTGAGTGTATTTGATAAAGTGGTTATATTTATCGTGTATGTATTATGTATTTTCAGTCTCAAAATAGTCCATTGATGCCTACAACAAACCTGCCCCAAACTATTGATTTAGACAAACAAGAAGGCGACAATGCTCAACAGAAAAAGAAAAGGAAAGTTGGAGAAGCGGATGATTCTAAAGTTGGCGATTCTAATGCTGGAGATTCAGGTAAACAAAAACCTTGTAGGCCTAAATCTTGGGTTTGGGATCATTTTACAAAAGATGAATCGGGTACTCGGCTAAATGTAATTGGTGCACGAAATCTTATGCGGCTGATTCACATAAGAATGGAACCTCAAACTTAAATAACCATTTGATGCATCAATGTAAAAAAATTCCCAAACATGTTCTTGATCCTAGTCAAACCATTCTTAGCCTTCAAGAAGAATCTAAAGAAAATAGGAATGCACTTGTTGGTATCCATTTCGATGTTGAATTGTGTAGACAAGCCTTAGCTAGAATGATAATCGTGGATGAATTGCCTTTTTCTTTTGTTGAGAACGAAGGATTCCGTCATTTTATGAGTGTTACACAACCTAGGTTCCCACTTCCAGGAAGGATTTCCATTGCTAGGGATTGTTTGAGTCTTTACGAGAGTGAGAAACTTAAGTTAAGAAGTATGTTTACTAAAACAAATCAAAGTGTTTGTCTAACAACTGATGCTTGGACTTCTGTGCAAAATATTAATTATATGGTTCTTACCGCGCATTTCATTGACCAAGACTGGAAGTTGCATAAAAGGATTCTCAATTTTTGTCCAATAACTTCTCACAAGGGAGCGATAATTGGGAAAAAAATTGAAAAGTGTTTGGAGGATTGGATGATAGATAAGGTTTTCACCATCACAGTTGATAATGCATCTTCAAACGATGTTGCTATCGCGTACCTAAAAAATAGAATGGAGGATTGGAATTCACATCCATTAAAAGGGGAGTATTTACATATTAGATGTTGTGCTCACATTCTTAACCTTGTTGTCAATGATGGGATGAAGATGAAGCACATGAATTCTTCACTTTCAAAAATTAGGAGTGCGGTTCGATATGTTCGTACCACCGGTCGTTTAGATAGATTTAGGACATGTGTTAAAGAAGTTAGGATACAAGACAAGTCTACTGTGCAGTATGATTGTCCCACTAGGTGGAACTCCACATACCTTATGCTTGAAAGTGCGTTGAAGTTTCAAAAGGCCCTTAAGAGATTAGGTGAGAAATGTGTTGAGTATGCGATGTTGGAAGGTGGTGTCCCAAATAATGAGGATTGGGATAATGCCAAGTGTTTTGTGAAATTCTTGAAGTTGTTTTTGAAATCGATAAGGTGTCGTTCTACTTATGTAACATCTTCTACTTATTTCATGGAACATTGTACAATATTGGGGGCATTAAAGACTTGGAAGGAATCTCATAAAGATGACCCATTACTTACAAATATGGCTAATGCTATGGATGATAAATATAGTAATTATTGGGGAGAAGTCAAAAAGATGAATACGCTAGTCTTTATTGCTGTAATTTTTGATCCTCGGCGTAAGTTTCAATTTATTAGGTGGGGATTGGATAAGTTTTATGAGAAGGAAGTTGCTGATTATTTGTGTGATAAGGTGAAGAAAACATTAAACAAAATGTTTGAAAGTTATAGTCTTTTCTTAAGTAAAGACCAAGCTGAAAGTGTTGCACAAGAAATAGAGCTATCAGAAGTTGTTACATCTTCAGATCATATGGATGATCAATTTGAGAAGGACATGGATCAAGATTCAAATTCAAATAAAAATGAAGTGGATTTTTATCTAATGGAGACGAGGGAGAAGAAAAGTTCAGATTTTGACATCTTGAATTGGTGGAAGGTAAATTCCACCAAATACCCTACTCTTGGTTTAATAGCTAGAGATATATTGGCTATGCCAATATCTATTGTTGCTTCGGAGTCGCTTTTAGCACCGGGGGTAGAGTTCTTAGTTGTTATAGGAGCTCTCTTACACCCCACACCGTTGAAGCTTTAATATGTGCACAAAATTGGTTAAGATCCTCTCCTTTGAAACTGGATATTGAAGAGCATTTGGAAGATTTGGAAAAACTCGAACAAGGTATATCTATGTTGTAAACTTTGTTTATAAACTGCTTTTATTCATTTAAGTTTGTTTTGTCTAACGTTTGGTAATTTATTTGATCATTTTTAGAAATGGCTCCAATCCCACAAGTAAATGAGGGACTTTCTGATATTGAATCCGATTAGAGACATGCTTGAAAAAAATGGTATGTTTTTACTTTTTAATATTTATTTATTTGTATATTGCTTTTTGTATTCTATTGCAATGTATTGTTGGATTACATAGTTGGTTACAAGCATGTAAAAGTATGGATGCATTTTGTTAGTTTTATTTTGGAATATAATCAATTAGCATGTGACTTTGATACCGATTGTTAATTGTTGCAAATTTAAGGGAAAGTTGCCTTTATTCATTCTCAACTTCTGTTTTTTATTGGTTTTTCTATGTCTTAATGTTAAAATTACTTAATCTTATAATTATTTGTAACTTGGTATTGTTTTGTAGTGGCAAAAGAAGCATGATAGTCAGATTTATACTTTGTCAATGGCAGCTCACTCCAAGAAGCAAGAAGAAACAAATTATTAGTGCTTTTGATAGTTTTAATGTCTTTTGTCTTGATTTAATTCTGCATTTGTGACAAACAAAAAGTTTTAGTTTATGTATTGGTTTGATTGAATACTACATTGATGACCATTTGTGACAAACAAAAAGTTTTAGTTTATGTATTGATTTGATTGAATACTACATTTTCATGTTAACTATTTTGAATTTTGCATTTGATTGCATACTACTATTTCAATTGTTGTCAATTGTGCAAGAAGAAAAAGACAACATTACATATGAGTTTTGTTACAAAATGGAGTTGTTATATGAAATAGAATTGTAAATACTAAATAGTGTTGCCACATAAATAATAATAAGATTTATTATACAAAAATTATTATACATAATTAAATTTGTTGTATGTAGTGTTGCCACATGAGTAATAATAAGAATTATTATACATAATAAAAAAACCGAACCAACCGAACCAATCCAAACCACATTGGTTTGGTTTGGTTTTTTTTTCTTTAGTCAACCGAACTAAACCGAACCGCATGATTTTTCTTCTTGCGGTTCGGATGATTTTTTTCTTAAAAACCGCCCAAACCGCACCGCGAACACCCCTACTAAGGTCGACGCTCTCGTCCAAAAGATAGAAAGCCTAACCGCAACACCTCCAGCCACCATGGCTGCCATAACTCCAAACTGCGAGATATGCGGAGTACATGGATACGCTGCTGCTGAATGTCAACTCTTAGCAGAAGCTCTCACCGACCAAGTGCATTATGCTCAAGGAAACTCGTACTCGAACACATACAACCCTGGATGAAAGAATCATCCCAATTTCTCGTATAAAAACCCCAATGCGTTGTATGCGCCAGGCCAAGCACCTGATATACCACCTGGATATCAAAAAGCACCCGCAGTCGCTCCTAACATACCTAGGAAGTCTAACCTCGAATTAATGATGGAGAATTTTATAGCTTCACAAGCTCAAACCAACAAGGATCCTAACCTAAAACATTCACACTAGCGAGCAAATCAAGCAGTTAGTGAATAAAGTAGATGCTCTAGCCACCCATAACAAAATATTAAAAACCCAGATTCCACAAGTGGCCCAACAACAAGCACCTACCGCTGCACCTGCTGGTACATTTCCAAGTCAACCTCAACCGAATCTGAAAGGGTATGCTCATGCTATTATATTGCGAAGTGGGACTGAATACGATGGACCAACTGATCCTAGACTTAAGAATCAAACCATGTCCCAAAGCTCTGGAAAAACAACTGAGAAGGAAGATGAACCGAAAGAGAAAGAGAAAGTAGGTGATGAAGAGACAGCAGAAAAGTAAAAACCCTATGTTCCTCCGCCACCTTACAAACCACCAATCCCTTATCCTCAAAGACTCACTCAGTCTAGAAGCGTAGGGCAATTCAAGAAATTTGTTGAACTTTTGAAACAACTAAATATCATGATACCATTCATAGAAGCTATCACCCAGATGCCCTCGTATGCTAAGTTTCTCAAAGAAATATTATCTAACAAGAAAAAGATAGAGGATAATGAGACATTTACACTCACTGCAGAGTGTAGCGCCCTCATTCAGAACAAGATGCCACAGAAGTTGAAGGATCCCAAAAGCTTCTCTATACCCTGTAATATAGTTAAGTATTTCATAGACAAAGATCTATGCGAATTAGGCGCCAGTATCACTGTTATGCCCTCGTTGATATCCAAGAAGCTCAATATGGGAAAATTAAGACCGACCAAGATGTTTGTACAACTAGCGGATCGTTCAGTCAAATACCCAGTAGGAATTCTTGAAAATGTTCTGGTGCGAATAAGTCAGTTCTATATCCTTACAGACTTCATCATTATGGACATTAGAGAAGACAATGTTACCCCCATCATACTGGGAAGACCATTTTTAGCCACTGTTGGAGCCATAATAGATGTTAAGCAAGGAAAATTAACTTTTGAAGTTGGAGAAGATAAATTCAAATTCATCCTGACATAGTTCTTACAAGCCCCAGCTATAGATGATATATGTTATCTTTTAGACGTTATAGACGAATGTGTCAAACAGACGGAATCAGGAGAAAAACCTCAGTCCGAAACCATGAAGATTCTGATGCCTCTGATTTTTGAAGATCATAATTGGTATCCCAAATATCGAGATGACAACCTAAGTGAATGTCTAGCGTTGACACCAAATCATATGCCCTGTCCGAAGAACCCTTATTTAGAACTCAAGGTTTTACCAAAAACCCTAAGATACGAATTCCTAGATTCTGAACTCAGAAAACCAATGATAGTCAATGCAGACTTAGGACAACTTGAGACGGAGAAAGTGTTGCATGTTTTACGAAAATATCCATCTGCCTTAGGATACAACATTGCTAATTTAAAAGGAATAAGTCCCTCAATCTGCATGCATCACATCATGCTGGAAGATAATTGTAAGTCTTCTAGAGAACATCAAAGAAGAATTAACCCGATCATGAGCACTGTAGTGAAAGACGAAGTAATCAAACTTCTAAATGCATGAATCATATATCTGATCTCTGATAGTCAATGGGTTAGTCCAGTCCACTACGTATCCAAAAAGGGAGGAATCCCTATCACGACAAACAAAGCTGGAGAACATATAGCAGAGAAAGTCGTGAGTGGAGCCAAAATGTGCATTGAATATAGAAAGCTAAATAAAGCTACTCGAGAAGACCATTTCCCTCTACCCTTCATTGACCAAATGCTTGAGCGATTGGCTAAGCATTCCTACTACTATCACTTGGACGGTTATTCAGGATTCTTTCAAATTCCTATCCACCCTGATGACCAAGAGAAGACAATGTTTACGTGTCCTTATGGAACATTTTCTTATCGACGAATGTCGTTTGGATTATGTAATGCGCCTGGAACATCCCATAGATGTATGATGTCCATCTTTGCCGATTTCATAAATGATATCATGGAAGTCTTTATGGATGACTTCTCTGTATGCGGGCAAAGCTTTGAAGGATGTTTGTCAAACCTGGAGAAGGTACTGGAGAGGCGCGTACAAGTAATCTTGGTGTTGAATTGGGAAAAATGCCATTTTATGGTAAAACAAGGAATTGTGCTTGGACGCGTAGTTTCCGATAAGGGGATCGAAGTAGACAAGGCAAAGATCGAAGTAATAGAAAATCTCCAACCCCCTAAGACATTAAGAGAAATACGAAGTTTCTTAGGCCACACTGGTTTCTACAGACGTTTCCTTAAAGATTTCTCGAAGATTTCTAAACCACTCACCAACCTCTTAATGAAAGAAGCTGAATTCATATTTGATGATGTTTGCTTAAAGGCATTTGAACACTTAAAAACAACTCTCATATCCGCACCTATCATACAACCACCTGATTGGAGTCTGCCATTCGAGATAATGTGCGACGCGAGTGATTACGCGGTAGGTGCAGTCCTAGGAAAAAGTAGAGACAAAAAGCTCAATGCCATATACTATGCAAGTAGAATTTTGGATTCTGCAAAAATAAATTACGCCACTACATAAAAGGAACTTTTGGCCGTTGTTTTTGCATTAGACAAATTTCGTTCCTATCTAGTGGGCGCAAAGATTATCATCTATACTTACCACGTAGCTATCAGATACCTATTAGCTAAGCAGGATCACAAACCAAGGTTATTAAGATGGATCTTAATTTTGTAAGAATTTAATTTGGAGATTAAAGATAAACTAGGATCCGAGAACCTTGTAGCTGACCATTTATCTAGAATGGAAAACCTTAAGCCTGAAGATGTACCTATTAATGACAATTTTCCATATGAACACTTAGTGGCCCGAATGGAATCCGAAAACCCAACTAAGAAATGCCCTAAAATTTGTAACAATAACAAAACAACTAAAGAAGTGGAAGCAGTATCTGCTCAGATATCACTGCCCTAGAACGCTGACTATGTCAACTACTTAGCAGCGAGAGTCCTTCCACCCGATCTAACTTACCAACAAAAGAAGAAATTCTTTCACGATATCAAACATTATTATTGGGAAGAGCCCTTACTATTCAAGCGAGGTCCCGACAGTATCTTCTGTCGATGCAAAACAACCTGAAATGCAGTGGATTGAGTTGTGTTTTGGTACCTTTCCACTCAAGAATAATCACATATTTGGTGCACTTGGATTCACACAAATTATAGATCATTCTCAAACGTATTAAAATCTCTTACCTTATATATATATATATATATATATATATATATATATATATATATATATATATATATATATATATATATATATATATATATATATATATATATATATATATATATATATATATATATATATATATATATATATATATATATATATATATATCTTTTCTCTCATTCACAAGCTTTTAAATCCCCAAACCTCTGCTAAAACTCGATTTTTCCTTAAAAAGTGCAGATCATGTTTTATTTCTATGCTCATTCAACACCATTTATAGCTTCCTTTACCATTTGTGCTATCTGCTAAAGCTAAAGCAACAAGAACCAAGTCTTGAGACCCTCTCAATCGTGTTAGCTAAGTCCAATTTTCAACAAATTTGAGCGTACTTGGACAAGGTATATTTGGACACCTTTTGGACTCAAATAGGATACCATTATGTTGCTTAATGTTCAGTGATGCTTTTCCATACATTTGTTTGCGTTTATCTGTGATCATCTGAGTTAAATTTTGATTTTTCGTTTTTACTTTTGTCACATATTTCTTCAAAATTCTCCATGTTTACTTTCAATAAATGAAAGTGAAGCATATGGTTGAGTTCGCCTTTATGAGACAGTCACCATGATTTTGTTTTTGTGCTTTAATGTTATAAAAGGCCAAAACTCCAGTGACAACTCACCGGAGAAGATGACCGGAGAGGCCATAATTGTGGTTTGATGGTTTCGTGGTTATAGCCAATGAGCGTTTGCCATGTGTTTTAATTTGGTTGGTCAGTTTAAACTTGATCCAACACGTGTTTTAATTGAAGGATCATGGTGTTCCATTGGATCTAGACCATTAAATATGACTATTTTGGCCAGTCCACGTAGATCCATTGGTTCACAGTTTTTATGTTTTATTTCATTTACTTTACTTTATTTTATTTTTGTTTTCTTTTATAAAAGTGATTTTAAATTAGGTTTTGACCCAAAAAATACCAAAAAATTAGAAAATTATTTTATATTATTTTACACCTTGTGTTAATTTTTCATAATTTTATTTTATGTTTTGCTATTTTCTTTTAATTTTCTCTTTTTTCATGCATTTTATTTAGTTTAAATATACTTTTCATGCATTAAAAAATCTGGAAAAAAATATTATATATTCTTTGAGTCATTTCTGATTTTTCTATTTTTTTTGCCATTTATTTTGTATTTGATACTTCATTTGACTTTCCCTTTTATTTTCTATTTAAAAACCTTTAAAAAATCTTTTAATGCATTTATTTTGTTTTTCATTTTGCAATTTAAATATTTCTTAAATTATGTTGCCTTGGACCATTACTTGTTGGATCAAAATCTTCATCAATCCAAATAGACTTTGGGTTATACTTTGTTTGCATGAATCTTCATCAATTCAAACATATCATTAAATGATCATTTGGATCATTTTTTGTACTTTGGATTGATGATAGGTTTATCACATCGACACACCAATAAAGATGATTGAAATTGAAGATAGATTGATCTAATTTTGTGATCCAATTTGGGTCTCTCTCTCTCTCTCTCTCTATATATATATATATATATATATATATATATATATATATATATATATATATCCATTACTTTATTCTTTTACTTTTAATCAATTGGATGATGATGAATTCATCTTATTCAACTAGGTTTGGATGGGTACTTTATGAACCTCATAATTTCAAATCTACCTTTAAATGATCACTTGATCATTTTAGGTACTTTAGATTGATGATAAGTTTATCTCAAAGTATCATGAATGACTTGATTGATGTAATGATCTCATCTTCTTGCCTTTGTGCTTGATCACTTTGTTGGTTTTAAACCATGACGTGCATTTATGCAATACACATACATTATTCTGGGTCAACCTCAAATAAGAGCAAATTCTACAAAGTTCACTTACGATTGTTTAACATAGCACCAAATTATACTGAATCAGATAACTAAATACCAACATTAATTCTATTAAATTGTATTAACTCTTAACATTTACTTTCCGCACTTTTACTTTATTGCACTTTACTTTTATGTCATTTATATTTCAACATTTTATATTTCAAGCATTTACGTTCATGTCATTTATTTTCTTGTCGTTTATTTTATGCCTCTTTTCCTTTGCCCCTTGGGCGTTTCTTTTCTTTTCCATTAAAAGACATTAATAAAGGCATCAGACTAAAAAATTTGGCTCTGATCATTTGGACTATTGGTTATTATCCCTAGCTTGAGGAGTTGGACTTTTGGAC
Organism: Vicia sativa; assembly: GCA_021764765.1. Lineage (NCBI taxonomy): Eukaryota > Viridiplantae > Streptophyta > Magnoliopsida > Fabales > Fabaceae > Vicia > Vicia sativa. The sequence continues at coordinate 41,199,657 of CM038792.1, forward strand.
TTTGGATATATCCTTGGCCCAAACTTTCTTCTAATACTTTAAGATTCATCTAGACCATGTATCTGAGACCTTGAGAATTTCCCCGTGACCTTTGGTTTTGTCTGTTTGTTTTACTTTTCATCTGATGCATGAATTATTATATGATACCTTAAAGTTCCTCTGATGCTTTGAGTTTTATCTGATACCTTGGATTTTATCTGATGCTTTTATAATTTATCTTCTTGTGTGAGTGTTCATCTAATGCTTGACTTGTTTGTGGCTTAATCCAAAGGAAAGGAAATGATTTGCTTGACTTATGTCAAATGCTTTCTCTTCTTAAACAAAGGCTTTCTATCTTGGACTACCTTACAATGAGACCATTTATTTCTTGCAATTTATTTTATGCTTTATGATTGTCTCTTCATCTCTTACCCTTCTTTAATTTTCAAAATCTTCTCCCTATTTTAAAAACTTCTTGTTTTCAAACTTGAAACTTATTTCTCAATAAACATTGACTTTGTCAAGTGATTTTCAAAATCTTTCTCTTAATAAATGTTAATACACCTTAAGTATATCAAAACTTTTTTCAACAAACTAAAAGATACAAAACTCATTCAAATCTTTTGTGCCCTTTTTCCTTTTAAAACATTTTCTCAAAGATTGTACATTAGTTGATTCTTGTAGTGATGCAAGCTACTATACTTCTACATTATATTGTGAAGTGATTAACATTTTCCACTTGAAATTTGAGAATTGCCTTGTTGATTCAATTCAAGCAAAATTCTCCATATCAAAACAAACAATTTTTTGTTATTTTTACCACAAACTATAAGGTTTTGATTCTTCATTGAACTTGGATGATGTGTAGGCATAAAGCTCTTGAAGTTTTTCCAAACAAAAATCATAAAAATAAATTATTTTCTCATCATATTAGTCATATTTGCAATCAACACCTTTTCATAACACAAATTTTCAAAGAGGTTCATGTAGAGTACCGTAGATGTGAAGGGTGATAATACATTCCATTTGTGTAACCAACCCTTGTATCTAGATGTCTTTTTTTATTAGTTTTGTTTTGAAACTTTTGCGGGTTTTGTTTGATCTTTTCTCTTTTTCTTTGGAAATAATAAAGTTCGATGATAACTCTTGCTTTTATAAGTTAAGTTAATCAATAACTTAATCTCAAATTTTCCCGCCGTGACACGTAACACCTAAACCAAGCCATATGTTCCAAATCAACATCACCATGATTTCATTTCCTAATGCTTGTAAGCCATAACTTACACAAATCATCCCCATCTTCCACAAAAGATTCAAGATCGCCATCTTCAAAACCTCCCAACAAACATAAGTTATGCCCCATGGGAGTTATCTTGACGTCAAAATAACCTTTAACATGAACATTACTTTGTATGTTGTAAGTTGATCCTGATACCAAGACAACACTAACATAACCCTTATGCAACTTAAACCCCTAATCCTCCTCCAAATTTCTAAACTCTAGAGCAACTTCCTCCAACTTCGGCGTCTCAATACCATTGACATTGTCCTTACCCTTCTTCCTAACTAACGTTTCTACCACACTCTTCGATTTTCCATCCTTCACAACTTTTGAAGGTAAGAAAAATACACAAGAAAATGGGGGGTTGAATTGTGTATGATAACTTTTTCTAGCAAGTTAAATATGACGAAGTTTAGATTCTTAGTTAGAGTATGCAACAACATAATAGTTTAAAGTGCATAAGCAATAAGTAAATCACACACGAATATTATCATTGTTTCTTTATAATGAGAGTAGTCCAGTCATATTGTCACTCAAGAGATTTCCACTATAATCAGAACCCGATTACAACTTGCTTAGACACACTAGTCCAAGACTTCCTTTTCAATCTCACTAGAAAGAGATTTATTTCCCAAACACACTCGTTCAGGACTTCCCTTCTCAATCTAATAAGAAAAAGACTTCCTTTCCTAAATCAATTGTTCAGGACTTCCTTGCTTAAACCATCTATTCACAACTTCCTTGCTCAATCACACTTGATAGAGACTTCCTTGCTTAAACACTCAGTCTGAGACTTTCTTGCTCAAACATCAGTTTGAGACTTTTAAAATTTCTAAAAAAATCGTTTATGATTACAACGCGATGTAGCTGATATACAATTAGAGGTACAAACAATAAAACACACATAAATACCTTGTTGCTTGAGATTTCCAAGATATACAAGTGTAAGAAAATCTTAAGTCTACGTGCAATACAACAACATATGTACATAAGCTCAAAGAGAGAGAGAGAGAGAGAGAGAGAGAGAGAGAGATTGAGAGAGAGAGAGAAAAACATATATGTTCTTTCTTGTTGTTTTTTGTTGTGTTTTGTGCGTTACTTATTTTTAATCTTCTTATCGTTATATAGAGGGAAGAAAATAAACGTTGGAAGATTTCTTGTACAAGTGCCTTGTTGAAGAAGTGGTTTCCAAGAGAGAGGCGTTAGAGTAGGTACGATAAAGATATTCATCTTCTAAATGATTCATTTATCCATTGTTTCTTTCTCAAGTAAGGAGTCCATATACATGGTGTAGACTCAAGAAATCGTATCACACAGTCTTGAGTCTTGCGCTAAAATCTCTAGTTCACTTTTTCCAAAATTCTAGCAGTTGACAAGACGGTGCTGCTTTTGCGTAAAGTACAATCGAACTGACATTGTATTGTGTTTCCAATTTGGCACATAAGTTTCGTATCAACATGGTGCTGAGGTTCTATTTGAACATAAAATTCTAATCATATTAGAATATGAAATGCTTATTCTTTAGAAGTAATTTAATTGGGTAAGAACCTAGTTAATTACTAGTTTAATGATTTTGCACACTTAAACAAATATTAGTATTCCCTATTGTTCTTTAATTAATTTTGTTATCATCAATACCTAAGGAGTATAAAATCTAGGAATATGAATAAATTTTGTTCCAACAACTTTAACAAATGAATCCACAAAACACGATTCACGATCTAGAACTGAACTGTTACCACACTTCCTTTTCCGATCAAAGTGCACTGTCAGACCCTTGAAACCCATCTTTGACTCCATCTGAACATGCATGTTCTTAGAGGAGCCATCATCCATCCCCATATTCCTAGAAAACCTAGTAACATTGACTTTTATCTTTTGATCCTCCAAGAAAATACCATCCAACTTGCACGCGAGAAACTTTTCATCTTCAACATTAAAACACTGAATGGACCAGTATCGTTTCCTCCTAACATCTCGCTTTGACGAAATAATCAATTCATCCACATCACCAAAACTTGAAAAAACTCCCTAGCACAATAACCCTCTGAGAAACATGAGAGGAAAATGAGGTAATGACTCTATTATGCGCAACCTCCTTGCCATGAAAGGACCTTGCATTGTCCCACTGTCCCTTGAAAATACTCTTTTTCCTTCAATTGACAGGAGTCCACCTTCACCGTCAACCTCATTCCCTCTTTATCCTTTTTCTTCTTTCTCTTTCATATTTTAATTTTCTCTTATCTTTAATCAATAAGAGGTTTGACTAAAAGTATTTTTTTTTAAAAGCTTTTATTCTAAATCAGTTTGGTAAAGATTAGGTTAAATCATAAATTTGGTTGAAAAATATTCAATTAGATTTGAAAAAAAGATTCAGATTTGGTTTTAATGAAGAAGATTAAACATGTAGTTTTAGGATTAGTTGGTTTTTGGATTAATACCTACAGGGTTTTTTGGCTAGAACGCGATTTATATTTACATAAATAATTTTTCTTGTTTGAGAACTCACCTTTTTGAAGTTTTGAATGTGTCGTATTTTTCTTTAGTGGGTCTTTGTATTTTTTATTATAATACTCTATTCTTGAGGATCTTTCTTATTTTAGAAGGATATAGTGTTTGGTCTCTAATTGTGATTTGAATCACACCATATATAATTGTTTTCTTGCAAATACTTGTGCGACTCCCCCCTGATCTAGCCCAAAAATTATTTCAAAGTCAAGAAATACTTCTCTACTCCACTTTTTCACATCTATTGTAGAACTAGAAAATATAATCTCATTTCGAGCTTTTCAAATGGTCCATAGCATGGCATGCCAGATCATATACCCCTAGGCTTTGCTCTACCACCTAAAGAAGGAAACACTCAAAGAGAAGACAAGGGTCTCTATAAAGAACTATTTGCCACCCCAACCAACTAAAATCATATACCAAACAATACTAACTAAGTCACAAATGACAAACAAGTGAGAAGCCAACTCGACAAAAATACCTCAAATAAGACATATGGTAAAATAATTGTCAACAATCACCTTTCTCTTGAATAAATTATCTCTATAAGAGAACAAACCAAGGATAAGGTGTCAAGAGAAAGCAATCACCATAGGAGGTGTCTAACTATCCCAAATATAGGGAAGAGACAAATTGTTTGTGGAGGAGGAATGCCTTGAAAAATTAGAAGAATCCAAGAGACACCGAGAAATAGATGGCACCAAGAAAGTACCATCCATGAAAATCTTCTAAATCTACTTACCTTTGTCCAAAGAAAAAATATGCCCTCAAATGACCGAGAGAAATTCAACAATTGGTTCCTCATGAACGAAGAAAGGTCCCTACAACTAAAGTCACAAATGATGGTCTCATCTACCCACCTGCTAACATCTACCACAATTTTCTCAAAATAATTAGTGATTATAAATAGCCTAGGGAATCCGTCCTTAAAAGGTATATTCCCAACCCAAGAGTCGTCAAACAAAATAGATGTTTGCCCTTGATTCAACCTTCTTAGATATTCCATCAACAATATAGTCAAAGAGGTCTTCATGCTTAGAACTAAGAAGGGAAAATTCTTTCCACCAAGACGAGGGATTTAGAAGGCACAAATCTTTGTCGTCCGCTAAATAAGAGACAACAAAAGCATCATAGTGGGTAACAAGGATATTTCTCCAAAGACCCGAGGCACCCGGGATAAGACATCATCTTCATTTTCCAAAAGAGTTAAGTTGACCAAACATATATCTCTAACCCCAAGTCACCTTTACTCTTAACATTACACACGTCGACCCAACTAATCCAAGAAAATGTAGATTCACCCATAACGCCATCCACAAAAACAATTTTTGAATTTAAACTATATTCCTCTAAACCTTTACAAGCATTTTCGGGAAGAAAAAAAACAAAAAGAAAATATGGATAACACTAAGTAGAGAATTGAGCAGAACCACTCAACCCCCTAAACTAACATACCCTAAACTAACATACCTATGCTTCAAATAATTAAGCCTCTTATATAACAAATTAAAAAGAGTGTTCCATGTAAATTCTAGGTTGGCGATAGGCCCAACAAGAATTCTCAAATATTTAATGGGTAGGGACTCAATTGTATTAGAATGTTATAAGCAAATAGTTAACTATTTGCTTGAGGAGTATGAGTATACTAGAAGTCATGGCGTGTGGTGTCTCATTCAAATAGTGTTCCTTTTTTCTTCACTCCATTCAAAAAAGGAAAGAAAAAACAGTTAATGCATCTTATAAATGAAACACTGCACTACACTATAAGGAAATTCTCCTTAATTTGTCATAAAAATTTCAATTCTAGCAGCATCTCAACCTTGCAAGAGTTGCCAAACATTAATAGGTGAAACATCATTAACATCACCATTTAATAAACGTTTAGCAATGATAACATTGGCAGCATCGCTAGGATGAAAAGTATCCCAAAAAATATACTTTGATCTATCTTCACAAACTATTGAATAACCACCACATGCAATCAATCCTCCAAATCGACCAACTAGGTGACAACATGCAGAATTTGGATTCTTGAAACCTATATAACACATTAAAACAACTATAGTTATTAATAAAAAAGGACAATGAGTATTTGAATACTTCAAAAAAAATAATGAACTAGCCCTACCATATTTAGTGTAATTCATCATGATATCTTCCATAATGTGGTAAGCATCTCCATAAACAAATAACGAACCTTTCAAAATTGTTCTCAATTCTTCAACAAGGGTTTTCAAATGAGTGTTAAATAATTGAGCTAGTTGATTAGGGAATGTGACACATTTGTCTCCAGAAAATGGGTTTGAATCTCTCATATATGGTATACACCCAATAGGCCCAACATTTACCACAAGAATTCTTCTTGCTCCAAGATTGAACAGCCTCTGCAAATAGTTCTAATATATTATTATGTACATAATCAACACTGAAAATATAATAATTATTATATAAATTTTTTGAGGTAGTTAAGGAAATTACTATTAATTGTACTCTGAATGTTGATATCATGATGGCCACAAATGATTCTGGAGACAAAAACTGAACATTTGGAATTGGTGGAGGTGACAAATAATTATCAAGGAAATCATTTGAACCAAATGCTACTGTGAAGAGAGCATTGTTAATCAATTTGAGAGCTGCAGGAACACCAATTCTTGTTATGATTTCTTGTCTTGTATTTGCAAAGTTATCAATCTGTGCATCGAAGTTGATTCGACCAACCTATCAATGACATGAACGAATATTTAAAAAATACTCTAATATTTGATTTATTTTTTTTAAATATGAATCAGAAATTCTCTGTAGGTAACTATAAAGACTAATCATTCAAGTTAAGTAGGACCACAATATACTACAAAATTCTTTTACAAGAGCACTATTACTATTATTGTACTATTAAGCTGTTTCTAATAGAATTTTGATGCCTCAATAATTGAACTTATAAACTAGAAAACATTAAAAAAAAACTTACAAAAATATGACCAGTGAAATTGAGAATTCCAGCTGCAGCAGAAGCATAATTAACACCTTTCAGAATCACCATTCCAGAAGTATTAGGAGACAAGTAAGGTGGAGTAAACCCTAGACCCAATTTTTGCTCTAGTAATAATAATTCAAAGTTAGAGAAATTTTACATTAATATTTCATCATCATATGATTAACAAAAATGAAAGAATCTAAAATAAACTCTTACCTATAACATCAACAACGGTTCTTCCATTGCAAAAACGACCTGTTGGTTTACCAAAATCAATGCCATAAGGGTAATGATTTGCTTTGGCAAGTGATGTAATGTAATTGTTGTTTCCAACATCAAGTAAAGAATCTCCAAAAACAAATGAAGCTTGGATTTTATATGATATGGTGATTTTGAATGAGAGTAATATCATAAGAATTCTAATATGATATAGAGCCATTGGAGAGAACATTTTAGAATATGAATGGTTGAGTCAACTTTTTAAACAGGTTCCATATATGTCCAAATAATTTGGTGGATACAAACAAATGAAATAGTTGCACACATTCTTGCAAAATATTAATTATCTTGAACCAATATGATTTGTATTTATTTACTCTCTTTTTTTTGGCATAACCCTTGTGCCAACTATTGATCCACTTGTACATATTGCCAGCATTTATATAATACACAATTTCTACAAAATTTGAGTCATTTTTCTGTATATAAGATATAGATTAACTTTATTCTCGTTGGGGAATATTTAATGCAAGTTGTACAAAGTGTGTGAAAAATGAGCATAATTGTTTAGTGGACTAGAAAAAGAAACCAACTTTTCCTTGTGATAAAATCCTATTTCAAGCTTTTTCACTTTGTAGATGTCACACTCATCGTGGGCATAAAGGCATCACCCGTGAGGGTGAAGTACAAAATTGAAAGTAACCTATTTTTCAGCCATGTTTGATGGTTGAGACTTGAGAAAGAGAGTAGAATGAAGTTCTCACATTTTACATTCCACTTGTATTTTTACTTGACAACATCAGTGTTATGGCCGACTGATAGCTTAATAAGGAGAGGTCCACTAGTGTTTTAAAGATAACCCAACATCCATCTCGATTCAAGGATAAATATTTATGTGTGTGAGACCTAAGATACACTCATATTTTATATTTTTACTCTATAGTTTTTTATTTATTTATTAGGTGATTTGGACATTAGAGTGTTAACCTTGTAAGTCCACCTCCATGCTTCAACTCATCAAGGACTTTCAACACTACATATGGAGTTCAATGTCACAACCCAAGCATAATTTTGATTTCGATTTGAAACAGTGGTGCCATCTATGAAAATAGTCATTGATTCTCGCAAAATCCCAACATCAGATCTCATTCAATCTAATCCAGGACATTGTAATAGAACCTCCCCATGGAGACAATTATTAGCATGTAAATTCTAGCTAAAGGGAGTCAATGAAGAATAATGTGTTAAAAGCACTCATTAACAAGTATCGACAAAAGCAATCTCCTCGATTGAGATGTCAGACCAACATGGTAGGCATTATTAAGATCAGATTCACAAGAATCACTAGATTAAGATCACTCTTTCCTCTAAACATGCCCAAAATCTCTAAAAGAACACTCGACAAAGGTTTGTCTCAACAAGATGGTCACATCGACAAGGTTATCAGTTATCAAAAGAGACTTAGTGTTTTTTTAAGTCAAGGAGTCAGTTAAGAGGTGTCTCAGTGAAGTGTTGTAATAGATACTAGCAAGAGCAATTTGGGAGGTTCAAAGCGGCTATCAACATAGAATGTGAGTTGTCAGCATTTACATCTTGGAAGACACGTGGTAACACGATTGGAAACCTGGAGTTTGAAACGAGGCAATGTGTGTCCGCTTTCTAAGGGAAAAACCAGCGTCGACGGTTATCGGAGAGTAGTATAAGTAGTTTGCTCATACATGGTAATCAGGGTCATAAAATTTTCATACATTCTCTCTATAGAACTGAAGTACCTGAGTCAAAGAGCGAAATAGTTTATGAGAAATATGTATGGGTCTGCGTCTTTTCTTTATATTGTTGTTTTATTTTCTTAAATGAAACATTTGTCTTTGCTATCTTTCACTTATATTTTTTTTTAATTTCATTTATTACATTTTACATTCTCATCGCTTACCAAAGGTTTTCTTTAATTAAGTTTTGCATCTATTTTGTCTTTATACAAACAGTTGAATTTTATTCACACATACACACTCTACTTTTTCATACAATTACTTTGCACGAATTGCTCCCGAGATTTTTTAAGTTAATCTCACAAGCATAGTAAACTCGTGATTATTTACCAAAAACACTAGTAAACAAATTGGAATGCTTAGTGAGACTCTTTTATGCAAATAACTCTAAAACTTTTGCATGAAAATGGTGTCTTACATACATTCATTGTCTACTCTTCATGCATAAAGTGATTATGAGTTTTGAGCGTATATGTGTTTAAGGAGTGGTAAAAAAATTCCTGAAATGTCCCGTCCTCTATGAAACAAAACCTTCCCCATAATAATGATCCATACCTAAAATAGCCAGTCGGATCGATCGTTGGTCCTTTGGGGACTTCCACTTTGGTTAGAGAAAACCCTACTACCATAAGCCATATATTGACCTCGATTATGTCACCAAAAGTGGTGGTTTCTCCACCACAAGTGTTGAGTATATCAACCATACTTAGAGTTAGTCATAATATAGGAGACCAGAGACATCATTACCTGTTAAGATTTATGTTATACTTTATGGTGGTAGGGAACAACCATATGGCATGACATCTACGATGATGACATATCCATATCCTAGTGTATCGACATATGTAGATAATGGGATGACCATATCGTGTCCACTCAACCCCATTTAGCATCAAGATCTATTATAAATACCCTTGGTCGAGAAGGGCAATAACCAAGAGTCTTAGGATATTTTCCTCCAAGCATGCCATCCTTAACCAATAACACTTTTTAGTTAGTAAGACAGAAAATCATGAGAGTAACCATAAAATAGTTCACATGCTCACCCAGTAGATGGTCACCGTATTTAACCTATTGATTCATAAGACAAACTAAAGTTATCAATAACTGGCACATCAAATGGGTAGGATCGCTGATTTATTTTGGTGCGCCTCAAGCGCCAGTTATCCCAGTGCATAACAATACTCCACTTGTTGATCAACATGTTAAAAGGGAATTTGAAGGCAACAAATGGAAAATGGCCCTGACTTGGTTTTGGTTCAACGAGACTAAGATACTGATCAAGTGCATAAGAATGTCCAACAGAGTATTTTTTGAGGGCAAAACAATATAAATAACATAGTCAAACAGATTCTGGCCTAGAGTGGCCTCAATGTTGGCTTCCATAAACCCAATTGTGTATCTGGACTATCAAAATACGTACAACAAACTGAACTGTCCATGGGAAAGAAATTCCTAAAATTTACCAAAACTTCTAGCGACACTAGTGAGTCCATAGTCGAACATGTAGCTATGTATCAGACTAAGGCAGGGTATATGGCCAATTGTTATACCCCAAAATTTTCCCTCCTATTTATCAAGTCAATCCACATCTCCATACTCAAGAATTTCTCAAGAGTTGACCAGATGAACCAACTTCTAAGCAATCAACCCACAATTAGAGTTTTGGTTCTCTTAAGTCAAAGATGGTTTCTATTGCCTCAAGTGATCATCGTACCTCCTCATATGTCTCAAGGTATCACCATGTCAAGTTTCAAGCCTCACAACTCAAGTTTGCTCAATCAATTGCTCAGATGGTTAAAAATCAGTTGTATTGGACAAAAAGTCAATTATGGTCAACATATAGTCAAACTTCATCAGTTTTGGTCAACATAAAGATGTTGAAGTCACATTCATAATTTGATCAAGGTTTGATCATGATTCATCAAGAAAACTTAAGATTGATCAAAAGGAAAAGTTTCTAAATTAGGGTTTTCTGATAAAAAGTCAACAGAATTTTGACCAGGCCTAACTTTCACATACTTTATCAGAAAAATTTACACCAAAGCTCATTTTGAAGAGAATTCAATTTTCTACAACTTTGTGTATCACAAGCTTTGGCCAAAAATGCTTCATTTGAGAGTTATGGATCAAGACATTATAGGTCCTTCTAAAAGTCAACAAAAAGTCATCTTTTTCCAAAGAAGTGTACATGAACATGGGAGATTCAATGAATATGAAACCAAAAGGAGTGTTTAAAGGACATCTTGAGATTTCTAAAATGTCTAAGAACACTTCAAAATGTTGAAAATTGAGCAAGATACAACTTGTGCAAGTTTGACATTTTTGAAGAAGTGCATGAAGGGAAATACTAAGCAAATTAAATTTTTTTCCAAATGGGCCATGGTTTTTATAGTTTGGACTTATTTCTAAGATAGTCCATGACTTCCAAGACCAATTTCACGCCTCTCTTCAATTTATTTTATTTATTTTGGAATTCATTCACTTAAATCCAATTTTAATTAAAATAAAATGCCAAAAATCAAATTAATAAATGCAAGGCTGGATATTTATCATTCTTGAGGTCCAAGCAAGCACAAATAGCTGGCCAATATCGTACAAGGCTTCATTGAAGCAAATTTGGAAGCTTTTGATGCAAATTTGAAAGATTGGAAAATCAAATATTTTCTATTCAATGCAATATATTTTCTTCATAACTCTTGCCCTATATATACACAAAATATTCAGACATCAAAGACACGAATTACGGCATCCAAAAATCTAGGGTTTTGCTTCAAAAATATCAAAGAAACTTGCACCATTGAGTTTCAATTTCCAGCCATTCTCAAGCAACTCCAAGCACCGATTCGTGCTCCTGAGGTATTGTAGGGTAAGTACAAGTCCAAAACCATGGCCAAACACATTTGGATCGTGCATAGCATGAACTCCGATTGCATTGTATTCATGAATCTCGATTTTTTATTTTTATCGTGTTTTAATGTGAACTAACCATGCTGATGAGTTCCTAAGATGTAATAGAACAAGTTTGATCCATCGTTTGCAAGGTTTAGTGGCCAAATCGTGACTTTCTAGTTTTAGGGCATAACAAACAGGAACTTTTGCATCCCTATTTACAGACACTTTCAGGCCAAACCAAGGCCACCATTGAACTCACAGCCCTTGATTTAGGAGGTAAGGGTCCTTCTGGTTTATTTATTTGCTTTGTTTTGCAAGTTTACAAAAACAAGCTCGTCGGAGAAGACGACCGGAGCTAGGGCTCCGACGTTCCTCCGACCCTTTGACCTTTGACCAGTGGTGTGGCGTGACGTGGTTGGCTCGTTCAAAATCAGAGGGTCCCACGCGCGTGTTTGTTTGAAAATCAGAAAACAAGGGTTGAATTTCACTTATATATTTATAGTTGTGTATATATTAATGGATGTATCACCACCCCAGTGGTTAACCATGCGCGTGCTAAGTCTCTTCCCCTCTAAGGGCGTGGGTTTGATCCCTGCCTTTTGCAATTTTTCTAACATTTTCTAATTTCCACAGGTTTTCACATATATACTATTGGAAGTGTGGTTTAGACACCACAAGTAGATGGTGTGGTGGTCATGTTTTGGCTCAATAACCACAGGGTCTTGGGTTCAAACCCTGGCTGGACCAAATCTATTTTTTACCACTTGTTTCACTAACCCTTTTTTTCTTATTTCCAAAATTTCCAAGAACATGAAAAAATATTTTGTTGAGGTAGGGTTTTGAAATTTAACATTATAGGTCCAAAAACTTGCATTTTAGGCCATTTTGCAGAGTTTTTAAAGCAATTTTGCTAAGATCATATCTCATTCTCTTCTAGAAGCCAAGTTGCATCCAAAAATATCCAAAGATCATAATTGAAAAATGGATAAGAACACTTAAGTGTTTTAACCATGGTTAAGCATTTTTGACCATGTGCATTAAATGGTAAGATTATTTTCTTATCTATTAAGGCCAAGTTGCAAAAATCTCAATTTTGCTTTCCTTGATCTCTAAACTTTTTGGCCTATAAATAGAGATCATTCCTTCATTTGAAATCACTCCAAAACAACTACAGACTTGTTTTCTCACTTCTTTCTTAAATTGCAAGTTTTCTAAGTTTCAAAGAGTAAGAATTCCAACTTCCAATTCTTGCAAGTTCTGACCAAACAATTCGTTCAAACCTCTTCTAAACATCATATAGAAGTTGTTCATCCCTTCAATTCGTCACAAAATCATCCAAAACTTTGTTTCCTCAAGAAAACTCCATTAGTGTACATATTGAGCCTTAACAGCCAAACTCTTAATCCACTCGTGCGTTTTCTCTTTTGATCATTCAAACATCATCCGTACACCATATAGAAGTGATCCAAGCCATCAATCCACTTCTGTAACACCTATATCATCATATTCATACTCACCTTGACCAAGTTGCAGTTGGAGTCGAGCAGGGAGTTCCAGAAGGTTTCCAGGCAAGCTAAGACATCAACACATCCCTTGAGAGTCAAGGAAGCTATCCAGATCATCAAAATCATTATGTAACATCTCCTTCAGAGAATTTGATTCTCACTTGAACAAGTAAGTATCCAAACTTTGAACTCTATAATTCATGCATCATAGATGAAAAATTGAACTGTTATTTTGTTTCTGCATCTATGTCGATCAATAACCCTTAATCAATTGTCATCAACCATGCACCTACACGATTTCATTAGGTTTGAATTAAATTTAGGGTTTATCTATTTTTTCACGAATTCAATGGTCTTACACTAAAAATAAATGAAATTCAATACCACCAATCGATTCCTTGTGAAAAAACAAGCAAGTTTCATGTTTACATCTTTCAATTTTATCAAGGAACAAGAAAGTTATGAATCAATGAGCTGGAGGTTAAAGATGAAGATGATGGCACATTTTTGAAAATTCAAATATTATTTTTATAATATAATTAACTGAAGTTAGTTTTATAAATGGATGTATAGTCATTCCAGTGGTAGAACGCGCGCCCTTAGTCCATTCATGCCCAAGGTCTGGGGTTCGAATCCCCCTCGCCCTAGACTTTTTCCTATTTTTCAAACTGTTTTCAAAACATTTTCAAAACTATGTTTTCTATATAATTCTCTCAGCGTGTATATGTTACAAGCCACGCGTGTGGCCTAGTGGTTATTCTTTTCACCTTTCAAACTAAGGGCCTGAGTTCAACACTCACCAAGGCCAAATCTATTTTTTTAACACTAGTTTTTTCAAGTTTATTTTACAAACTTCAACATTTTTAAAAACCAATCAAAACTTCTCATTTTTAGATGATTTTTTACACACTTGTCATTTAGTACATCTATTTTATGATTATGTCAAAAAATCCCAAAAAAAAAAATTTATTTGATATATTTTTATTAGGTTAAACGTAGGACTTTTTAAGTGTTTTAAAATGCTTTTGAAAAATGTTTCTTCTTGATTTTCTTTAACCTAATCTTTTTCAAACACTCATGTGAATAAACTTTCACCCTTCAAGTATTTTCAAAATATTCAAAATGTTTTATTGACTTACACACCTCCTACACCATGATCGATTCAATTTATTCCTTGAAAATACAAATCGAACTAGGTTTCTTTCTCAAAAATCTCTCGAACTCAAAATCAAATTGATCATGGGCCTCCCTTAAGGTGTAAGTCCCAACCCCCTTTGTACATATTCAAGTATCACTAGATTTATTAGATTGTTTTATCTAATTGTTTATACATTTCTTTCACCAATTCCACTGGTACTAAGAGGAGCATTATTCTCGGTGAAACTACTCTTATTCTAGTGGGCCTCCCTTAAGGTGTAAGTCTCAATCCCTTGTATATATACAGGTATTGCTAGCTTTATTTGCTTGTCTTATACACTTGTTTATATATTTCCTTCATAAACTCCTATGAATGCACACATACACTTTGTCATATATACATGTTCATATACTTGTTCATGTTTATTTATGTCATTACAACTAGTATAACACTAGGTTCCCCATAGCCTCCTCTTGGGCTTTGTACAAAAGAACTCCCCTGTTGAGTTGACCTCCTCTTGGGCCTCATACAAGAAAGAGATTTGGAAATCTCAAACAACCTCCTATTGGATTCGTACAAAGAATTCCCTTGGCTAGGATAGAACCAAAGTGTATGATTTTCCAGTGAAATCACTCTTAAAACCAAGCCATCCATACCCTATAGCCTCCTCTTGGGCTTCATACAAGGACCCTCGATGTCCCTTGGATAGCCTTCTCTTGGGCTCACAATACAAGGACCCTTGATGTCCCTCTGATAGCCACCTCTTGGGCTTACAATACAAGGATCCACTGGCTTCTTAAAAGCATCCCCCAAGAAAAACAAAACATTTCTCCTCGGAGATGAGACATGAATCATCTCTATGGAAGAAGTATCTCATCTATAGCATCACATTCAAATCAAACATTTTCACAAACAAACATCTTTCTAAACTGTAAGTGGCATACTTGTACACTCAAGTTTAACGCTCATTGCTTACAATAAAAGATTCAATATTTTTCTCAAACAAAAACATCTTCTCATTCTAAGAACTATAAGCGGTATACTTGTACACTCAGGTTAAACACTCATTTCTTACAATGAAAGATTCAACATCTAATTTTCAAATGTATGTGATGAAATAGATTAGATACAATTTTCATTATGACATTTGTCGTTGTCTCTTAAAAAACATTGCTTCCACTAGCACATAAGTGGAAACTACGATTGCTCTTACTTTTTCAACCTCCTTTTGAGAATACGTAGGCACGAGGTCTCACCCTTGGCGAGCGTACTTCTTTCTCTCTCAAACCATATAAACCTTAGTTACCCTTAGACCCTGAGCTACAATTGCTATGATTCCCTCTAAGGGATATGTATGTAGAAGATTGCAATGATCTTTGTGAGCATAATCATAATAAACAAACTTAGGTTTCTACCTAACTTACCTTCTTAATCCCAAAGGAGAAACTTTCCCATTAGCATAGAAAATAAAACACAAACACAGAAAAGATCCTATAGAGTACTATAAATACATAGGGTGCTAATACCTTCCCTTTATATAACCTAACCCCCGGACTCAAAGAATCTCAGTCCCCTTGCTTTGCATTTAGTTTCATTACTTCTCGCATTGCATACTTTTTTTGGGTTATTCAGCTTTTCCCTTTTCCTTTTTTTGGAAATAATAAAGTTTGGTGGTGGTGACCTTTTAAAATAAATTATTTTGAGCCGGAGAGCCGAATTTCGATTTGGCTCCTTCATTCTCCAATTTTCACCATTCTCCAATTTTCACCGTGCACATAACCCAGCAACTTGGTACTGTTGCATTTCAAAAACTCAAGTCCACGATTAAGGTCACATCTTGCAAACCCCTTGATCTTGTGGGGAATGCTAGAGAAATATTATTGTAGACTATGCTCATCCCTTTTAATAAAGATAACATAGCTGATTAAAGGTAGTTTTAGCCAATGTATTTTCTATTAGTAAAGTGATAAGCTCATATAAACATGAGTGGCTTGTAATAGTTTGGAATCGAGCAATGATAATGAAAGCTACAACTGAAATTTACTTCATCCTTTTCTATTAAGTGCCAATAACAATGTACAGAAAAAGAATTAGATGAATTTGGAATTTGTCAATGCTTCACATCCTGTAACACATTGAAAGAAGTCAGCCATTATGGTAGGCCAATAGGACTCATGATATGTACAATGACTTAGTCATTTCATCATAGGATCATTCTTATGGGATGCATTATGTCCTTCATGATTTGTTCTTATAATCTTGAGGGATTATTCTTTTCTCAAGAGAATATTATTAACTTATTTCTTATAAGAAATCTATATAATTTGATCATACATATATAAATTTTAATCAACAAAAAAAATTAAAAATACATCTTAAAAATATGTTACTAACATCTATTTTATATAATAGTTGTCATACAAATAAGTTATATGTAAAGGCCTAAACCAAGGACTTTACTAGCTCAACCTAATTCACATACTCTATCACAAAATAAGACTCTTAATATATTCACTATGTATATAAATTTATTAAAATATATTAAATGTGTTTTATGTTAAAATGGAACTATCATTTCAATTAATCTTCAATTAATCTCTCAAATTCTCAAAATATATTAAATGTTGTAATGAGTTGATTGAAAAAACTCTCAAATTCTCAACTACAAAAAAATTATTACTCCTAAAAATACTTATACTTAATCATTAAATTATCATGAAATCACTATATAATTACTCATTAATATTTCGGTATACATATTATGTAAACTATACATATAAAATTTAAATTTAAATTACAAAATTATCACATAATAAATAAAAAATTGCATTTAGTGAATAATTCATTATATTCCAAAAATTACCAAATCTACAACGTTAAAATTAACAACTACATGCAACCAAAAGTTTCAACTTATGGATGTCCTCCAATATAGAAGAACCAACCTATAACCTTGAATTTATTAACGCTCAATTTTACCTTCCTAACATCTTAACTCCAAAAATAAATAAATCTCATTGCACTTATAAACCTCTCATTTCACTTCTATCTCATCACACAAAATAAACCTCAAAATATAATTTACCAAAAATTCTCATCTCCTACAAAACCTGATTATTTCTTCTTCTTCTTCTTTCTTGTTTCTCTCATTCCTTTTCAACATTCACAATGAAAATTCTCATTTTTGTCTTGTTTTGTATACCATGTTATGCTCTTGCTTTTGAAGTAAAAACTGTCATAGATTCTCCTATGTTAACGAAAAATATAGGAACTAATCGTACAATCATAGTCGATATCAATGGAAAAGGAGACTTTAAATCAGTCCAAGCTGCAATCGATTCAGTTCCAGAAAAAAATTCTAAGTGGGTCATCATTCATATTAGAAAAGGAGTATATAGGTACATAAAATCAATAGTTTTTATTAATTTTATCATTATATTTTGTTATTAATTTATTAAATTACTTATTTATTTTGATGATGTGAAGAGAAAAAGTGCATATTCCAAAGACTAAACGTTATATATTCTTGAGAGGAAATGGAAGAGGAAGAACTGCCATTGTTTGGTCTCAAAGTTCAGATGACAATGTTGAATCTGCCACCTTTAAAGCTGAAGCCCCTGATTTTATTGCCTTTGGAATTAGCTTCAAGGTATAGATTGATGCTTCATATTAATATTGTATACAAGAAAATTTTGAATAGATATACCTGGAAAAAATAATTAGTTAAATTTTTCTATAAAAAAAATTCATGTAGCCTCTTTTTTAAAATCATGCATAACATCTAATTAATTAGCTAAAAAATATGATTAATTCGATTAAATAGATATTTTAATTCAATTTAAGATAAAAAAATATGGTTGATTCATTTAGTTGAATTAATCATAATTTTATCTGTAAATTGAAATAATGGTTTATTTTGAATTAATCATAACTTTTTGTGAGAAGAAGTAACTCTAATTTTGAATATCGATTAAACTACCGAACTATTCGACTGAATTAACCATATGATTATCTCGATTTTTTTAATGTTTTGCATTATAGAATGAAGCACCAACCGGAGTCGCATATACTTCACAAAATCAATCAGTGGCAGCATTTGTGGCAGCAGACAAAATAGCATTTTACCATTGTGCATTTTATAGTACACATAACACACTCTTTGATTACAAAGGTAGACATTATTATGAATCGTGTTACATTCAAGGTTCCATTGATTTCATATTTGGTCGTGGAAGAACAATCTTTCAAGTGAGTTCTTTCTCATGTCTCTCTTTAATCCTTATAGTTATTACAAAAGTGTAACAATTATGTATTAATATATTAATCATCAATATTTTGGATGTAGAGTTGCGAGATATTTGTGATTGATGATAAAAGGATAACGATTCATGGATCAATAACAGCTGCAAACAAAGAAACTGAACGTGAAATGAGTGGATTTATATTCATTAAAGGCAAAGTTTATGGCATTGGTGGAGTTTACTTAGGAAGGGCTAAAGGTCCTTTTTCTAGGGTCATTTTTTCTCGTACATATCTCTCAAACACCATTGTCCCTGAAGGATGGACCAATTGGAGCTATGATGGTAGCACAGAGTAAGTAAATTAACATTCAAATATATTTACTATTTTTTTAATGAAAATTAATATATTTAATTTTGATTTTTTTTTAAATATATAGTAATCTTTACCATGCTGAGCATAAATGCCATGGACCTGGTGCTACAAAAGAGGGAAGAGCTCCTTGGTCAAGGCAACTTACTGATGAACAAGCTGCTAAGTTTATATCTATTGATTATATCGATGGCAAGAATTGGTTGCCAGCTTATAAGTAATCATATCATGTGTTTGGTTCATGAACTCGATATGACTGTGGAATTTGATACAAGAGTAGATGTTATTATATAAATATACTTTGTCATAGCATTATTATCATTTTATGATATATATGTGATTTAGATTTGTCAATAGCTAGTTTTTGGTTATATAGTCAAAGTTTGTAAGGAAAGGAAGGAAGTGTTATGTTTCTATCTTCTTTCATTTATTTGAAATTAATATTACACAAAGTTGATTTGTATCAAATAAGAAAAATGCCACTTTGGTATTTGTTGATTATTATTATTTCTATGGATTTTTTTTGTCATTTATATTGTTTGTGTATATTTTAGATCGTCTCTTTCCTTTTTTTTCTTTGTTTTATCTCTCTCTGTCTCTCTTAATTCTATTCCAATAAAGATCATTTTGTTTTGAAGAGACTGTAAAACTAAAAAAGAGATAGAAGAGAAAGAAATTGAGGACAAGATTTAAGTTAATTTAAGTAAATCTTAATAAAGTTAAGATAAAATTTGGAATATATTTCTATAGGGATAAGAGAAAAGATGTATGACAATAGTATTGAAAAGCATGATAATATCTTAATAAAACTAAGACTTAATTAATAATTTGTTGGTATGCATCTATGGAGAAGCATCATAAAATTTTATTTAATGTAATAAAACTATTTTAAGTCCATATTTGGATGTTACATTCACGAGCAAATATATAACTTTTACTTTTAAATTAGAATTTGTCACCTTCACTGCCGCCACCTCCTCTTCCAAGACCTTCCCCGACACCGACTCCCCCACTTATGCCACCGCCAGCTCCACTTTCTTGGCCTCCACCAAATTTGCTTCTGACTACACCACCAACTCTTCCATCGGCAGATCCTCTTCCAATGCCACTTCCATGGCCTCCACCAAAACCAACTCCGACTCCACCACCTCCAACTCTTACACCTCCATCATTTTCGCCACTACCACCAACTCCTCCTCCATGGCCTCCACCAAATCCACCTTCGACTCCACCACCATCACCGCCTCCAACTCCTACACCTCCACCATTTCCGCTGCCACCACCAACACCTCTTCCATAGCCTCCGTCAATTCCACCTCTAGCACCACCCACAACTCCTCCTCCTACACCTCCACCACCAGATCCTCCTCCAGTGCCACCCGCATGGCCTCCACCAGCACTACTTCCAACTCCTTCTCCTATACCACCATTATTTTTGCCACCACCACCAGCTCCTCCTCCAATGCCACCTTCATGACCTCCACCAGCACCACTTCCAAATCCACCTCCTATTTCTCCATTGTTACCGCTACCAATACCAATTACTCCTCCAATACCACCTCCATGACCTCCACCAAATTCTCCACCGTTTTCACCATCACCATTCGCTCCTCCTCCAACACCTCCTCCATGACCTCCACCAACTCCACCTCCATAACCACCCCCAAATCCTCTTCCTACAACACCACTGACTCCTCCTCCAATGCCACCTCTATGTCCTCCCCCAAAGCCACCTTCGGCTCCATCACTAGCACCACCTCCAACTCCCCCTCTTATACCACCACCTTTGTCGCCTCCAATGCCTCCACCCGATCCGCCACCACCTCTGCCTCCTCGATGGCCTCCACCAACACCACCTCCAATTCCTCCACCGTTACCAGTACTCGCACCACCTCCAAATTCGCCACCTTTTCCACCACCGTCTTCTGCACCACCATCACCTCCAAACCCACCGCCTTCACCTCCTCCTATACCACCACCATGTCTACCTCCTTTTTCAAACCCTCCTCCACCACCAATGCTTTCTAGGGACTCTTCTTCTTTGAGTTTGCGGCACTCTGATATTCCTATCACCAACATTAACATCACACAAACTATTCCAACTCGTTTATTTAACTTTGACATCTTTCGTCACAAGAAAAAATAAGCTAGGGATATATGCTTGCTTACTTGTGCTTTGGAAAGCTAACAAGAAGTGGTCGTATTTATAGTGGAAAATCATACGTGTAGTTAAGATCTCTAATTCATTTGTGTTGTTGATGCCTTCTCATAGTCTTCAAATCCAACATTGAGCCTCAAAATTCAAACTTCTGTGGAAAATTGAGAAAGAAATTTGTGAATAACATTCAATGCATGACACCTAACTGTCTAGATATATAAGAAACAATTTCTATATCTTCCGCTAAGCTTTCAACCCTAAAACTTTAGATACTAAAGACTTTAAATTTTGCGAACTGTAATGCCATATATGGATTGGAGAAGGTGGGAACGGATCAAGCTTCTAAATATTTAATCAAAAAGTGCTACCGGCAAATTTCCTCATTAACTAAAAATGGAATGAAGAAGTAGGTGACAATGTAACTACTATATCTTACGTTGATCTATTACCACCGAGCTGAATATTTTTACCAACTATATAGAGCAAATTTAAATGTAAAAATAAAATTGATTTTATTTTGGTTAAATTTTTTAAGCACTCTATCCATGCTCAGCTAAGATTTGAAACAAGCAATCTTAAACATGAATGGTAATATTTTTCAACAATATTAGTTATTTAAAAATATATATTAAATATTAATAATGCTATAATAATTTATTATTAGAAAGACTTAATTACAGTTTTGGTCAATTTATTTTGCATTTTTTGATTTTTTATTTTCATATTTTAAAAATTACGATTTTAACCTATTTTTTAAGTTTTTTTGTTAAATTTTAGTCCTCTCTCCAATTTAAAATTTATTTTTAATGATATGGCATTCAATTTGGTGATGTGTGAACACCCTCTTTCCACTAAATCACCAATGTTTCTATGTCATAATAGAACATCAGTTATATTTAAAGGCTAACAGTTCAATTATCATCCCTTTAATGACTATTCAACTCATTGTTCCAACAAACTCTAGCTTCTCTCTATGCCTACCTTTCAAACATGTTGTTATAGATGGAAAATCACTTCATTTCATGAAATATTAAGCTCTTTCAAAAGCCATAGAAAATAACAACAATAGTTTATCATCTCTTCAACATTCACTACGCCAAAAAAGGGAAAAGAAGGCGGGTTTTTTTCCTTTACTTAAAAGCGTTGCCGTAGGTGGCGCTGCTGTAGGTATAGACAGTATTTTTCTTTAGACAAAAGCGCTGCCTTATATATATTTTAGGCAGTGTTTTTTCTTAAAAAGTGCTTTCTAAAGTAGGCTTGTAGCAGCGTTTTTTCCTGAAAAAGCGCTTTCTAAAGTAGGCATTTAGCAGCGCTTTGTCTAGCCTTGTATGCTTTTTGTAGGCATCTTTAGGCAACGTTTTTTCAAGGAAAAGCGCTACTACAGACCTACTTTAGAAAGCGCTTTTCAAGGAAAAGCGCTTTCTAAAGTATACATAAGGCAGCGCTGTCAAATGTATTTTTAAGGCATCTTTAGGCAGCGCTTTTCTTAAAAAGTGCTTTCTTTGCATCTATAAGCAGCGTTTTTGGGGTCTTGTAAACCAAAATATATACACCATTATTTCATAAACCTGTAATATACAATTGTAATCTCATAAACCTGTAATATACAATTGTAATCTAAAATATATACAATTTTAATCCCATTATTTCAACAAAGAAGCGGTTATATACAAAAAAAAAAAGGCATTATAATACAATTATATACCATTGTAATCCAAAATATATACATCATTATAATTTAATTCACATATTTCTAACAGAACCAAAATCAGCCTTAACAATAACAAAGTCATCCCTAACAATAATCAAATCAACCCTAACAAAATCAACCCTAACAACAACTAAATCAATCCTAATTAATAAAATTAGTCCGAAATCGCCAAAATTCGACGAGCGGACGGCCCTGGTCCTACAAGGTATGAACAGAACAACACGGTCAATAATGTATTCATAACACTTTTCACACAATAATGTATTAATACCTTATATGATTCTTTTCTCAATAAAATATTCACACAATTCCTCCTTGATTTCTTCCAATTGACTTTTCGTGTAATGTGCACACTTGTATTCATCAAAGTACTACATAACAAAACATAATATGCATGATTTAGTTAAAAGTAATAAATTATATGAAATATCCAATAAACATTAAAACAAACCCTAAGTTATAAATTCATATCGTGGTTGGAATCTCTATTCGATCCAAACGAATAATTTCTCTCATAAGTCTCATAACAAAGTATCCGTAATTTATATTGTTTCGTTGTTGAGCACACTACATAGAAAAACAAATAAGAATATATAATTGTCTTGTTTTATCAAGTATCATAACTATTATAAGCAAAATTGTGGAAATTAATATACCTTCACTTTGATCCATGTAATGTTGCTTGATTTAGACCGTGGTACTCGAGCTTCTCTTTGACATCGAAATACTTGTGTTGCTCTAACAAAATAAAAACATATATTTAGAACAATCTCACAGAAATAATTAAATGTATAATTACACACGAATATTTAGAACAATATCACTTACATATCAATCATTAACTTCATATTCGGATAATTTGTCCAATCACCATCTATTGAATTCAGATAATAGACCACTTCTTTTATAAGATCCATAGCAACCAACAACCAGTTACGTCTATAAATTAAAACAAAAGTTTAGATAGAAATTTTGTACGCAAAAAATACAAATATTAGAATGAACTTAGAATGAAAATCTAACCATGTAGGAATAGTATTATACGCCTAAAGATACAAGTTTTATGTATTGCTGGCCATGAATCTCTCGACTAAGTGCTCTCTTACTGAATCTGGATCGTTAACAATTGTCTTTCTGTTGACACGGGAGGAAGACATAAAATGGAATCTATTTGACAATTGATTCTGGCGCATCAATTTGTTATACAGGAACCTTAAATAAAAACATAATAAAAATTAGACTATTTTCATTGAAATGTGTAAATAACTTGTTCAGCTAATTAAATAATATATTGATCGGATTACCTGATGTATGAGTGTACAACACTGATGCCTAATTCTGTATGCTGAAAAATCTGTTTCATGTCCTCTTTTTCAATTGTTTCGGAGCAAGAAAAACCAAAGATACCTTCCTCCATATCCATTTGACGAATAGCACCATTCATCAAATTTGATGTTTCCACAAGTGTTTCAAGACACATCCGGAATCGAGGTACTAATTTTCTTGGCACGGTCCTTAGAAGATCCCTTTTCTTGTTGTGACCTTAGAGCAGGTACCTAAAAATCATATAACTTAGGTAAATTATACAATCATGAAGTTCTTTATTCGGATCATATAATTAACACTTTAAATGTACCTCTTTTTGTGATGAAACAGACTCGTTGTGCAGCAAAATCCCTTTATTCTTAGATGCGGGTTTTGTAGGAGTCTAAAATTACCATGTAAAAAAATTAACGTAACGGTTCAGAATTGACAGTTGAAAACTAAAAGATTCATAATGGTTTTCAACATACCTCATCATCTATGAAAATGAGGTCCGACAGCCATGCATCAAAAGATCCTATTGCATCTCACAGCAATGTTGTCTCTAAAATAGTGTCAGGTATTGGTAGAAACGTATCTAGATCTAATGCAACATCAACTAATACTTTCATATGTCCATCAGGGAGCGGTCTATGGTAGAGTAAATCTCCCAAAGTGTTATGCACTTTTCCCTTGCCAACTAGGCGATATGTCGGTGACGATAAGTATAGCTGACAAGATGAAATACCCTAAACCAATAATAAATATGTTACTAGGGGTGTTCAAAACCAAACCAACCCAATAGAAAACCGCAAAACCAAACCAAACCAAACCGAAACCGCAAAAAACCGCATTTGATTCGGATTAGTTTGGATCATTTTTTAACAAAACCGCATGGTTTGGTTCGGTTTGCGGTTTGTATTTTACAAACCGAACCAAACCGAACTAAACCGCATTATGTTACCACTTAAATTTTACTTAACTCGCATCTAACCCAAATCTAAATCTATTATACATTAACCTTATGATTACAGACAATTTTCTCATCTTTACCGTTATGATTTCATTTTCAATCTTCTTAAATATCTCCTAACATTATCACTTCATCTTCACCACTTACATCTTGCCTCTTCTTATTTAATATTTACTCTCTTATATTGTTTCCTTTGCAATTTTTCTCTCTTTCAATTTCATTTTATCGCACATCTTTATCTCTAATCTCTCCTCTCTTATGTTCTTTCTTTTTCATCTTCACTAATTTCTCATCTCTTCTATTTTTTTTTTGTTTTATTATAATATTTTTTATATTGTTTTATGCTATTATTTTATGTTTATTATTTCATTTTTGTCTAATCTAACTTTTGCATATTAAATGAGAAGTTATTGTCCAAATATGATTAATTTTTTGGTTATAATTTAGTAGTGTATCATGTATGAATGACCAAATACAAAGTTATGTTGTCATATATATGTGAATGTATGACTCAACAAATTATTTGTAAAAATCCGAACCAACCGCACCGAACCAAACCGCATTGGTTTGGTTTGGTTTTTTTTCTAAAAGTCAACCGAACCAAACCAAACCGCATGCCTTTTCCTCTCGCGGTTCAGATGATTTTTTTCGTCAAAACCGCCCAAACCGCACCGCGAACACCCCTGTATGTTACTATTAATGTGTTAATGTGTATATATGTCAATTAAAATAGATGTGCTAATTTAATTTCATAATAACATATATATAATTACCTCGAGAAATTTATTTTGACAATTGATACTAGCTTTGTCACTATTTTCTTTCAACTCTGGACTGCACTTTCCACCATATATCTCTTTGTGTCCTTTTGTAATTCACGGACTTGCGCCTTTAATTCCTCCAACGTTTTCATCACTTCTAGATTGCTAGGATTTCTTTTCCTTGGATTCTTATACAAGGAAGTTGGAGTCACACCATGTCCTTTACCCCTCACCCGACCAGGATACTCAGCAACATTTAGTGCTCGACTAAGTACGCTCATGTTATCCTGGTCCTCACCTGCGGTTACTGATTGAGATAGAGTCACCTGAAATTCATTTACATATCCAAAATTATTAGTGGAGATAAAAAATTAATTATATATTAATAAAATTTTGATTTAATTAAAGACATAATGTTGTATTTACACATACATCATAAATATGTTGAACATCTTCTCTAACAACTCGATCCTTGCCCACACGAGCTTCCTTCCACAAAACATGTGTCGGAAGTGATGTCTCGTCTAGCTACGCATTGACACAAATAATAAGATCATCAATTATAACATATTGAGACAATTAATAAGATCGTAGCATTTATATATACTTATAATTTTTTGCTGTAAGCATGCATATCCCAGACGCCATTTTTTGTATGGATATGTGGATTTTGATGCTCTCTGGAGATTTGTTTCACTCACTTTATTGAGTTATTTCATAGATACAATATTATTTCTTGAGTTATCTGATGAGTAGCCTTCTGGAACTTTAACTTCACTTAGAAACCTACACAATATTTTTTCTCCTTTCTAGATAAAGTGTAAACA